>JANAVB010038018.1:7231489-7831489 GCA_029216955.1 Iris pallida | reverse complement strand
GGTTATGGAAACAGAAAGCCAGGCTGACCTAGGATATCAAAGGAGACAAAAATTCCAACTACTTTCACTCTTGCGTCAAAAGACGTTGGCAACATCTCAACATCCACCAGATCACGGAAGAGAGCGGTCGCATATTTAAAGACCCCCAGAATATTCAGTCAGTAGCTAAATCATTTTACACCCGGTTGTTCACTAAAGAGGAAATCACCAAGGACATGGATTTCCTCGGCACGATCCTTTGTCTGATTGAAGACAGTGACAACATTCAGTTGCAGCTCCTGCCATCAGAGCAGGAAGTCCAAGAAGCAGTTTGGGCCCTTAATGAGCATAGTGTCCCTGGTTCGTGTAGAAGCACAGAAAAGAATAAAGAAAGATCTATGCGGCCAGAGAGCCCCATGCGGCTCAAAGAGTTCATGCGGCTCGAGCGTCTATGCGGCTCGAGCGTCTATGCGGCTCAAACAAGTTCCATGCGGCTCAGAGAGGAGCCACGTGGCCGGCAAACAGCTCTCTCGTTTGTCCTTTACTACATTAAATGCCTTGACGGCTGACAGCTCCGACAAGGTAACAGTTCTGACATAAAGATATCATTATGACTCCCTCATAATGACGGACTCCTTGGAAAGCGAAAAAAATCTCTGACACGGTCCCCCGAGAGTCAGAAATAGTCATACGGCCTTGACACGTGGACAGTTGTATGCGGCCCAAGCGTAGACTCCCCCATGCGGCCCAAGCAGAGGCTCCCCCATGCGGCTCACGAAGACTAGCCCCATACGGCTCACGAAGACTAGCTCTATGCGGCTCATGAAGACCATCCCCATGCGGCTCACGAGGACTATCTCCATGCGGTTCACTCATGCGGTCATCTACACTCATGCGGCTCAAATCATTACCATGCGGTTCAAATGTTCAGGGGGCACTCTTAGGTAGCCTTGACTCGTGGCCAGCCTTATGCGGCCCAATAAGAAGCAACTTTCCTGCGGCTCAGATTTCTGCTGTTATGACATGTGGCATGATAGCAGGGCACGCGGCATCAGATTGATCGAAATCCCTCAACAAATTCCAATAAAATATTGGGATCAAATCAGATCATTTGTAAATAAGCTAATTAAAGACACGTGTCGAGGAATCCGAGGTTGGCATGACAAATCAGGAGGATTTATGTCAATCAGCATTAATTACCCACAAAAGATTTGATGTAATCACATTTATTGCTCAAATCTCGATGAACGGCCCAGATCCAATGATCCTTAGCCGCCGACTTTTAAGAATGGACAATCATTGTAAACCCTAATGAGGCCCCCACTCTTATAAATAGCAGGGTGCCATTCTCTTACGAAGATAGACAGAGACACAGATAGAGACATACACAGAGACAGAGAGATATACAGAGAGAGACATAGAGAGCCAGGGAGCCTGAAAAGAGAGCATTTCTTCACCAACGCCAAGCAGATCTTCTACAGAGCCAAGGCTGCACCCGATCGTCCAAGGAGTAAGGCAGAGCTGCCGTCGCTTTCCCGAGCCTCTATCGTCACCCCCCAGAATCTAAAATAAACAATTATACTTAGATTGTTGTACCTAGGTTTTCGTCCCTAGGCTTTCTTTGTACAAGCGAGTTTGTATTGTGAAGTAAAAGTCCGATCCTCCGATAATTGTTCTATTCTTTTATATTTCATGGCAAATACGATGGCGACTCTGCTGGGGATAAACTTCTCCACGGCTGAGGAGTTGGTGACGCAATCGGATATAGCCAAACTTGGCTCCACGCAGAAGATGGTCGTCCGCTTCGACCAACAGGCGTTTGAAGAAATGCTCTCTGAAGGAAGTGCTGGCCCGATCCAGAAGCGAACCCGCACAAAGAAAGCTCGCTGTAAGTGGAGGCCAAAATCATTTGCTCCTCCACAAGCTCTGGACGGGGTACTCTCTGCTACCCAAGACGGCGAAGGCGACTCTCATACGGCTCCACTTCGAGCCGTAGAGGACTCTGCTGTCTCCAAGTCCGGCAGAGGAAAGCACTACGATGCTGGACTTGCAGGGACAAAGAGTGGTTCTATGCACCCCAAGAAGAAGCCGAACACTCATATGGCCAAGTCTGCCAACTACATGCAGGATGCTCATGCGGCTGAATCTGCCAGACGCATGAAGAAGGTCTATGCGGCCAGATCATCCAGCCGCATGAAGAAAACTCATGCGGCTGAGACTCCCAGCCGCATGAAGAAAGTCTATGCGGCTATGCCATCCACCCGCATGAAGATTATTGATGACAGTCGCATAACGCCTATCCCGCGTGGCTCTGTCTTCGACCGCCTCTCTTATGATCCTGATCTCTTGTGCTCCCAAGAAGATATGTCTGACTCTCTCCAGCACCACTTAGACTCTTCCTACTATGTGCCCTCACACACTAGAGCGAAGAAGTCTAGGGCAGCACGAGCTTGGCAAGCTCGGTCCGCTGATCCAACCTCTGACGATCAAGCTGCCCAGGTCGTCCTCTCAGTCTTTATTTATACAGGGGGTAGCCGAAGAGGAACCGAAGCTAGCCAAGTATGTGGCTGCCCACCCTAATGTTCCCTCCGCAGATAATATAATCCCGCTAGAAAAGATACCTTACTTCATCAATAAAGGGCTATCCTTGAACTACCTCGAGCTTAATAAGCTTTGTACAATGTATGCTATGGAACATGGTATAGGTACTCACCTACACACACAAGTGACAAATGTGTACACCGTAATCCAGCTTACTCCAGTGGAAGACGCCTACCGCATAATCGAGGGAGGGGACCATCCAATCATCTTCGGCCGGAAGGACGATCCGTATCCCTTCACCATAGAAGAAGTCGACCTTGAATCAGATGCCGGAAGACAGCCTCTGTATCTTTATAGCCCCCAATCCAAATATCTCATGCAAAAATAGGGGTATGATCTGGAGACTACGCCAGGATTGAACTACGGCACCGGACGACGATTACCTTTGAAGCCACCGGTCCCGGCTGGCAAACCACGGGACTACTATAGCAAAACTCAATATGGGTTAGGGTATGTAACATCCACGACAACCCCTGAGAGTTCAGATGAAGAATGTGACTGGCATTCACATTCAACCGGGTCACCAACTTCTGACTCGGATACCAGCATCGGAGATGTATTCAGACAAGTCCTGTCAGTCAACATGGCATTCGCCGACGCTTATGAAGAAGATAAAGACATTCCTGAAATCCTCAAGCTAGAGCCGTGGGCCCAACAGTTGGATGCACAATGGGAAAAGTGGTTCGAACAAAGAGAACCTCCTAATGAAGATGAAGTTATACAAGTGGATCTCGGTAGCGAATCTTCTCCAAAACCAATCTTCGTCAGTAAAAGCCTAACAGACAAAGAGCGAGAATCGCTACTGGAGCTTGTCAAAGAATATATCGATGTGTTCGCCTGGAGTTATAAAGACATGCCAGGACTAAACCCCGAGGTTGCCCTTCATAAGCTCAACAGTCGGCCAGATGCAAAGCCGGTCAAACAATAACAGCGACGCTTCCGCCCGGGCATCATGGATGCGATCGAAGCCGAAGTCAACAAACTGATAGCCAGCGGCTTCATACGTGAAAAGCAACATCCCGACTGGGTCGCCAACATAGTACCCGTCCTCAAAAAGAATGGAAAGATTCGAATCTGCATCGACTTCCGCAATCTGAACGAGGCATGTCCCAAAGATGAATTCCCCCTTCCTATCACAGACATCATGATTGACAACACCTGCGGCTTCGAATGTATGTCGTTCATGGATGGCTTCTCGGGGTACAACCAAATTAAGATGTCTTCCGACGATGAAAAGCATACATCATTCCGAACACCAATAGGCACGTTCTGTTACACAATCATGCCTTTCGGTCTGAAGAATGCCAGCGCCACAAATCAAAGAGCCATGAGTATCATCTAGAGATCACTTACGCAAGACAGTAGAGTGCTATATTGATGACATCGTCGTCAAGCGTCGCTGTAAGGGAGACAATCTACAGGATCTGAGGACGGTATTCAACCTGATACGAGCGCACAATCTGAAAATGAACCCTACGAAGTCCTTCCTGGGCGTATCCAACGAAAAGTTCTTGGGCTTCATCATCACCGCCCAGGGTATCCATGTAGACCCTGAGAAAACAAAGGCAATTATGGAGATGGGTCCCCCGAGAAATCTTCGCGAACTCAGAGGCCTTCAAGGGAGGCTAGCTTACATCAGGAGGTTCATTTCTAACCTCTCCGGGCGATGTCGACCATTCACCCATCTCATGAAGAAAGGCATCTCATTCGTATGGGACGAAGAATGTCAGCGGGCCTTCAACAGCATCAAAGAATATTTGTCGAACACTCCAGTCCTGGTGGCCCCGGTTGCTGGAAAACCATTCCTGCTCTACGTACGAGCAATAAAACATTCTCTCGGGGCTCTGCTGGCACAAAACAACGATGCAGGCCATAAACAAGCCATATATTACCTCAGTCGAATGATGATTGGGCCAGAACACCGATACACCGTCGTGGAAAAGGAATGCCTCGCCCTGGTGTTCGCCATTCAGAAGACGCGGCACTATGTCACTGGACAAACCATACATGTGATCTCACGAGTCAACCCTCTCAGGGTCCTCATGACTAAACCAGGGGCACTCAGCTCTCGCCTCGCTACATGGGCAATATTGTTGTCCCCCTATCATATGATCTTCGTCCCACAAAAGGCTGTTAAAGGTCAAGCCCTAGCAGACTTTTTGGCAGCCCACCCGGGCTCGGAGTCGTCCAAAATACATGAAGAAATCCCAGATGAGGTTGTCGACTCGCATACAACCTCCCACGATGATATATGGCGAATGTTCTTCGACGGTGCTTCGAGATCTGGACCCAAGGGCAACATCGTCGTCGGAGTCGGGGTGGTGCTGGTTTCTCCTTCCAGATTGGTGATCAATCGCGCTTACTCTCTCACAGAACCCTGCTCTAACAATATGGCCGAGTACAACGCTTTGGTCATTGGCCTCCAACTTGTAAGAGAGCTGGGGGTAGAATATCTTGAAGCATACGGCGATTCTCAGTTAATCGTCAATCAAATTCGGGGCTCATACGAAGTCCGCCATGAAGATATGATCCCCTATCACCAAATAGCAATTAAAATCATCTCGTCGTTCGAGGGGTTCTTCATCGAACACGTTCCCAGACTCCGAAATATCGAAGCCGATGCCTTAGTAGGCCTGGCCGCTTCCCTAGCAGTGCCAAATCATACTCATCAATCGGTGGATGTGATAGGCCACAAACTGGTCTGCCCCAAGAACAATTCCGTCCAAACAATCGACAATGTCCCAGATTGGAGACAACCGTTTATTGACTTCGTCGTCTACGATATCCTGCCCGAGAACCCAAAGGTAGCCACCTCCATCAGACGGCGTTCTCTCAGATTCTTCTATGATACAAAGACAAAAATGCTGTATTATCGATCCTATGATGGATTATTGCTTCGGTGTTTATCAAACGCAGAAGCCAAAGAAGCCGTACGAGAAGCTCATGACGGTGTCTGCGGGGCCCATCAGCCTGGCCCTAAATTGTAAGATCGTCTTCGCCGAATGGGCTACTACTGGCCCACGATTGTAACAGATGCGATAGACTATGCTAGAAAGTGCAAAGCCTGCCAAGTCCACGCGGACTTCATCCACCAGCCATCCGAATTTTTACATCCGACAATAGCGTCCTGGCCGTTCGAAGCATGGGGAATGGATATCATCGGTCCGATTACTCCATCTTCCTCCCGAGGACATCGCTTCATACTCGTAATCACAGATTACTTCTCCAAATGGGCAAAATCTGTCCCGCTGGCAGATGTCAAAACTTCGAACGTGATCAGCTTCCTTGAGCATCACGTCATCTATCGCTTTGGACTGCCCCGAAGGATCATCAACGATAATGGTTCGCAGTTTGCAAGCCACGCCTTCTATCGGTTCTGCGACAAGCACCGCATCCAGAATATTGCTTCAATGCCATACAATCCAGTAGCAAATGGGTTGGCAGAAGCATTCAACAAAACCATCATCAAGTTACTCAAGAAGTTCGTGTCGTCCAATAAACGGGACTGGAACGAGAAGCTTGGTGAATGCTTATGGGCGTACCGTACCACAGTCCAAACAGCCACAGGGAACACACCATTCTCCCTGGTATACGGGAGTGAGGCAGTTCTCCCATTGGAGACTCAAATACCCTCACTCCGCGTCGCCCTCACTTATCAATTGACGACGGATTATAACTACCAATGCCGACTACAAGAGTTAGAGGCCTTAGATGAAAAGCGCCTCCTGGCTCAGCAAAGGATCGAGCTATACCAAGCACGCTTCTCTGGAGCCTTCAACGAGAAGGTTAAAATCAGAACATTCTAAGTGGGCAATCTCGTTCTGGCAGGCCGGAGGCCGATGGTCATGACATACATGACCGCTGGCAAGTTCCAGCCAAAATGGGAAGGTCCATTTATCATCGAGGCTGTATTCTCCAACGGTGCTTACCGCATCGCAAAACAAAATGGAGACTTGCTCATGTTGCCCGTCAACGGCAAGTTCCTAAAGAAATATTATGTCTGAACGAAATTCTAGATCATTGAGTCATGTACCCGCTGGTGCCGCTGAACTCACTTTCACAGTATCCCAGATTATTAAGTCATATACCCGCTGGTGCCGCTGAACTCACAACCACAAAATCCCAGATTATCGAGTCATGTACCCGCTGGTGCCGCTGAACTCACTTTCACAATATTCCAGATTATCGAGTCATGTATCCGCTAGTGCCGCTGAACTCACATTTCCAAACTCTAGATTATCGAGTCATGTACCCGCAGGTACCTCTGAACTCACATTCTGGTCACTCTTTCAGATAGTAAGTCATGTATGACCATACCTCTGAACTTTCTTTCTGGAAGAGATCCTCCCTCATGATTCACTACCCGCACTCCCAGTACACAAAAAGGGTAACCGATCCACAAATTTACAAAACGGCCATGTCCTCATTACCTCTGAGTCGTTTCACTTCCACCAAAAACAAATCACCCCTTTACATAGAACTTCCATGTCCTCATCACCTCTGAGTCGTTCTATGTACCCCCCTTCATTGAGCCCACTCCTGTCATGTCCTCATCACCTCTGAATGGGAAGGCTCCGTCGAAGAAACCTTCATGCTTGCCATGTCCTCATTACCTCTGAGTAAGTATGATGATTCCTCTTTCGACTTATCATCTGTACCCACAACCAGAGTACGCCAAGGGTAATAGGTCCACAAATATTCCCCACTGAGTCCACTCCTGCCATGTCCTCATTACCTCTGAGCAGGAAGACTCCACGGTAAAACCTCCTTACTTACCATGTCCTCATTACCTCAGAGTAAGTATGTTGGTCCTCTCTCGTCTTATTACCCGTACCCTGAACCAGGGTACGCCAAGGGTAATAGGCCCACAAATGTCCTCTGTTGACCACAAATATCCTCCGTTGAGTCAACTCCTGCCATGTCCTCATTACCTCTGAGTAGGAAGACTCCACGGTAAAACCCTCATACTTGCCATGTCCTCATCACCTCTGAGTAAGTATGTTGGTTCTCCTTCATCCTATTATCCGTATCCTAAGTCGAGGTACGCCAAGGATAATAGGCCCATAAATGTTCTTTGCTAAGTCTCTTAGTACATGCCCACTATTCTCATCATGCCCTGGGAGCCCAGCTGCTCCATGGCATTCTATCTCCCGATACTTGGAACGTCCACGACAATATGACCATAGAACCGTTCTAAGTATCCCCAGTCAAACTTGTTACCTGTACCTAAAACCAAGGTATGCCAGGGGTAACAGGTCCACAAACAAGTCCCCCATGCGGGGCACACATCACCACAATACCACAGGCACAACAAGCAATACAAATAAAGGGTAGAATGGAAAGTACTCTTTATTTGAAAGACAAAAAAAAAGTATTACATGTTTTGGGACCACGGCCCTCTCAAAGAAAAAAAGAAAAGAAAAACAGAAACGAAAGAAGAAAAGGCCGACTATAGTTCGGCGTTACACAACCCTAAGAGGTGGTTTCTCACCAAGGCAGTACCCTGCTCAAGCCTCTGTCTAGCTCTACGCTCAGCCTCCTGGGACAACTGCTCCCCATTATCCAGGTCCATGAGTGTCCGCCAGTCGTCGTCCAACCTCTTCAGAGCCACTTCCAAGTCAGCTGAAGCTTTATTGACGTTATCAGCTTCCTAGATAATCAGCCCTCTGTCGATCCGGGCGGCCTCAAGCTCAGACTCAAAGAAAGTTAACTTCTTTTGGAGCTCAAGGATCTGCTTTCGCGTTTCAGTAATCCCACGGGAGGCAATCGCTTCCCGAGCTGTAACATCTTCACTCTCATGGCTCAATTGATCATAGCGATCAGACAGAGTACGGAGATCCTCCAGTATGGCCGGCCGAGTTTTATCATGAGCAGCCCTTGCCTTCTCTATAGCAGTTGTGAGGGAGCCACGCTCCTGATCTATAGCGGCGGATAGATCAACCTGCCGTAGTCCTTGAAGCTGGGCCACCAGCTGATCAGTCTCCAGCAATTTCACCTCCAGGAGTGCAGCCACCCCTGCCCCACAAGGAAGGGCCTTAAGGATATCAATTTGACCCTGGGCGCATTGCAGGGCCAAGACGAAAGAGGTCCCTCTGTCCACAGCAGCTTCTATCCCCCTTTTCAAGTGACGATGAAAGCTGTCGACCACGTCCTGTAACGCTTCGTCCAGGACCTCTGTAGAGGACGACGTCAGAGGAAGCGTGGACGGCAGCATCGAAGGAGTGGTGCTAGAACTTGCCACCAGGGGGCGACTTCCGAGTAGAACGATGCACGGATAGCGGCTAGCTCTTCCTCTGCCACCCGAAGAGCCTGGACGCTTGGCAGGACGGAGAGGTCGACTCTCTGGGCCGCCCGAGCAGAGGAAGACACGAGGACCATCGTCCCCTGCCCCGATTGTCCCATCACCGGACTTGCCGAACTCGAGCCCGCAAGGGGACCATCAAGATGAGCCGGAGGGGGAGGAGGTATGCCCCTCTCCGCCAGTGCCCCTTCGACAGAGTCTGTCTCAACAAGGTCTATCCTCGGTACGGGAGAGGCAGGACCTGCATGTCCATGACAATGATCAATCGACATGACCCGAAGGATGTGATCATAGAGCAGATAGGCCTCCTCGCAAGTTAAGATTTGGCTTAGCTTACCGGGAGAGGAGCATCGAGGCTGCAGTTCGTTCGCAGCTGGTAGGAAATTCTCACCCGCGATCTCCAAATTAAATTTGGCCAGCTCCTCTGACCCAGCCACCTCAGAGGGAGAGGCAACCTGATCAGCATCATCTGGACGGAATTCAGCAATTTCAGGGGTAGGCTCACCGGAGCCCCCGTCATCCCGAGTCACGATCTCGGCTACTCGAGAGTCCTCTTCCTATGACGCCTACAAGAGGGAAAGAAGATGATTAAAATCAAAGCTAGAAGAAAGGAAGGACCGGTAGTAACTTATTTACCTCTGATACGGGGTCAATTTCTTCGTCTCTTTCCTTTATAGTTAGCCCGCGGTGTCTGGTCGCAGCCAGTTTTCGAGAGCGAGGAATGCCGCCGACAGGAGAAAGTTGCCTGCTACGCTTTCGTGCAGGGCCGGATGCAATGGATGGCTGATCTACCACCATCTCATCTGGCAAAATAGGCGGCTGATCTGCCCCTACATCTGCCACCGAAAAGGAAAAGTCATCTCCATCAAGCTCGTCGCCTTCGTCATCTGCAGCATCGGAGTCCGAATCCGGCACCTCGACTCTGTTCTTCCTCTTCCTTGTCTTGGCCCCCTGGGAACCCTCATCCAGGCCGGTACCAACGATGAAACTGGTACCTGGGTTAAAACCGACAGGGGGCTTGTTCGCCATGATGTGGTACAGAGCCGCCATATACAAGATATCTACTGACGCCTTGATAGCGGGAACTAAGAAAACAGTACGGGGATGGAATGTGTCATAGTAATACCAGGCCCAGATGCCGTCTAGAAGGCTACCTTCAAAGCTTAGACAAGAACTGGGGCTGTCTAGAAAAAGCTGACTATATCCAAATTGTCGGGCGAACCTGCGAGGCAGATAGGGCTCCAGAAAGACAGTGTTACGGTTGCGATACACCAGATGAGCGGGGCAGATATTTTGCAGCCACAGAAGCATCTGGCCGTCCAGAAGTTGAGGGGGCCCAAAACCGTCAAGATGGACAGCCGCTATTTCCTCATTAGTAAAATGAGGGACAGATACGAAAATGGTGTACATGTCTGCCCTCGCCAGTGCCATCCGGCAAGCACGTATGGTCTCGAATTCCCAAGACTCATTACGATAGCGGAAGATAAAAGCGTCATCATCAGTTACGCCGTCTTCAAAGCCCGGTCTCATCAAAAACGGATAATACATCAACAGCCACCCCATCAAATAATGATAGGGCAGCTCGGTCCGTTCAAAATCTTTCATCACATCGCGAGCAATAACCTTGGATGTGAAAGTACGAAGGCCACGGTGTATGCTGCACACCATGGCCGGGAGGAGAGCTAGCCGGACTCGCAAAACTAACTTCACAGCCGGAAGGATAAAATTGCGACTGATCCTCTCGATGGAACCTGCTCCGCCCGAGACTACACAGTTTCGCAGCCATATTATTAGGAATCCCGCCAGGAGCGCCTTCTCCGACAACTCTTGGGTGTCCTGATAAAAATAACCGAAAGAGTCGGTCTGACTCCCGAATCTGTCACTAGAGGTGACCACCCTCTTAGCTGACGACACTAAGGCTTTCACCGCCTTCCGGGTTTGAGGACGACGGGGAGTAACTTGACCTGAGGCATCCGTCGTGAAGAGATAGCGCACCCAATCCTTGGTATGAGGGGCATTCCCTTCCGAGCTGTTCTTCTTTTTGGCTATTTGATGATATGTGCTACAATGGCACAATATCTCTTGATAAAGAGCCACGAAGCCTGGATACCGCATTTCCAACTCTTCGAACTCCTCGTTCGCGAGAGTATACGCCTCAAAAGCTTCGTCCCCCCAAAGAAGCTTGGAGATCGCATGCATTTCATGGAGCGCAAGCCCCATTTCCCCTACGGGCGTATAGAAGGTCCCCGTACGGCGATTATACATCTCCAGCAGAGATATAAACAATCTCTTGTTTATAGGCAAGCCATGGCTAGTGCCCCGAATAGCATGGTAAAGACCAATCTCACACAGAAAGTCCTCATACTTTTGCAAAATCTACATAGATAGGTTGGTCCACGAGAGAATGGGATGTATCCAGCTAGGGAGCATCAATCGACCGATGGGATAGGAGCCCTTTCGAACAAGTTGGTTCATAAAAGTGTCGGCTGTAGAAAATGTGAAATTGCGACCCGACACATTCAAGAACGTACCCGGGGCCAATCCTATTACAGAACGGCTGGTGTGTACCTTGCCCGCATACACCGACTTTAGGCTGTTGTTATAATGGATGTCTCCCACAAACATCCCACTTCGGTAGGAGTTAAAGAATCTTCCATCTTCCGGTCCAGTGGGAGCATATTGAACCAAGATAAAGGGAAGTGACGCTCCATCTGGGGGATGCGAATCGCCATCCCGTTAGAAACAAAACTCCAGTTCTCTGACACCTCCAGAATTTGACTGTTCTTCACAGTCAAGGTGTCTCCAAAGAAGAATGCGGGCTTCAAGTATTCCCCTTCTAATTTCCCCGAGTTCATCATAGCATTAAGAAAATAGAAAGGCTGATTCTTGAGGACATTCGATCTCGCCGGAGGCTCGTCACTCGAAAACTGGTCCGCCATATGCTGGACCATAATCGTGCCTATATTTACAACTAGGTTTCATTTTATTCCACCGTGATCATGCCTATTGTGATCTTGTTCATGCTCGTACCAACTTTTAAATTTTGATAATGCTTGGATGACTTGCATGCATCTTAGTTATACCTAAGTGGCTCTAACCATGCTTGGACTTTATCTAGATTTTGATCCTTGACCATGCCCAGATAAACCCAATAGCAGTTAATCGTGCCTAATGACCTTTCTTGTTTAATTAACCCTATTTGAATTATGTCCTTGACCATGATAACCAGGCCCTGTTGAATATACTTTAATCGTGTCACGTGGTATCTTTTCTTAAAAAGTTTGATTCCATTCACAAACTAACTCCAATTTGATCAATGATTATATTGTTTCTTGATTATGTTTTTTTTTTAAATTGTGCCTAACTACATCCTTTGAAATTTCGATGACCAATCTTCTAAGGTGGGTAGAGCCTTTTATTGATGGATTGTCCTTGAGGTTATTTTTTTAACTTTTATAGAATTTCTGAAAACAATTAGAGCATATTTCAAAGACCGTAGCCAAAGGTTCTAATACCAAACCATACCTATTTACCCTTCCATTACCACTCTAGCTGAACAATGCTTTCATTATGAAAAAAAATGAGCATTTTCTTCTTTCTTACCTCTTCTTCTCATCTATTTTTTCAATATTTTCATTATCATAATCTTACCATACTTTTCGCTGATCAATCAAGTCCATCTATCTTGGTATGCCTTAAATTCGAGGACGAATTTATTTCTAAGGTGGGTAGATTTGTAAGCCCACTTCCCGAGTTTTCAAATTATTTAGTTAGTTAGTTATTTTAATTACAGTTTTAAACATAATCTTCTAGTTAGAAAATAGTGTTTGTTTTCTATTATCGATACCTTGAAGAAATTGTCAAATTTATTTTAGGAAGATATTTTTATGAAATAAACTTCTGCAAATATATGATCATTTATTGATTATGTGTCAAGCTTATTTGATATTAATAAAATATTAGTATAGAATATTATGGTTACCAAGTATTAAATTGAGTTTTGTAAATGGTTTTACATATTATTAATAATATGTGGCATTATTTCTAATCATTATAAATTAATATTGATTAAATCTAGAACTTATTAGATTCGATAATTATTTGAGTTATTGTTAGCATTCATTTTATGAATTAGATAAATTAGATTTATAAACTTTTGCTTTAAATACTATTTGGTAAAATTAGATATTATTTAGATTATTCGATATCGAATATATTTTTGTTATATTATTGTAAGGTCTTTTAATGTGAATTTTCTTAAATGCTTAAAAATATTATTGGGTAAATATTAATATGGGCTAAGAGGAGAAAAGGAAAGATTTTGTAAATAACCGATTTTTTTAAAGTGGTTTTAGTTTTATAATCCTATTCGGATCACTTTTAAATGATCACCATCATCTCCCATATATTCAAACCCTTATCCAATTCCATATAAGTAGCAGATCCTCTAATCTTTTGCATGAGTATAAGGGGGAAAGAGGGATCAGCCGACCTCTTTCCATCTCCTTTCCCATCATAAAACCGTAGCCCCGCCGGCAACTCGAGCCCGGACGACCGACCCGGTCCGACTCGACACAACCATGGCAACACCCTCGCCACCGTTCCGAAACCATCGTTACCACCACCCCTCCTCCGTCACAACAACAACTCCACCGCCATTCTTCGACAACCAGCCAGTCCCATCCGACGATCGACACCAACATCACAGCCATCACCAAATTCGTATCCCTGTGTCCGTGTCCTGGTTAACTTCCAATCCCTTCATCTCATGTCCCGTACAATACAATCATCCACAAGACAATCCTGTGTCCAACATTCTGGACACCTCGATATCAGCATCAAAATACGACACAAGCAAACACTCTAAACCTAACCTCCTCGCTGTCGGAAGTCGCCTCCTCCCGTATCTCCGTTGTGCCCGAGCTGATGGCGACCATTAGTGACCGCAGCCGCGTCCCCAGCCGGGAAGCCACCACTGGGGACCAATGTGGTCGCCGCCGTGTGCACACCTTCTCTAGCCGCGTCCTCCTCGCGCCTCGAGAGTCCGCCAGCACCGACGCCTCGCCTCGCAATCACCACCGCCTCTAGTTGGTCCGTAGTGGTGGAGCCCCTCTACTCCAGATCTGGTCCTGCCCGCATTCAATCACGGCTTGTCGAGCTCTGGTGGGCTGGCGTCACAGAGCACCGGTCGCCAGCATCGCGTGGCCAAAGCCAACTCCGCCTGCACTCCCACCGAGCCACGCCTAACCACCGTGGCCTCGTGCCACCTCCGTATCCACTGGATCTACACTGGACCCCGCCTCGAGGAGCCTCCGTGAGCCATCTTCGGTTGATCCGCAACCACCATAGCCAGTCACCATCTCCGGCCATCTCTCTGACCACCGCAGTGGTCGAATCGGACCCGTCCTCGATGCTGTGTCACGCCCCTCTCTACGAGCGGTGTCGAAATCGACAGCGCCGCACCTCCGTGTCAGCCGAGCGCCGGCGACCGCCTCCCGCATCTACTGCGCCTCCCCAACTCCGACGCGGAGAGCCGACAAAACCCCAGTGAGCCACCGGATTCTCCTCCGTGAGCTCGTGAGCTCCTCCTCCACCAAATCCCGGCCAGAGGCGCCCCGATCGAACCCCGGTGAGCCCAAAAATCCCCTTCTCTCTCTTCACTTTTCTCTCTACAATAGTTTATTTTGTTGAAGTTAATGGGAATGAATGAGTTGGTTTTAAGAGGATTAGGCCACTGGGCCAGCTTTGGGCCTGTTATTGTAGATGGCCGGGCTTGGTCCTTTAGAAGAAAAAAAAAGGGGGTTTTCATAAAACCATTTTTTTGGTTTATAATTTTTATGTTAAATATTTTAGTATGGGTTAGCTTAGATGGCTGGACTTTAGGCCCAGCAAGAAATTGTTAATTTGGTATGCAAAGACATATTTTTGGGCTAGTAATACATGGCTCAAATGTATTTTGAGTTTTTATTTATTTTGGTCTATAATATTAATTTTGGGCCTTTAGCCATATATTCCATTGGGAGCATTAGTAATAATCATTATTCAGTGTTTGAGATTAGATTTCAATAAACAATAATCTAAATATATTTTTCTTAAAGGGGTTTCAAATGTTTATTAAGTTTTAAATATATATATATATATATATATATATATATATATATATATATATATATATATATATATATACTTTTTCTAAGTACTTATTTTCAAATCTATAAACCTTACTTTCTCATTAATATTTCAAATAGCTACAAATATTTTGAACTCTATTCTTGGCCTTAAACTCTTAGTCAAATCATTTCCTGATTGTAACTAATAATATTCATATTTTTCTTGTGAACTCAAAACCTCTTCATACCGACCCTGGCCAAATGGACTATATTGGACTCAACAGAATTATTGGTTTCACCAGCTAAGGACCTCAGGCAAGTGCACTTTCTGATTGCTTTTCGATTCATAGTAGTCTTTTCATTTCATGTCTATACATATATCTTGCTGCTTGTTGACACGCTCGTCACACGGAGTAGTCGGGAGGGAAAATACTAAGTAAATACGTGAACAAACCCAATTACATTACTGAACGATAGCTAAGTCATACACACTCACGTATGAGTTAGCCGTACCATTACTGAACGATAGCCATCGTATGATGTGCCGTATTAGCCCAGCCGTTCACGTATTAAAAGGTATTTCACACCACATAGGTAGATGTCTTTTATTTTTCCTTTTACTTTTCTACCGTGCCATGTCATCAGTTTTCTTACTAGCTTTCATATTCCATATGCTATTTTCATGTCTTGTTAATTCTGTTGTGTTTTGCATTGCCGTCGGTTTGTGTACTTGTTCCATTCCTGACTGGAAACCAACATTTTTTAGGTTTAGCCGCTATCACTGTTAGCATTGGGAAGGCTTGGGTATGCTGAAGACAACCTAGAAATAGATAGCATTTGTATCAATTCCATTAAATGTAAAGTCTTGTATTTTCATTAATTGTAAATGTTGTAATAAATTTAAAAATGTGAATGAGCAGCAAATGTTGTATTTTTGAGCATTTATTTCTTGCGGGCTTAACAGCGTTCTACCGCCGACTCTGCGGCGTAGGCTGGCTTGGACACGTCTCGTATCCGAAAAGCGGGTGCGGGTCGTGACAAGTTTTTGTGGTGGCCCATGCAGGTCTGTCTTCGTAAATTGTGCAAACTCATGGTAGTACCATATTAGTCGTACTACTGCGAGCCTGCGACTATGAAATGCTCATTCACAATAAAGATTGAATTAATTTAGGAAAATGATTAGGAATAGGAGTCCCTTATTAATTGATTATTGGGTAGTTAAGGATTAGGCCTTGCAATTTATTAAATTTAGATTACCTGAAAGATTTTTTTTAGATACACTATTACATTTTGATACGACGATATGACCTAAGGTGGGTAGACTATTTACTCATCAACGTAGACCTTCCTGGAACCCGACTCTTAACCGTAACCCCTTTTTCCGAATTTTTATATTGAATTGAATTATAATTTTTGGAATTTTATTATAATTATAGAAGGGTTTAGTCATGGTTAAGATTTAGAGTACAAGATGACTAGAAATTATGGCACGGATAGTGTGATCGTGTGCCTTGACTAATGTTCTAGCCATGGTAGAGAAGGTCAAGCCATAAGTGTATCCTAACTAGGAAAACCAGGTTAAGTTGTAACTTGACCTCTACAAAGAATTTAATTAATTATTTATTAATATTATGAGATTGGGTTGTACCAATTCAGCCAGGACTGGACCCGAACGCAACCTAAACCCTGGTAGTCATGTAGTGCTACCAAACGACGTCCATATAGACATATAGATGTGTATACATATTGGTAGTCCATTCTTAATCTCGTGAGTAATTTCTATAATTTGTATATTTGATATAATACATGTATTATTGTTATTTTACTCAGAAATAGATAATCTTCTCTTAGATTGACTTTTTGGAATTTTGGGATTTACTTAGGCTATATACTTGTGTAAATATATTTTCAATAGTAAGTAGACATAGTGTTTTATACATATTTCCCTCGATCTTGAATATTAGATAAGTAGAGATTAAAATCTATAATTCTTTTGCCTTCGGTCCTTTTCTTCCTGATCTTCATCATTTGTACAAATTTTATCTTATATCTTCCCTAAACATCGCCATATCATGGGTTTGTATCACTTATATTTTCCTTGGACCCAAGGGATTATATCTTTTTGAATAATTTCTCACTCAATTGTCTATACATTAATCTCGAGTTAAGTTTTTGGAATCAAGAGTCATCCTTCCTAACTAATCATTTTCTTTTTAAGACTTGATATTCATACTTGAAGGACAGATACTTACACCCTCATGGAACTTGTTTGAAATTCTAGAACCTCCTTTAAAATTTCATAAAAGTGTAGTTAAAAGAATGTTCGTTGACTTGCGATGGCAAGACAGCAGCGCACTGTCGCCACTTATTTGAACTATCGAGACTACGGGTTCATTGCAGCCAGCAGCGCACTGGCGTGGCATGTCCCCCAAGTTGAAATAATTTCAAGTAAGCGTGAGTTATCGAATGTCATTAAAACTATAGCTTAGTTGCCCTATTTTTCATCCTTGAATTATTATGTCAAGATTGGATAGGGTTGATAGGGTATTCATTACCGTATCCTCATTTGAGTCGTGGAACCAAGAGTTTATTGCAGCTAGCTGTACACTGGCGAGGCATAAATTCTCGGTAAAACGACTTCAGATATGTTTACGATATTCGAATACCATATAGGCTACGTCTTTTATTGGCATACGACTATAAAGTTTCTAAATTGATTTGTGCATTATTCCTAGTTACCAATAAACTGATTGTTCTTTTTCTCCAGATCTTCCTATTTTTTTGAATCGTCATCCTTTAAACATAATTTGAATTCCTTCCACTAGATTCATAATCACCCATAGATTGCGATTCTTTGATCATGCTTACCCAATCGATCGTGTTAGAACGGTTTCGATTTGGACCATCCATAACGACCTTTAGATCACGACTAGACTATTCGATTCTATTTCAATCATGCCAATTCGCATGATTATCCTAGAATTCGATCCTATAATCGTGCCTAAACAATCTTGCTTAACTATTTGCTTGTACCACAATGACATCAATTTTGAACGATTTTGAACTTTTTCTTTGTTCATGACTAAATCATAATCGTGCCTATATTTACAACTAGGTTTCATTTTATTCCACCGTGATCATGCCTATTGTGATCTTGTTCATGCTCGTACCAACTTTTAAATTTTAATAATGCTTGGATGACTTGCATGCATCTTAGTTGTACCTAAGTGGCTCTAACCATGCTTGGACTTTATCTAGATTTTGATCCTTGACCATGCCCAGATAAACCCAATAGCAGTTAATCGTGCCTAATGACCTTTCTTGTTTAATTAACCCTATTTTGATTATGTCCTTGACCATGATAACCAGGCCCTGTTGAATATACTTTAATCGTGTCACGTGGTATCTTTTCTTAAAAAGTTTGATTCCATTCACAAACTAACTCCAATTTGATCAATGATTATATTGTTTCTTGATTATGTTTTTTTTTTAAATTGTGCCTAACTACATCCTTTGAAATTTTGATGACCAATCTTCTAAGGTGGGTAGAGCCTTTGATTGATGTATTGTCCTTGAGGTTATTTTTTAACTTTTATAGAATTTCTGAAAACAATTAGAGCATATTTCAAAGACCGTAGCCAAAGGTTCTAATACCAAACCATGCCTATTTACCCTTCCATTACCACTCTAGCTGAACAATGCTTTCATTATGAAAAAAAATGAGCATTTTCTTCTTTCTTACCTCTTCTTCTCATCTATTTTTTCAATATTTTCGTTATCATAATCTTACCATACTTTTCGCTGATCAATCAAGTACATCTATCTTGGTAGGCCTTAAATTCGAGGACGAATTTATTTCTAAGGTGGGTAGATTTGTAAGCCCACTTCCCGAGTTTTCAAATTATTTAGTTAGTTAGTTATTTTAATTACAGTTTTAAACATAATCTTCTAGTTAGAAAATAGTGTTTGTTTTCTATTATCGATACCTTGAAGAAATTGTCAAATTTATTTTAGGAAGATATTTTTATGAAATAAACTTCTGCATATATATGATCATTTATTGATTATGTGTCAAGCTTATTTGATATTAATAAAATATTAGTATAGAATATTATGGTTACCAAGTATTAAATTGAGTTTTGTAAATGGTTTTACATATTATTAATAATATGTGGCATTATTTCTAATCATTATAAATTAATATTGATTAAATCTAGAACTTATTAGATTCGATAATTATTTGAGTTATTGTTAGCATTCATTTTATGAATTAGATAAATTATATTTATAAACTTTTGCTTTAAATACTATTTGGTAAAATTAGATATTATTTAGATTATTCGATATCGAATATATTTTTGTTATATTATTGTAAGGTCTTTTAATGTGAATTTTCTTAAATGCTTAAAAATATTATTGGGTAAATATTAATACGGGCTAAGAGGAGAAAAGGAAAGATCTTGTAAATAACCGATTTTTTTAAAGTGGTTTTAGTTTTATAATCCTATTCGGATCACTTTTAAATCATCACCATCATCTCCCATATATTCAAACCCTTATCCAATTCCAAATAAGTAGCAGATCCTCTAATCTTTTGCACGAGTATAAGGGGGAAAGAGGGATCAGCCGACCTCTTTCCATCTCATTTTCCATCACAAAACCGTAGCCCCGCCGGCAACTCGAGCCCGGACGACCGACCCGGTCCGACTCGACACAACCATGGCAACACCCTCGCCACCGTTCCGAAACCATCGTCACCACCACCCCTCCTCCGTCACAACAATAACTCCACCGCCATTCTTCGACAACCAGCCAGTCCCACCCGACGATCGACACCAACATCACAGCCATCACCAAATTCGTGTCCCTGTGTCCGTGTCCTGGTTAACTTCCAATCCCTTCATCTCATGTCCCGTACAATACAATCATCCACAAGACAATCCTGTGTCCAACATTCCGGACACCTCGACATCAGCATCAAAATACGACACAAGCAAACACTCTAAACCTAACCTCCTCGCTGTCGGAAGTCGCCTCGTCCCGTATCTCCGCTGTGCCCGAGCTGATGGCGACCATTAGTGACCGCAGCCGCATCCCCAGTCGGGAAGCCACCACTGGGGACCAATGTGGTCGCCGCCGTGTGCACACCTTCTCTAGCCGCGTCCTCCTCGCACCTCGAGAGCCCGTCAGCACCGACGCCTCGCCTCGCCATCACCACCGCCTCTAGTTGGTCCGTAGCGGTGGAGCCCCTATGCTCCAGATCTGGTCCCGCCCGCATCCAATCGCGACTTGCCAAGCTCTGGTGGGCTGGCGTCACAGAGCACCGGTCGCCAGCATCGCGTGGCCAAAGCCAACTCCGCCTACACTCCCACCGAGCCACGCCTAACCACCGTGGCCTCGTGCCACCTCCGGATCCACTGGATCAACATTGAACCCCGCCTCAAGGAGCCTCCGTGAGCCATCTCCGGTTGATCCGCAACCACCATAGCCAGTCACCATCTCCGGCCATCTCTCTGACCACCGTAGTGGTCGAATCGGACCCGTCCTCGACGCTGTGTCACGCCCCTCTCTACGAGCGGTGTCGAAATCGACAGCGCCGCACCACCGTGTCAGCCGAGCACCGACGACCGCCTTCCGCATCTACTGCGCCTCTCCAACTCCGACGCGGAGAGCCGACAAAACCCCAGTGAGCCACCGGATTCTCCTCCGTGAGCTCGTGAGCTCCTCCTCCACCAAATCCCGGCCAGAGCCGCCCCGATCGAACCCCGGTGAGCCCAAAAATCCCCCTTCTCTCTCTTCACTTTTCTCTCTACAGCAGTTTATTTTGTTGAAGTTAATGGGAATGAATGAGTTGGTTTTAAGAGGATTAGGCCACTGGGCCAGCCTTGGGCCTGTTATTGTAGATGGCCGGGCTTGGTCCTTTAGAAGAAAAAAAAAGGGGGTTTTCATAAAACCATTTTTTTGGTTTATAATTTTTACGTTAAATATTTTAGTATGGGTTAGCTTAGATGGCTGGGCTTTAGGCCCAGCAAGAAATTGTTAATTTGGTATACAAAGACATATTTTTGGGCTAGTAATACATGGCTCAAATGTATTTTGAGTTTTTATTTATTTTGGGCTATAATATTAATTTTGGGCCTTTAGCCATATATTCCATTGGGAGCATTAGTAATAATCATAATTCAGTGTTTGAGATTAGATTTCAATAAACAATAATCTAAATATATTTTTCTTAAAGGGGTTTCAAATGTTTATTAAGTTTTAAATATATATATATATATATATATATATATATATATATATATATATATATATATATATATATATATATATATATATATATACTTTTTCTAAGTACTTATTTTCAAATCTATAAACCTTACTTTCTCATTAATATTTCAAATAGCAACAAATATTTTGAACTCTATTCTTGGCCTTAAACTCTTAGTCAAATCATTTCCTGATTGTAACTAATAATATTCATATTTTTCTTGTGAACTCAAAACCCCTTCATACCGACCCTGGCCAAATGGACTATATTGGACTCAATAGAATTATTGGTTTCACCAGTAAGGACCTCAGGCAAGTGCACTTTCTGATTGCTTTTCGATTCATAGTAGTCTTTTCATTTCATGTCTATACATATATCTTGCTGCTTGTTGACACGCTCGTCACACGGAGTAGTCGGGAGGGAAAATACTAAGTAAATATGTGAACAAACCCAATTACATTACTGAACGATAGCTAAGTCATACACACTCACGTATGAGTTAGCCGTACCATTACTGAACGATAGCCATCGTATGATGTACCGTATTAGCCCAGCCGTTCACGTATTAAAAGGTATTTCACACCACATATGTAGATGTCTTTTATTTTTTCTTTTCCTTTTCCACCGTGCCATGTCATCAGTTTTCTTACTAGCTTTCATATTCCATATGCTATTTTCATGTCTTGTTAATTTTGTTGTGTTTTGTATTGCCGTCGGTTTGTGTACTTGTTCCATTCCTGACTGGAAACCAACATTTTTCAGGTTTAGCCGCTAACACTGTTAGCATTGGGAAGGCTTGGGTATGCTGAAGACAACCTAGAAATAGATAGCATTTGTATCAATTCCATTAAATATAAAGTCTTGTATTTTTATTAATTGTAAATGTTGTAATAAATTTAGAAATGTGAATGAGCAGCAAATGTTGTATTTTTGAGCATTTATTTCTTGTGGGCTTGACAGCGTTCTACCGCCGACTCTGCGACGTAGGCTGGCTTGGACACCTCTCGTATCCGAAAAGCGGGTACGGGTCGTGACAGGAAAATTCGAAGTGAAGGAGAAAGTACAGAAGTTTTCTCTCTCAAACCCCTCTTATTTATAGGAGGACAAGAGAGGAGGGGAACACGTAGATAGATAACCGCCTCGAAAAAGACGAAACTGACTCCTCGGATTTCGTCCCCTCTCTCATAAAGGAGATTCACCCAGGACATAAAATCCAAAGATTTAATGAGTCGACCCTTGGGATCTTCCCTAAAGGCGGCACTAAAACGAATTTGACGCAATTAATGATGCGCACACGTGGCGAGAAGCTCATGCGGCCCGAAAGTCCCTGCGGCTGATTGACTCAATACAGCTGAGACATCCATGCGGCTGAGACATCAATGTGGCCGAAACATCCATGCGGCCGAGACATCATATGCGGCCAGAAGAATACATGGCCATGCTTCTTATTCAAAGTATTTCAATTTTATAAAATAAAAACTTTGAAGGGGGTCTTGTAGAAGCATGGAAAAGAATAAAGAAAGATCCATGCTGCCAGAGAGCCCCCTGCGGCTCAGAGAGTTCATGCGGCTCAAGTATCCATGCGGCTCGAGCGTCTATGTGGCTCAAACAAGTTCCATGCGGCTCAGAGAGGAGCCACGTGGCCTGCAAACAGCTCTTTTGTTTGTCCTTTACTGCATTAAATGCCTTGACGGCTGACAGCTCTGACAAGGTGACAATTCTGACACAAAGATATCATTACGACTCCCTCATAATGACGGACTCCTTGGAAAGCGAAGAAAATCTCTGACACGATCCCCCGACAGTCAGAAACTGTCATGCAGCCTTGACACGTGGACAGTTGTATGCGGCCCAAGCGGAGACTCCCCTATGCGGCCCAAGCGGAGGCTCCTCCATGCGGCTCATGAAGACTAGCCCCATGCGGCTCACGAAGACTAGCTCCATGCGGATCACGAAGACCATCCCCATACGGCTCACGAGGACTATCTCCATGCGGTTCACTCATGCGGTCATCCACACTCATGCGGCTCAAATCATTACCATGCGGTCCAAATGTTCAGGGGGGCACTCTTGGGCAGCCTTGACTCGTGGCCAGCCTTATGCGGCCCAATAAGGAGCAACTTTCCTGTGACTCAGATTTCTGCTGTTATGACACGTGGCATTATAGCAGGGCACGTGGCATCAGATTGATCAAAATCCCTCAACAAATCCCAATAAAATATTGGGATCAAATCAGATCATTTGCAAATAAGCCAATTAAAGACACGTATCGAGGAATCCGAGGTTGGCATGACAAATCAGGAGGATTTATGTCAATCAGCATTAATTACCCACAAAAGATTTGATACAATCACATTTATTGCTCAAATCTCGATGAACGGCCCAGATCCAATGATCCTTAGCCGCCGACTTTTAAGAATGGTCAATCATTGTAAACCCTAATGAGGCCCCCACTCTTATAAATAGCAGGGTGCCATTCCCTTACGAAGATAGACGGAGACATAGATAGAGACATACACAGAGACAGAGAGAGATATACAGAGAGAGACAAAGAGAGCCAGAGAGCCTTAAGAGAGAGCATTTCTTCACCAACGCCAAGCAGATCTTCTACAGATCCAAGGCTGCACCCGATCGTCCAAGGAGTAAGGCAGAGCTGTCGTCGCTTTCCCGAGCCTCTATCGTCACCCCCCAGAATCTAAAATAAATAATTGTACTTAGATTATTGTACCTAGGTTTTCATTCCTAGGCTTTCTTTGTACAAGCGAGTTTGTATTGTGAAGTAAAAGTCCGGTCCTGCGATAATTGTTCTGTTCTTTTATATTTCATAACAAACAGTCCGGACGGCTTTACTGGGTTTTTCTTCAGATCCTGCTGGGACATCATCAAATTGGATATTCATGAAACGGTGATCGCCTTCTTCCAGGGGTACCCTAAAGTGATCTCCAGCGCCAACCCGATCCTCATCCCGAAGAAAGAAATCCCGAAGACCTTCAAAGATTTCTGTCCTTTAAGTTTGTGCACATTCACGAACAAAATTATATCAAAGACCATAGCTAACCGAATGGCTGAGTTGCTCTCCAAAATTATCTCTGCCGAGCAGAGCGGCTTCGTCCGAGGCCGCAACATCCTTGACAACATCCTGCTGGCTCAAGAGATGATCACTTGTATGAAATTCCTGGCTAGAGGAGGGAATATTGCTATCAAGCTGGACATGGAGAAGGCATACGACAGACTGGACTGGCAATTCATGATCTGGGTTCTCAGAGCCTTCGGGTTCTCGAAAACTTAGATCGACATCGTGTGGAGATCCATCAGCAATTTATGGTTCTCTATGGTTGTGAATGGCCAAGCTGTAGGATTTTTCAAATCCACCCGGGGTGTCAGACAAGGCGACCCTCTATCTTCTACCATTTTATTATTGCAGCAGAAGCGTTGAGTAGAAATCTGAACAAAATTGTCGGCACTCCCCGTCTTCAACACTTCCACACCTCTAGCGGATTTCCGATCATCACCCACTTGGCCTACACCGACGATATCCTCATCTTCTCCTCCAGCGACATAGGGTCAGTTAAGGTGGTTCACAACACACTACAGAGATACGCTCGATGCTCTGGGTAACGAGTCAACTCCAACAAAAGTGTTATATATTCTCATCATACGGCGGACAGAGCCCACTCAACCACTCTCTCCAATATGACTTCATTCTCAGTGGCTCACCCCCTTTCTCCTACTTAGGATGCCCGTTGGTGTACGACAGATCTAACGCGGCCATTTTCGACGAGCTGGTGGACAAAATTAGATCCAAGATAGAGGGATGGCACAACACAATTTTATCGCCTGGCGCGAAGATCATCCTTATCCAGCACGTCCTCTCTTCCATCCCGCTTTACACTCTAGCTGCGTGTTCTCCTCCTAAGAAGGTTCTCAACTCCATAGAACACCTCTTCGCCAACTTCTACAGGGGGCATCGTGATGGGTTAGACAAACACCATTGGGCCAGTTGCGACAATATAGCCAGACCTACGGCTGAGGGTGGTCTAGGTTTCTGTCGATTGGCTTACATCGTAGACGCTTGCTTTATGAAAATATGGTGGAAGCTCCACGAGGGCCGATCTATATGGGCCCATTTTATGAAAGCCAGATATTACAAGCACACTCATCCGACTGTTGCAACTTCCAACAGCAAATCATCTGCTTCTTGGCTCCGCATCCTGACTGGCCGACGTCTTGCCGAACCATCTATTAGGCTTATGTTGGGAGCAGAAGAATCGTCCTTATTTTACGAATGATAGTACAGAGACGACCCTCCACCTTACAACCGGGATGCATCACCCAACAGTACGATCAGAGATCTGTGGGATAGCTCTAGAGTTTGGAACTGGGAGAGGTTCAGGCTTAGATCGGCGAGGATGGCGCTGCTGCACTGAAAGCATCCACCGTGAGGATAGGGATGAACCCCGACAGTTTGAAATGGTCACTGAATGAAGACGGTGCTTTTTTTCTTACTTTCGCAAGACGCTTGGTTCGCGGCGTTGGACAACCTTCTCCATTGATTGGACCTTTCTGGCAGTCGTACATTCCCAAGAAATGGTCCTTCCTGATGTGGAGAGTATGCCGCAGGAAGCTCCCTACTGACGACGTCCTCACCACCATCGGATTCAGCTTAGCCTCAGCGTGTTACTGCTGCCCGGAGTGCCATGTTGAATCCATTGACCACATCCTTTCGTCAGGATATCTGGTCACTCAGGCGTGGTCCACTCTCTCCATCCGCTATCATCATGTACAGGTTGACGGGGGGCTTCAACGATCTTCTAGCCTCCTGGAAGCACGTCCACCAGATCGTCGCAGCCGCCATCACATGGGTCATCTGGAAGAACCATAATAAATTTAGATATGAGGGTCACCAGTTCACCACTTTTTAACTTACATGCGAGATCCACAGACAAATTTACAAGGTGAACAGACACTGGAAGCACGTCCGGGAGAACTTTTAGCACTTCCGGGATTCCGGACAGTAATTCTTTCCTAGAGTTTTTACAGAGCTGGAGGCTGTCCTCCGCTCCTTTTCCTTTCAGTCATCTTCTGTAGTTGGCCATACTTGTAAAGGCTTCGACATTTTGTACCTCGGAGATGAATAAAGTTGATGGGTTCAAATATATATATATATATATATATATATATATATATATATATATATATATATATATATATATATATATATATATATATATATAGACATTATTTTACTAATATCTTAATATCTATATTTCATAAATGTAGAGTTTTAGCTAACAAATATTTTAGTATTCCTTGATAAATGATTTCTGCTAAAATATAGTTTAAAGGTATTTTTGCTAGTAATCATTTGATTAAGGCTAGGATACATATTTTCTAAGATATTGTTAGCTAATAAATATGGTCAGTGTGTATATATATACCAATGGTGAATTAGATGTTATTTAGCGATATTGGCTAGATTGTTATTCTAAAATTTAACCTATTCTTGCCATATTCTAGGTGGACATTAAGACAAATTTGACTTGCAAGGAAAAAGTCAAGTACTTCTATGTTTTTGACTCATTTACTTCATGTCATAGTCTTTTCATATTGGACACATTGTTACACGACTTGATCTATATTCTGGTTCATGATTTTTACTTGTATCTGGGGAGGAAAAATACTACGGATATGTGACCAATGCCCAACTCAGGATTCATGTTGATAGCTAAATCTCACACCTGTGCACATGAGATTTGAGCCGTACCATATACTTGTTCTTATTCATGATCTTATCCAGTCGGTCATATATTTTAGTACATATTTCAAATTCATGTCATGATCTTTTGATTACATATTTTAGTCAGGTAGATTATGCATTTACAGTTCATGGTTCATCATGTTCAATTGTTCCTTTACTTGTTCACATGTTGTACTTATTTTGTTATTATAGATTACACTTTGCTTTTTTCTGACTGGATCGTTGACATATTAGGCCAGGGCTTGAAAATTGGATTGGACAACTCCTAGAAGATTTTAGAAGATGAGATGCAAGTATTCTTGTTATGTATCAAATAGTTTTCATAAGATAGATGTTTATTATCTTCTTTTAGTTTAGTTGCGGAATTTGTCTCCGGATACTCTTATATAAGTTGTACTAAAAGAACATAGTGGTATGGGATATTATTTTAGCATGTGATTAGTAGCTGTGATGAGTAAATGGATTATTTGAGCATTTTAACAATTAATTGAAGTCTAGAACAGCTCACTAAGATTGTTGACACAACGTAGGCTTGGCGTGTCTGACGCGTATCCCATTATTCGGAAATCCATCACACTTGTACCCCTTAGGTACAATATATATAGGTACTAAGTCTAGCCGAAACTTGTAGGCACCATAATTTTTGGGAATTTTTTTAATTTTCTTATATTATTTTTATGTATTAAACCATATTTTATCTTTAATTATGGCTATATAGGCACTTTGCCTTAGCTTTAATTTTTGAAGTACAATATTAACCAATTCCTCGAAACAAGTTCTATATTCGTGTTCTAGACGAGTCCACCTTCATTTCAGTATACCATGTTCCACTAAAACATGTTCCCTTGCACTGCATTTTTTTTGCACAACTTTCGGGTCAAAATGGCCCTTAAACCTTTCGTCGTAATTTCGATGTACCGATTTGAGGCCCAAATCTGATCCAAACTTTTCGACCCAATATATGATTTTGATCTATTTGAGCCTACTAGGCACATGCCAATGGTGTGCCACTTAATTGAGTTTCCATGTGCTATTTATTTTCAAATGGCACATAAGTCAAAACTATAGAAATATTGGACTCAAATCGATTACAAAAATTTTACTGACCCACAATTAGTCCAAGTAGGGTTCGTCGAGCCTATTCTAGGGATCCTTAACCACTTATACCTATTTTAGATTAATTTTTATAGATTAATATGCAGTCACATTAATTAAATATAATTTAAATCAAATCATATAACCACTTTCCTAAATTAGACCCAATCAATTCTCTTTGAGATACACCTTTTGCAATGCCCCGCTCCGTACGGTACATTATGCTGAGTCGTTGACTCAATGAGTTACATTGACCCGAAATATGTATCGATGCGAATCGATACAAAGAGTTACGTCGACCCGAGGAATGCATCGAGTAAGATCGATGCAAGTGTTAAGTTGGCCCGAGAGAAAGTATTGAGTCGGTTCGAAGATTCTAAGAAATCGAATCGATGCAACGCACAAGTCCGATTCGAACGAATATTGATTTTAGTTGGTTTCATGTGCAGGCTATGCTTTTATGCTGAAATATAAGAGGTGGCCATTTTGCCTTGTTTGCAAACGGAGTCCGCGAAACCAAATCATCGCCTCGTAACGAACTGAGGCATAGGCACTGTAAGCCAAATCGGTCGGATAATTCAAGGAAGCACGAAGTGCTCGAATGGCTAAGTCGGAAGATTGGCCGTGCAACAAAGTTATGAAATCGAGCCACGTCGGCTCGGCAAAACTAAAAGGCGTATCAGCTAAGGTGGGAGGACTTTGACCCTTCTTTCCTACTCCTTCATACCTAAGTAAAATGTACCATTGTATGCTAAAGTTAACTTATCGAGTCCACGGGCATGGCTCAATCGTGAGAAATCGTAGTGCGTGTCAAATACTAGATAGAACAATTAAAATGAAACGTGCATCAAATGCACGAGTTGCTATTGAACATCAACATACCGCAACGACGAGCACTTCGGTGCATAAACCATAAGAACATGGGATAACTGTATCGATGAGTGCCTCAGCGCACAAGTCATTTGTGTCCCCCGCGCACGAGTTAGAAGGCTAGCACATTGAAAGACTATCGAGGCAAAAGCCCTAGTACACGAGCCATGAACATTGAACACTAAGGCATAAGAACATGGAATTGCGGTATCGAGGCGTGCATCGCATGCACGACTCGAAGAATAGAGAACAATTGTGTCAAAGCGTGCGTACGTGCACGAGAACCATAAAAGATGGCTTCGTTACGAAGAGAACAGTTGTGGCATAAATGTGAAGAAACTGTCGAATGTGGCATGGTGCCTCCGAATGTTCGGGACCTTCAGGTCGTTCGCTTGATGAACATTGAATTGGGGCATGATGCCATAGAACATTGATACAAAGAATGAAATTGTACAAAGAATGTGATAACATAGAAAGAGTGAGAATATTGAAAGAAAGAGAAAAACAAGACGACGTGAAGTCTGAGTTTCTGACTCAAGACTATGTTTGGTTGTATGAGGAGTGCATGTTGCATGATCAAATGGACTATGAATTAACCCGTACACAGGTTCGTTTCCTCGAACAGACCACCGGGGGCATCGGGACTGTTCGGCCTAGGAGGAAAATTTAAATTCGTGGCAAGGAATCACGAGCATTGCGGGACCTTCAGTAAGGATCATAACCAAGGCTGAATGGGTGGCGTCACAATGTATATGAAAAACATAAGTCCATTCTGACATCTGTGAATGTCAGTGATCTGAGATCCTGCTCAACGATCACTTATAATATGACAGAAAAAGAATAATAGGTATTCACCTTGCATTGGCACAAGGGCGAATGCCTCGAGTTGGTAAAAGTCGCCACGAAGGAACACGAGAATTATATGTTGCTTGCTTGCTTGTTTACATAAATCAAACATAACATGCTTGCCATGATAACATACTTTTCTGCTTTCGAATATGCCATGAAACTTACCCTAAGGCAAAGACAGAAAGATCACAAACTTGTATACTACATGATTCAATACATTACTTAATGTTGATTTAGCAAAGTGGGTTAATATTAGTATGCGAGAGGATTAGTACTGATCCCCCACCAGATTTCTTGCAAGATGCAAGTAATGGATTGCTGGCGGGGGAGCTTCGCTTGAACGCGATAAGGCATGAAATGTCGTAGCGTATTGAGGCGTGCGACCGCAATGACGTTTGGACTTGCAACGGGATAATGCGACCGAGATGTATAAGACATGATGTATAGAACGGTAAAATCCTTTGTGGGCAAGAGAGCACCTGAGTATTCTAAGCCAATCCGACAAATTCAGTTGGGCCTTTGAAAGCCTTTGTAACATCAGTTCAATTATCAATAAAGAGAATTGTTTTGTATACTCTATTTCTCCTGCTGCTAATATCAAATCAAAGATAACCATTTAAGAACTTGTCATCTTGCTTTGTACGAGTGCAACTCCAGACTCGTACGACATCACGCCCCAGCGAGGATGAACGATTCGGATAAATCAATGTGAGGATAAGCAATTTTTCTGGTCGGGGCATGACAAATTGGTATAAGAGCTCTAGGTTCAATTTTCTCAGGACGCTTGCTTCGGTTCAATTCTAAAAGTTGTCCACCACAATCAAATCACTCTTGACTCTACTCGATGCCGCACTAGATGTTCCATACAATAAGTCTAATACAAGTCGTGTAATTTTGTTGCGTGTGTTTTGGAAATTACATGATGTTTGTTGAGAAAGTCGTGAAATGTTTATCTCATCGAGTGCAATGAGCCGTAAAATAGTTGTTGCTGCAAGTGCAACAAGTCGCAAGATGTGAAGTGAAATATTGTTGCTGCAAGTGCAACAAGTTATGAAATGTGAATCGAGACGTTTGTTGTTCAATGCAATAGTTGATATGAAAAAAATGTTGGTTGCATCAATACAAAGAAAGTCGTTGGATGTTGCTACATCAATTGCAACGAGTTGATTGTGAATGATGCATTGCAATGAACGTGAAAGTTGATATCAAATATGTTAAACGGATTCGAGCATTGGCTTTGGATGTCGAAAATGAATCGTTGCACGAGGTGTAATGGATGTCGAAAATAAATTGTTGCACGAGGTACAACGGAAGGAACTGAAATCGTAAATCGATAAGAATGAATCATTCGATTGTGTGCCAAACTTGTATTGGCAGATGAATACATTGGCTGAGTTGTGTCAGATTTTGATTCAATCAAAAGTTACGGTTGTGATCGGCATGACTACTGCGGAAATCGTGAGTCAGAATAGATTGTTGGTTCATACCAAGTATGATGCGAGGGAAATGATTTAATTTCTGAGTGGTATATGCAATACAACCTATGCAATGAATGACTCGATTCGGAGTGGTATGTGCTATACCACTTGTGCGATAGATCGCATCGACGCATTGTGAGAATTGTGGAAAGTTTGTCCGTAATGAAAGGGATAACACTGAGACTTGATTGAAAATTTGTATGACAGTATGTTGATGCAAGTGTTCTTCGATAATCGGTTAAAAAGGATAAGGCATTGCATGGACTTGTATTAATAAATGATACGTCGGACAAAAAACTATAAGTCGGTCGAATGACCGAGACTAACAAAATGATTATGCCTTGAAGCAATAATCAGATCGATGGGATAGGAAACTTGAAGTTATAAACGAGTCGCACGACTAGCGAGCTCGATAAAAATGTTAGTCGATGCAAATTGTAATCGGATCGTATGACTTAAGATCTCGACAGAAATATTGGGCGATACGAATTTGTAATCGGATCGCACGACTTGCGACTTCGATGAAAACGTTGGTTGATGCGGATAATCGTGCCTAAGAAAATAGTTGGTTACGTTGAGATGAAACTCAATTGAGTACGACTGAGGCACGTGAAACTTAGAGGGCATGATCGTATAACTGGAGGGTTCGATGTTGGATAATCGGTAACTCGATTACGCGATCAAAGTATAACGGAATGTAGTGAATCAAAAAATGATTTGATATGTATGGAAAAGTTCGTCGAGAACTTGAATATATGCAATGCGAGATAAGTCGACGTTGATGGAGATTCAAAGTTGACCATCGTGCTATCGAAATTGATATGACCTATCAAAATCGATACGCAAGGAAACATAAGCACAATGGGAGAACACAAAACGGCCAGGACTACGATATCGAGATTTTCGAAAATAGTAATACGGAGGTATCGAACTGGTTAATCGTAAACTTTGTGATTGATCAGGATGAGACTATAAAGTCATCGACGATTGTTTTAATGCATATAGCATCTCGGGTGTCGACCATGGGCATAAAGACTCAAGCTCAATACAAGTAGATGTTTCATGAATTACAGAATTATCGACGGTAGTGCATGAATTATTTTTGAGGATAGTTGTATATCAGTTACGCCGATAGAAATGGTTTTGTCCAGATTTGGGTTAGTCCCGTAGAAATGGTTGGAATGTGATTTGGTTCTGAAATAAGATATAGCATGGTTGTAGTAATTGTCCTTCGTTAAAGATCCATAATTATCGAGCGTAGCTTCGGGACAGTTGACCTTAGAAGACTTGACCGCAAAATCAAAGTGAATATTGCAGACCCATATGATGTCGCATATTGAATTGTGTCGAGAACAAATATGATGTGGTGCATGTTGATGATAAGTCTAGGCGATCAAATAATTATTTCGGGAATTGATCGAACAGCTTCGGCTGAGAATGATATAATCAGATTTTGAGAATTTGTCGGATGAGTACTTGAATGATTATATTGGTCGACGATGTTGGTAATATGGATAGGCGATCTTACTACAAGAAACTAGGGTGTCTTACAACGGTCGAAAACTATTACAAAAATAATATAACCCGTTGCAAAATCATTCTGCAACAGTTATTGGAACCATTGTAAATTCGAGCGTTGCAGATTCCTCTTGCAACGGTTATAGAAGATTTTTGCAACATTTTTATAAATAGTTGCAAATAATGTATTATGCAACGGATCTCATGTTATTGCATAATGCTTACATAATGTTGTCAATAATATATTTGGCAACGATTAACAAACCATTGTAAAAATTGAGTAAAACACTATAGCTGATAATTGTTGCCTAAAATATTTCATGCAACGGTTAAAAATTATTGTGGATAATAGGCAACGGTTAATAAAAAATACTTTTTTTCCTCCAATGGGTCTCGAACTGCCAACCTCCTAGATCACAGGCCTCCACTCTACCACTAGGCTACAGGCTCATTTGTATATAAATACTTATATATATAATATATATGTACTTATATCATTTTCATCAATTGAAGCTTTTGGATCGATGTTAAATATATTATCTAATATTTTTTTGTCAGCGAACAAGGAACCAATTAATATGAGTAATTCTAATGATTAAATCACTATTGTGTATAAATAAAATTCAAATGGACATTGAATTTGCAACGACTATAAACAAAATGTTGCAAGATCAATATTTTGTAATAGTTGTTTATTCTTTTGACAATGGTTATCATAAACGTTGTTATTAAACAAAAAATTGCAACTGGTAGCATAAATCGTTGCACAATCATTACAAATAATAAGCCCACTCACAACATGTTGCAAAAATTGTGGTGCAACTGTTGCTAACAATGAGCCTTTTTATAAGACTTTATGTAATCGTTGCCAAATATTATTAAATTTGTAACAAATACTTCAAACCCTTGCATAACCATGCCCATTCAACTCGCTTTTACAACACTTTCATAAAACTGTTGCTTGACCATTGTAAAAAAGAAAAACGTTTAGCAAGTGTTTATGAACCGTTGTAAAAAATGTATTAGGCAATGGTTAATCTATAACCATTGCAAATATATTTAATTTAGAAACAATTATTTCAACCGTTACATAATTATTACAAATTATAGTTCCAGCAACATTCATAAAAGCATTGTACTAAAACTGTTGTAAAATAGGAGTATTTTTTGTAGTACGATTACGAGAATCGTGCTATGCACGAGAGCGAGTGATAAGAGAATGACTTTAAAGTTGTGTCATTGAATTTGGATTCACCTTGCAATTGAGCTTGTGTGAATCGAACTTATAATTCGATGTTGCGAGACAGACAAGTTGAAAATTTGGCTAGGGAATTCCTACTCGATAGGAATCAAACATAAGATGCATCGTAGAAAGACCTTTGTGTCAAAACGATTGTTGCCTTCGAGCACTGTCAACTTGAGTTAAATAATTGTGCTGAAAAGACCGTTGCCTTTGAGCATCGTCGACTCGAATGGAACTTTTGTGTCGAATAGATTGTGGCCTTTGTGCAACGTCAATTTAAAAGTTACGTCGGGAGAATACAAGCACGGTGTCTAAGTAAGTCACCTAGCGGCCGTAGCCTAAATTGTTGATGCATGTTGCAAGTCAACAAAGGAAAATCGTATCGAGATGAGTTGTAATGTGAAACTTTAAAAATAGTTGGACAGCAACTTCGAACGCAAGGCGTTGCGAAGACTCGTTGCGATTGGATGCGCGATGGCTTGACGTGATGCAAAGAATTGATGGTCAATAAAAAACTTACGAAATGAGAAATACAATTTTTGAACCGCATCGTGTGCCATGACTTTTATTGGATGATCACGTATGCATCGAATATGCATATGCGATAGAATTGCGAGAACAAACACTAGAGCCCAAGTCTGACGAGAGTATGAGATGGCAAATAATTGAGGATAAGATGTTACATGTTAGCTTTGTTCCAATATCCTACAACTGAGCTTGGCTTAAATACATATATTGATAGGACGCCAAAAATATATGCATGATCCAAATTAAGTTGTATGATTCAAACGATAGTGGCACGAGATCGTGAAATAATCTAAAGAAACATTTGGATTGAGTGTTGGTTTTGGTTCGAGGACGAACATTATTTTGAGTGGTATATTATGTAATGTCCTGCTCCGCATGGTGCATTATGCTGAGTCATTGACTCAAATAGTTACGTTGACCCAAAATATGTATCAATGTGAATCAATGTAAAGAGTTACGTTGACCCGAGGAATGCATCGAGTAAGATTGATGCAAGTGTTAAGTTGGCCCAAGAGAAAGTATTGAGTTGGTTCGAAGACTCTAAGAAATTGAATCGATGCAACGCACAAGTCCGATTCGAACAAATATTGATTTTAGTTGGTTTCATGTGCAGGCTATACTTTTATGCTAAAATATAAGATATCGACATTTTGTCTTGTTTGCAAACGGAGTCTGCGAAACAAAATCATCACCTTGCAAAGGACTGAGGCATAGGAACGATAAGCCAAATCGGTCGGATAATTCAATGAAGCACGAAGTGCTCGAATGGCTAAGTCAGAAGAGTTGGCCGTGCAACAATGTTATAAAATCGAGCCGCATCGGCTCGACGAAATAACAAGGTGTATCGGCTAAGGTGGAAGGACTTTGACCCTTCTTTCATAATCCTTCATGCCTAAGTAAAATGTACCATTGTATGCTAAAGTTAACTTATCGAGTCCACGGGCATTGCTCGATCGAGAGAAATTGTAGTCCGTGTCGAACACTAGAAAGAACAATTAAAATAAAACGTGTATCAAATGCACGAGTCATTATTGAACATCGAAACACTACAACGGCGAGCGCCTCAGTGCGCAAACCATAAGAACATGGGATAAATGTATCGACAAGTGCCTCAGCGCACAAGTCATTTATGCCCCCACGTACGACTTAGAAGGCTAGCACATTGAAAGACTAGCGAGGCAAGTGCCCTAGTGCAAAAGCCATGAACATTGAACACTAAGGCATAAGAACATTAAATTACGGTATCGAAGCATGTATCGCATGCACGACTCAAAGAATAGAGAACAATTGTGTCAAAGCATGTATACATGCACAAGAATCATAAAAGATGGCTTCGTTGTGAAGAGAATAGTTGTGGCATGAATATGACGGAACTGTCGAATGTGGCATGGTGCCTCAGAATGTTCGGGACCTTCGGGTCGTTCACTTGACGAATATTGAATTGGGGCATAACATTGAAACGAAGAATAAAATCTTACAAAGAATGTGAGAACATAGAAAGAGTGAGAACATTGAAAGAAAGAGAAATACAAGATGACATGAAGTCTGAATTTTTGACTCAAGACTATGTTTGGTTGTATGAGAAGTGCGTGTTGCATGATCAAATGGACTGTAAATTAACCCGTACACGGGTTCGTTTCCTCGAACAGATCACCAGGGCATCAGGACTGTTCGACCTAGGAGGAAAATATAAATTCGTGGCAAGGGATCGCGAGCATTGCAGGACCTTTAGTAAGGATCGTAACCTATGCTGAATCGGCGGTGTCACAATGCATATGAAAAATATAAGCCTATTCTGACATTTGTGAATGTCAATGATCTTCATATAGATAGGGACCGATAAGCTGAATAACGCAGGCACACAGAGATCCTGCTCAACGATCACTTATAACATGACAGGGAAAGACTAGTAGGTATTCACCTTGCATCGGCGCAAGGGCGAATACCTCGAGTCGGTAAAAGTCGCCACGAAGGAACACGAGAATTGCATGTTGCTTGCTTGCTTGTTTACATAAATTAGACATAACATGCTTGCCATGATAACATGCTTTACTACTTTCGAATATGCCATGAGACTTATCCTAAGGCAAAGATAGAAAGATCACTAACTTGTATGCTGTATGATTCAATATATTACTTAATGTCAGTTCAGCAAAATGGATTAATATCAGTAAGCAAGAGAATTAGTACTGATCCCCCATCAGATTGCTTGCAGGATGTAGGTAATGGATTGCTCGTGCGGAGCTTCGCTTGAACATGATGAGGCATGGAATACCGTAGCGTATTAAGGCGTGAGATCGTAATAACGCTCGGACTTGCAACGGAATAATGCGACTGCGATATGGAAGACATGATGTATGGAATGGTAAAATCCTTTGTGGGCAAGAGAGAACTTGAGTGTTGTAAGCCAATCCGACAAATTCAGTTGGGCTATTGAAAGCCTTTGTAACCTCTGTTCAATTATCAATAAAGAGAATTGTTTCGTATACTCTGTTTCTTTCGCTGCTTATATCAAATCAAAGATAACCACTTGAGAACTTATCATCTTTCTTTGTATGAGTGCAACTCCAGACTCATACGATATCATGCCCCAGCGAGGATCAACGATTCAGATAAATTGATGCGAGGATGAGCGATTTTTTGGGTCGGGACGTGACACCTTTGATTTAAACCATCAAATCTCAACCAAATTCCACCAAACCAAAACTAAACCCTCTCAAATCTTTTCTCCCTCGTGTATCATGTGCCCCTTCCATTTTTTGTGCATATTTTATATATATTAAATATTAATCGAACACACGAGTTCCTTTTCTATATTTTTGCACATATAGTTCTACCAATCAGAAACTCATCATCACGACCTCTTCCAACCCTCCTACCACCTTCATCTTGACCTTGGATACCCTTCTAAAATCCTGCCACCTTTCTAAGGATCCTCAACCCCTAATTTGGTCGATACAAGGCATGGCAGGCACCCGAAGTCGACCGAACTTATGCTGAATTTGTCACAGCATGTACGCTATTTTGCATCTAGGGTTTCATACACTTGGCGACCTCATCTTTTTATGAAACCAAAACAAATAAAAAGATCTCTACGTCTATTTTTATCTCCAATTGTCCATCCACACAGTTTCAAACGGTTTGTTCGTGGCGTCAATTCTACAATGTATCCAGAATAGACCAGATCTGTTGTACGTAAATTTTTGCCTATTATCGGTCAGACTCAATCTTACTAATAGTTTTTATAAGAACTAGACATCAAGAGCGTTCTAACGCATATTGTTTTTCTGAGTTTTGAGTTCGTTAATTTTTTTTTTAAATTGACATTTGTCGTAACACCGTAACTCCGAATATCATGGGCTCTTTATACCCAAAAGCCTTTATACTTCATATAACTTTACTAAAATACTTGTTGTGCAAGGTTTGGTGATAAAAACATTATTTTAAATATTTTTTGTAACTTTTCTAGAATTTAATATTTTTAATTATTTATTGTTTCAGAACTCAATTAGTAGGCCAAATGTGGTATTAACGATGTAGTTTCAACATGAGGCTATTGTGATTGAGTTTCCACCAATAAAATAATATTGTTAGTAATATAAAAATATTTGTAAGTATTTTTTAGAAACTAATTATTATTTTATATTAGTTATAAATTATTTTTATAAGGAAGTTGGTACTATATATGTTGTATGGTGTTGTACCGACATCATGAAAACTATTGGGTATAGATATTAATCTAGTCTATATATTGTTAGCCCATGTAGTCATGATCAACTTAATTTCAATAATTGACTTAAAATTTCGACTTTGACGTGTAAAGCAAGAAGACTACAGAAGACCGCAGTCAAGCTCGTCAATCAACTTTTGCAATTTTATTCTATATTTTTTTATTTCTTGAGTCTAGGTTATTTTGTGAGTCAGATATCACTAGCATTTAGAAGATCATCCCCACAAAAACAAAACCATCTTTTTCGGGTAGAGCTCGGCCCGAGTTCGCCTAGGTGGGTTTTAGTCGGTCACCTAAAATCACTCCTAGTCAGAATGACTACCTAGTCTTTTGGATCTCCAACGTTAAAAAATTTGAACGTTTGCCCTAACTGAGTTCTGCCCGAACTCTGGTTCAAAAATACCTATAAATAGATAAGAGTTTTTTATTTTACTCACTCATCTCATTCTTCATCTTTTCTATTCATTCTAAGCCTTCCTATTTGTCACTCGCGTACTAAGCACTTAGAAATAAGACATCATTTTCTTAGAGACCATGTTTTACAAGGTGATATTTGTTTAGAGTATGTCGACACAGAACGTCAAATAGCTGACATCTTCACTAAACCACTAGCTGAAGATCGTTTTAACTTTATACGAAAAGAATTAGGAATTTTGGACGTTGAAGTTTTATAATTATATATTACTTGACCCAAATACATAAAATTGTAGAAAATATTTTGGTTATAAGCCAAAAGGGCCCGTTTGACAAAAAGATGTAAAAGTCTAAGCGACACAGTGCCAAGTGTCTTTGGACTACCACTAGCTGGGATCCGGCCCCTACAGCTAACCCAAAATATTTAATACATTTTGTTTATTTTGGTTACTTAATATTAATAATTTTTCATCAACGTAAGTATTTCTATTAATACTTTGTATCAATGTTAAAACCTGTATCAAAATTGTCTAAGTTTGTTCAGACTACCAAGGGACCGAACTCGGGCCTCGTTCAAGGGTAAGTCAAAACAGAAGCTGGACAGTCGGGCCCCCTTTTTTAAAACTCCACATCATCATCATCATCATCATCATCCCCATTGCAAACAACAACAAACCACCCGAAAACCCTAACCCTAGCCACCCTAAACTCCTTCTTCCAAGCATCCCAAGGTCTACAAGTTTGGATTCGGAGCTATTTTAGGTTTCTCTTCCACATTCTCTACTCAATTCCAGTATATCTCTACCTTTTCTTTACTTTCAATTTTCAATGGCTCCCAAATTTTCTTATGCTTCCAAAAAGAAGAGAAAAGTTGGAGAAGCATCCTCCTCTAATGTTCAAGAGGAAGGTTCTTTCTCACTTTTTAGTCCCGTCATGCCATATGGTGACTATTTTGATGAGTTCATCTTTGTTGCCATTGATGCATCCAAAGTGTGGTTCGTCGACTTTGTTGAACAAAAAATTTGTCCAGGGACCCCAATCAACTTTACGTTATTTCCTAATCAATTATCTATATTTGAACACTTCAACTTTGAAGAATTGGTTCAATCTAGTTATCATATCTATTGGAATGTTATTCAAATATTTTATTGTAATCTCACGGTCACAAACAGCATAATTAAATCTAAAGTCGGTGGGATAGACATTGATTTTGATGTTAATGATTTGGCTCTTATGCTTCATATTTCCAATAAAGGGGAAGCACTAGTGGATATCACCAAAGTTTAATTTCCTACCCATATGACTTTCGATTCATTTCATGACTCATTATGTGAACCCAATCCACGTACCAAAGGTCGCCTTCGACCGAACTTTATGAATGACTATTTCTATAACTTGTATCAGATAGTATTTTCCATTATTCTTTACAAACAAACTTCCACCGATGAAATCAGTTATCTAGAACTTTCTGTTATTTATCATCTCCACTTTCAAGTTCCATTTATTCTACCTAAGACTCTTATCGCCGCTATAGAACAGTATCGCAAGAAAATACAAAACCTTCTATACGCGATGTATCTCCCGGCTTTGAGTATTTCGATATCGTCTTAGATGATTGTCCTCAATATGCACCACCTGCTTATCTTCATGTGCATCATCGAGTCGCTCATACTCTAGCAGTACAGGCTCATCCACCTCCTCCTCCTGTTGTTGACCCATCAGCTAGTTCCCATCCTTCACATCCTTCCACATGTGTCACTCTTGAGTCCTTACAGGCCTTGCTGATGGATCAGCTTCGATCTATGGACTTTCGTACACACTACAATTCCAGGCCATGACCAACATCATAAAGGACTTTAGCTACATCTTTGCTCACAACCCTGACGTCCCATTCCCATGGTTCGTGATCCCTCGGTGCTCGGTTATCGGATTGATGATCCTGAGACTCAGCGCTATTTTGACCCTACTGCTGCTCACTATGATCTACATCGCACTGCTGAGTCCGAAAACCCTTCTCGAGTAACGAATGATAACAGAGATGAGGATGATGATTGAGGATGACGTCTAGTGATACAATGTCACTATTTTGTTCTAGTTACTTTTTCATTTCCATGCATTAATGATATGCTTCTTCAAAGCATTTTTAGTTATCTGAAACAGTTTAGGATTTCAGTTTCTCATGTATTAGTTGTTTTCTATTTTCTGAGACAGTTTAGCACTCTATGTATGCATTTTAGTTATGTGATTTCTTCTATGCTTTACTAGTTTATGCACTATCTGTTTTCTTTGGTGCTGAGTACCTTCATAATTATGTTATTTTGATTATGTGACAAACGAGGGAGAATTCTATCTTCTACATGTTGCTATGAAATTTTTGGTTTGAAATATGTTTTGCTAGATGTCAAATGTTCTGAGGACAAGATTTGGTCATTTATTGCGGGAGAGCAAGCTTACGAACAAGTTAATATACCAATAAATAAGCTACTTTCATATCGTACCAACCTACTTCCGAACAAACTGAACATTTGTTAAGTATCAATTGTAGTTTTGTCAAATTATCAAAATGGAGGACTACAACCATGTAGTCATGATCAACCTGATTTCGATAATTGACTTAAAACTCTGACTTTGATACGTAAGGCAAGAAAACTACAGAAGACCGCAGCCGAGCTCGTTATGCAACTTTTGCAATTTTGTTCTGTATTTTTTATTTCTTGAGTCTAGGTTATTTTGTGAGTCGGATATCACTGGCATTTAGAAGATCATCTCCACAAAAACAAAATCATTTTTTTTCAAACCAAACCTACATCCAAAAATCCACTCTGAACCAAAATAAACCTTGAAACACACCTAGCCGAACTCTGGCCGAGCTCTACCCGAACTCAGTCACCAGAAATCACTCCTGGTCAGAATGACTACCTAGTCTTTTGGATCTCCAACCTTCAAAAATTTGAACGTTTGCCCTAACTGAGTTCTGTCCGAACTCTGGTTCAAAAATACCTATAAATAGAGAAGAGTTTTTCATTTTACTCACTTATCTCATTCTTCATCTTATTTATTTATTCTAAGGCTTTTTATTACAAAGAGCTTTTCAATCTTCATATTTTCAAGACAACTCCCATTCTTCTAAGTGTCGGTGTGTTCCAATTAGAAGTGTTCGAGTTGTACAAGCTTGGAGTATAAAAGCTTTTCAGATAGTGTTGAAATTTGTTCGTAGGCTTAGGATAAAAAATACGATGGTATAAGAAGTTGGCGTATCCTTTGGAATAAAGTACGTGGTGTAACCTCTATTTCAAATAGTGGATTTAACATCGAGCAGGAGTACTCGAGACTGGACTAGTCCTCTCAGAGAGAAACCAGTATAAATCTTGGTGTCTGCGTATTGCATTTTTTCTTCCTATTTACTTACTGCATTTAATTATTTGTCCATATTTGCCTTTATCTGCATTATTTTTTATCGGGAATATTTCTTCCGCTACACTCTATTCACACCCTCTAGAGGTGCCATCGATCCTACACATATGGTCATTAGAAAGTATTAATAATAGAGTATTATTATAGGTGAACTTGGAGGGAGTAACGAAGACATCGGAGTTGGTCAGGAATACACTTAGACAGCGGTTATAGGCAAGTATACCTTGCCAACTTGTACAGTATTTATGCATGTTGACTTCCACTTGTTCTTGTTTATGTCTATTTTTATTCTGCCATGTCTGCCTTGTACATGCTTTATGATGTTTTCTTATATGCTATATGCCTTTATTTTCTTGTCACATATTAGATCATTGTTATACTATATTTGATTAGATTCCCATATTCTTATGCGTTGATATTGACTTGATCCGGTTACCTGTATTTGTCTTGACTTGACCTTGACCTGTTATTAGACGTTGACTATACCTGAACACCTCGTTCGAGATCTCCCATCGAATGCGAATGAGACTTACTATAGTTAAAGAGTCCCCATTGGCATACTGAATATAGGACTGTGAGCTCCCATCGGGCTGCGGTTACCCTGATTTACTTGTAGTCACGTCTAGTACCATACTTCTAGTATGGCATACCACTGTCTTAGGTTCATCATGTCTTAGATTTCTTGTGCCTTAGTCTCCTTATGTCTTAAGTTGATTCTTTCACAACTATTTTTTATTTTCCCTGCATATTTTATATTGTTACATTCAACATGTTTTATGTATCTTGCTAGTCTCATGAGGACCTGGTGATCTCTTTAGTCATGCAGAGCTGGTCTGCAGATCATGGAGCTATGGCTACATTCGACTCAAGTATTTTATCATGATTTCATATTATAACCATTATTTATACTCTGCTCGTAGCTTAGTTTTATAGACCCATGTCGTTCTTCGGGTCTAATCGAACACATATGTTATTGGGCTGTAGATCATGACAAATATTGTTCATTCTTGATATTTATTCATCATGTGGATTGAGATAGAAATTAGTTAATTTGATAAATTGTTTCAGAAAACCAATACAACTTATACGTACTCGAGCTCGGCTGTAGTCCTCTCAATACGTAGCTGGCATGCATACGTTCTCCTAGTCCTACGTATTTTGGGACTGGGCGTTACAAAACTAGTATCAAATAGGTATGTTCCAACATGTGTATAGGTTACAACTTATTTCATTCTTATATACTAGAACATGTTTTAATTTTTGTATATATATTGGTAGGTCCGAACACGTTTTAATTTTCATATATACATAAGGCTTTAGTGGAGATGCGACACAAGCCTTATCTTCATTCCCTAAACTAGAAAATACACATATAACCATTTCATGATACCATGTCAATATCAACTAATGTTAACGTGAATAGCCACGAGCATTTTCGTGTGTGTATATATATATATATATATATATATATATATATATATATATATATATATATATATAGAGAGAGAGAGAGAGAGAGAGAGGAGGGATCAGCATCCCCTCACTTTTGCATCCCCTATGCATCCCCTCTTTCACATCCATTGGATCTTGTTTAAGTCATCTAATCTTAACCGTTGAAAAATCAACGGTTAAGATTAGATGACTTAAACAAAGATCCAACGGCTGTTAACATGAGGATGCATAGGGGATGCAAAAGTGAGGGGATGTGGACCCCTCATGTATATATATATATATATATATATATATATATATATATATATATATATATATATATATACTCTCTCTCTCTCTCTCTCTCTCTCTCTCTATATATATATATATATATATATATATATATAGAGAGAGAGAGAGAGAGAGACTAACCATATGGTTACATATGTATAACCTTCCTTAGATACCCCAAAATTTAGGGCTCGTCATACATATATAAACATTTTTGATACCGTGTTAATACCAACTCACGTTAACATGTGTATATGTTATCTTAATAACGTGTCCGTGTCATACCTTTATAACATTATTTTTTTTTATAAATTCATACTCACAAATAAAAATAGTTCTAAATGAGGTATGAGTAATAAACAAAATTGAACCAATTAGAAAAGAGATGGGGGAGGGCCAGCCTTGTTGAATTTTAGGGTTGGAATTTAGGGATTAGGGATTTGGATCCTCTTCTTAGTGAGGGTTGTTGTGGTCGATTGGGATCGGTTTAGTAGTTGAGTGTTGTGTATGTGTGTGTTGTATCCATGTCCGTGTGTATATGTGAGTCCGGGTTAGGGTTTACATAAACAAAGAGGGAGGTGGCTAGAGAGGAGGGGGGTTAATCGAGGAGGAGCCCAGTGGAGAGGGAAGCCCGGTGGGGAGGGGAGCCGGAGGGGGAGCCTGAGCGGTGACTGGAGGGGATCCCGGTGGGGAAGGGAACCAGAGCGGTTGTCGGAGAGGAGTCCGAGCGGTAAGGAGGGGAAGCAGCGGTGTGGGTGGAGGGGGAGAATTTGGAATAAAATTTCGATTTTGGACAGAAAAAATAGCGAAAAAGCTGATCGAGTATATTAAAATTTTAGCAAATCAGACTATAGACATCGCTAAACTTTGCCAATATTAAAAATATTGGCAACTCAATAAGTACAATGTCGCTAAACGTTGCTATTCTGCAAAAATTAGCGACGTTTAGCGACTCCTAGCAGTTACAGTTGTACCTAAACAAGGGGATGCATATATATAGTACAATCCAAAAGTCAACCTAGGTTTCGTAAAAATAACTTAGTGTCTCAATCAGGTAAACAAAGAAATAATATAATATGACATAAAATAAATCAGAAAGATGTTTGTGACGTTATATCAAAATGATCATGAAGCTAGTATGACAAAATGTGATATTAGCACAAGTGTCAACAATGCATTATCACATCATCAGCTACAATCTATTATTTACCATCATGTTGTCTTAAAAGAGGGAGAACAGAGTCTCGGAATACACGAGCTATACCGATGCCTGGAGGCTCAATGTCTCAAAATAATTTACAAATAAGAGAGTGGTTGAGAAGGAAGCCACTTAAGTCTCCTGGATGCCGCTATCCGGGTGTGTGTCAACGAGTAGAAGCGATGGTAGATCCCTAGGCTCAGCTACGAGATATGGCCATACAAAACTAGAGGGCTTAATCTCCTAATAGCAAGTACCACAAGAAAGTACAAAGGAATAATACAAAAACTCCATCATAAATTATCAACTAATAGCCTACATTACGGACTAAGATCTGTAGTCTATCGTCGAGACGGTAACCCAACTCTACACGAAACAAGGACAACAGGTGGATAACTATGCTCGGGACAACATTACCTACCTAAGTCTACTAAGCAAGCAAATAATAATACATGGAATAAGTTTGGTAACATATAAGAGATTTGTGCCGCCAAACAAATACTACGACTTGCTATAATGAATTATATCGGTATCCCAGTAACAATGCAATAAGGTGTATGCTGGGAACGCGGTGTGACCTGAACCGGATCTCGTGATTCCACCTCCTACCCGATGTGTGACTCTAATTTACCAACTCGATCCATTGCCACCTCCCCCTTTTGATGGCTCAACCGGAAACAAGATACAATCTAATATCTCCACACCCTTACTTCATTTGCTCGTTTTCGCTAGCCGAACAACCTTCTTAGCACCCATGCTACTTTTGTTGGTTCCCGGCAGCCGAACAACCTTAGCCCTCCTATCCGATATGGGACTAAATTACCAACTTTATTGTCATCCTCCTTTTTGAGCTCTCAATCGGAAACGAGATACAATCTAACAGTGTACATGTACATGCAATACATGGTACATGATACGAGAAAAAATACATGATATTGGTTAAAATATCCGTAAAAATACAGATATTTGAAACGGCGAGTGACACTCTAGAAATGGAGCAGACTGATAGGGTGGCTATCAACGTTAACACGGTGGTGGTCGAGGTCATGGACATGCAACAGAGTAAGCAACAACTGAACACGTGCAAAACCAGAAGTCTGTAGTTGTTGTGCTCGGCTATGAGACTGGAATTCAGTTAGATAACCAGAATTTCGGGTTTCTGCATGAACCTTGGGAACACCCAGAATTCCGGGTGGGGCTACCAAAATTCTACTCCCATATAGCTCTTCGGAAACATGACAGTTGGAGAGTTCTTTGAACGAGTTTTTTGATATTTTTATTTCCTTGTTTTATTAAGTTCAATAGGATTTTTATTTTTCTTTCCTTATTTATTTAAATCCAATAGGAATTTCTTTCTTAAGCCTTAAACATTTTAATTGTTGTAAAAAGTAGATTGTAATAGGAGAGAGAGAAGTTTATAATTATTGTTTTCTCTCTCAATAAAGAGTTTCTCTTTTGATTCTCGTAGTTGAGAATCAGGATTTTAGTACCGGTTATCTTGGTTCGTTTACTCTAACGAGAGACAATTTCGTGTTCCTCTTATAATCTTCTCTTTTGGAAACCACTCTAACTAGAGACATTTTAGTGTTCGTCTTATAATCTTCTCTTTGGGAAACCACTATTATCTGCACCACTAAGGGTCTGCTTGGTAACGGTGTTTTCACCGGTTTTGGTGTGTTTTTGAACCGACCTTTTGTGAAAACCTCTGCTTGTTAATTTTTTTGAGACACTGGTTTTGGTCGGCTCAAAAACCTCCCAAAATCGGTGTAATGTATTTTTGGGTGGCTTTATAAACACCCCAAATCGGTAGGTTTTGAGCGGCTCTATTTTTTTTATTCCATTTATATCCTCAAAAAAATATATATAATTATAACTACTGATACCCTTCCCTATTTAATCTATTCATGTAAAAAAATTTCAGAACCGCTCGTTAGTGAATTACCAAGCATGGATTGGACTGGTTTAAAAGCCGCTACTTAAAAACCACCCAAAACCGGACCCCTCATAACCGCTCATAACCGGTACTCTAAAAACATCCCATAACCGCTACCCCTACAATTGCCAAGCAGACCCTAAATATAAATATGGTTGTTTGGAAAGAAATAACTAAATAGTGCATTAGCAAATTTTGTTGAAAGTGAAGTTGTGCGGTGCAATATCATTTCAAATGCAGCATATGCTAGAGTTTGCAACGATTTGACATTCATTCATACCCATTTTGCAGCTCTAAGGGGAGAGGAGGGTAGTTAGTTGAGATGTATTTCAGAATCGGCCTAAATTTGTATTGTATAACTCAAATGCTTATATTGGCAGAATTTTGTAATCCTTAGAATATCATTTGGATTATGAGATCTCTTGCCATATTCCGCCTCCACCTATTCCAAAACTCAACTTGGCTTGTTTGGTAATTTGGATTTGGAAATCCAAAATTCAAATCCAAATCCAAATCCAAATCCAAATCATGAGTTTCCAAATCCAAATCCAAATTCAAATCCAACTCCAACTCCAACCAAACATAGGATTTTGTAAACTATAATTATGATTAATAATTATGATATTAATATATTAACATATTAATTAATAAAATGATAAATTAATTAATTATTAATTAATTATTATAATTATAATTATAGTTATGATTAATAATTAAATTATTATTATAAAAGTTATGATTAATAAATTTTTAATTAAGATTATAATGATGATTATAATGACGATTAATAAATTATAACTTAAAATTTTAATAATATATTAATTATTAAATTATATTTAATATATTATTAATTAAGATTAAAATAAAATAGTAATTAATATTTATAATTAAGCATATAATAGACTAATAAATCATTATTAAGATTATAATTAAATATTTATTAGTTAATTATTAATTAAAATTATAGTTAAGATTAATAAGTTATTATACTTATGATTAATAAAGGTTATAATTAAATATTTAATTGATGAATCGTAAAATGATTAATAAACTATTAGTTTATTTTTTTCATAAAAATAATAACTAACTATTAGTTATAAAAAAATTTTAATTTTAAAATAATAATAATGACTAATTTTTATTTAACTAATAGATAATTCTTAATTAACTATAAATTAAATATTTTAAAGAAAATAATTATAAAAAATAATATATAAGAAATAACTAATTAATTAAATAACTAATTAATTATTAATTAGTATTAACGAAATATTTAATAGAAAAACGAAATTATTAAAAAAAACTATTTTTTTTCTCCCAAATCCAACTTTCTCTTTCTTTCAAATCAAAAATTTGGATTTGGTCATATTTTCCATATCCAAATACATCTCCAACCAAACATACGATTACATGAATTTGACTCCAAATTCATAAAATTCTAAAATTCACCTCCAAATAAGGTTTACCAAACGGACGTAAGGTTCATCCCAATTTTTAGAATACTATATTCTAATTCAGAACATAGGAAGTATTTTTTATAATAGTAAGGTTCAAGTAGAACTCTATGATAGTTCCATCCCAGCCAAATAAGTTCAAAATTTCTACATTTGGAATGTAAAGAACTCATTTGTAGAATAATAAGACTCAATTTGAAGCCCAAAATTTTACACTCTAGATTTTACATTATTTTTTAAAAAAAAAAAAAGCAAGATGACACGTGGACATATATCCACTCAACTCATATTTAGGGCTCAAGATTTATATACAAAATCAACCCATTCTATATTTTTTTTATTACAAATTTGAGTCTCAAAATACATTTTTGATCTCAATTTGCTCTAACTGATGTGAACCATCCCAAGTCCGAGCCGAAGACCTATTCCAAACCTCAACTCCTCTAACTGATGTCAACCATTCCAACTTTCCAAGTCCCAGCCGAAGACCGAGTCAGAGATTCGAGTTTGAATTTGAGTCATTTATTTACTTATTTATGTATTACTATTTTGCACTTTATTAGATATTGGATGTAACTGGTTTTTGTTCCTTAAGACAGCCCGCGTAGATTAGGGTTTAATATTATTTATTTATTTATTGAGAAGCACTAGGAAAATTTCTGTAGAGATTGTTGAGTTTGTTTATCAACCCAAATTTTATTTAGAAAACTCTAAAGGTATTACATTTTTTACTTGGGACAGCACATTACTTTAGGATAGCACAGCTTGGTACAACTTTTATTCAGGACAGTCCCAATTTTACTTTAGCTGTCCACCCCCCAAACCTTCTTCCGATCCTTCATTCTAAATTTTCACTCTCTCTCTTCAAATTCTCATCCCATTTCTAAACCCTAATTCCTTTCTCCAACTCCTCTGGCACCCAAACCCAATCTTTCATGACACTCTAGGTATGTATCAAATATTATTCCTCCATTCATTAGGGTTTTAAAATATTTTTTTGCATTTTTTTTCTTTAATTTCTTGAATCTTTGGTAGTGCCTAAAATAGTGAGATTAAATTGTTTAGAACTGATTTAGGGTTCATATTTATTTGTTTCGAATTCAAGAAATCCAATTAATGGATTAAAAAAAACTGCGATTTTTCCTACAGTCAAGCTTGAACACGACAAGATTGTAGGCAAATTCTACAGTCTTATAAGTAGGACTGTAGAATTTTCCTACAGTCCTGTAGTATAGGTAGGACTGTAGGATTTTCCTACAGCCCTGCTTATACTACTGGACTGTAAAGTGGTATACAGTTCTGTTTGTAATGAGGACTAGAGAATTCCTGACAGTCCTGACACTCCCAGTTGTTTATCCTTGTATATTTTTTTTTTTGCAGTCTTGCGGCCGCTAGGAAAAGAAAATGGCCCACTGCGTCAGTGCGCAAGGAAGTGCAGTTTGACAGATTAGGGACAGTCGTCAGGAAAAAAATCATTCTTACCGGTTTGCACAATTTGGCCAACTAGTGTTGTTTCTTTGATTTCAATGTAATTCTGGATGTTGTAAATTTTGTTGGCTTCACGGAAAACTTTATTGATATCAATATTTTTTGGAAAATGTAATTCTAGTTATGAAAATTTTGGACAATAAGACTTTGTTGATATGAAAATTGTGTGGCATGTTCTACCTCTTGGTTATCAAACTTATGTGGCATGTGATTTTATGTTGTTTTGTGAGATTTGTGAAACTTTGTGTTTATGAAACTTTCGTGGCATCTATAGTATGTGTTCCATTGGTGTTTTAATATACTAACAGTGAGTTTCAATTGGAACTCACTGCCAAAGAGTATACTTTAGGACTTTCAACAAAGTTGACAATGCTACATTATATTAGTACTTTCAACAAAGTTGATAGTCCTAACATAAAGTTAGGACTTTCAACAAAGTTGACGATCCTACATTATGTTAGGACTTTCAACTGTTGACATTCCTATCATAAAGTTTGGATCGCCCTCAAATAAAACAATTGAATGACAAATTTGTAAATAAATAAAAAATTGGATTGTCCTCAAGTAAAATACGAAGTGTCTTTAGAATTTTTCTTTTATTTCTCCTTATATCCTTCTCCTTAAACCATATATTGCTGTGTTTATTACTTTATTGTTGCTTGGAGACGCCCTTTCTTCGTCGATAGCTTCTTCTGGCTCCAAATCTACAACCACTACAACCTGTCCTTAGCCTTTTTTGTACTGCCACCTTCTACTTTGAAGTTTGAACCCAAGAACAAAGAAAAAAAACAGAAAATTGTATGAAAAATATTGAAGTTCTCTCCAACTGTGTAAAAGGCACAAGAAAGCCCCAAGACATCGTTTTAAATTGTGTAAATTTGTTTTTTTTTATTAACACCATTTTTAAGGGCGTAAACTTTCCTTTCTTATCAGTTTACGCCCTTTAAAAGGGCATAAATTTTGCATAATTTTTTTTTTGATCTCGATTAGAGACTAACTATTGAAAATTTTAGTGACGAAATTTTGACTTTCAGTGACGAAACAAATTTCCAATGACAAACCAAAACTTTTAGTAGCCAAAATTTTACTCCCTTTAAAAGGGCACAACTTGCACTAAAATAATAATCATAAAAAACATAAATACTTCTTTTAAAATGGCATTTTGGAATGTCTTTGCAAATACTCTAAATTGTGTACCTTTTACGCAATTGTTTACACAATTGGAGAGAATTTTAATGCTTTCCATGCAATTTTCTGAAGAACAATTAATATTCTCTGTGTTCAGACGGGAGAAACAAAGTTCCACCTTCAACTCATATTCATTTTTCTACTCCAAGCAACACTCACATCATTGGTATACACATTACATCTGCAGACGAACACATTTCGGGGTTCCTGATTTGCCCTGCCGAAACTCGTAGGGTGGGATCTCTGTGAGTTGGGGTAAACTCGAAATTCGACATAGTCTTCGTTAAGTTTTGTGACAAGTCTTCGACGTTGAAGTTTTCGCAAATATCTAACATTTCACAAATATCTAAGTTCATAAAAACCTACAGAGGTAAGATATGTTTGTTTTCCTTTTGGGTTTCGTCCATCATCACTAACCCATTCACCGCGGTCGGCAGTGTCCTACTCCACCCACCACCACTCATCCATTCCACCTCCCTCCAACCCTCCATCATACATCTGTCCACGCACGCCATGGATGTCGTTGTCCAAGAACAAGTACTCTAGGAAGCCTAGCCCAACACTCCCAAGATAGATGCCATTTCATAATCATGTTCACATCAGATATTTACGAAACACGACACAAACACTCCAAGATTAACCGCAAAACTCAATGATACGAAGGTACTGTTAGCTGTAGCAAAAGCTCAACTCATTCATGTATTATTAGTCCCACATCGGCTAGCACAGTTGCTTTCAATGTGCATATATACACTCCTTCCATCTTGCTTCATTAAACCATTGAGTGGGAGTCCCATGGGCCACATGCACGCGCCGTCCGGCTCGGTTCGGCGCGCGTAACGGGTGCGGGCACGTACCCACATCTGCGGACGCCGAATGCCGATCCGATTCCTTCTTCGGGTTCGGACTGAGACCCAAAAAATTCTTTTTTGCTCCTATTAATTTTTCTGACCGTTACAATCATTTAATTTCGTAACAATTACTATTCAAAATTACGTCCAGATACATTGTATCACGTTTTTCTTTATAACGTTAAAATTTATTGTTCATTATTTCTGAACGTTACAAAGAGCCACCCTTCTCTCTTCCGAACACACAGAAATTCTTCTTCTCGAAATTCTCTAAAATTCTCGTCTCCTTCGTATTACCGCTGTTGTTCTTCGTTGCTCTGGGCAGAGCTAAGTCGGGGTCGCTCTCTCCAAGTCGTGTGCGGCAAGGAGATTCCGGTGGAGCGAAAATTTTACCACTAGGAGCGTTCGGATACGGTCTGCACATAGATCCGAGCTAACTCTTAGGGCAGTGCTACGTGCACGACTTCCTCGTAGACCGATAATTTTAATTCAAAGTATTTTCTTGCAGATTTTAATCCGAAGTTTTTTTTTTGAAGAAAATTCCAACAATCTAAGAGTTAATCCATCTTCAAAAATATTCTCTTCGGTTAAAAGTTGTTAGTGAAAATACGCTCACTGAAAATTGTGTTCTGTTTAAGTTCCTACTAGTGATATTTTCCAACATTTCACTAGTACTGGTGTTAATCTACTAAACTTACATTTTATAAAGTTTCACTACTGTATGTTCTTAAGAGTTAATCTGCTAAAGTTAATCTGTTTCATTTTATAAAGTTACATCTTGTTGCTACTGTTAAATTTTGCTACTAGCTTACAATTCTTGCTAGTGTACTGTTTCTTTATAAAGTTTCACTACTAGCTTACAAATCTTGCTAGTGTACTGTTAAATTTTGCTTAATATAAAAATTTGCTAGACAAATTATTTTATATAATTATCCTGTTTTAGTAAGCATATTGTTCAACAAATGTTACCGTTTTAAACTCAGATTTTTGAGTTTAAACTAAAAAATCATTAGACAACGTTTGGTTGCAATTTTGAGAATGTGAAGTTCATAAATTTTTTTTTGAGTTCTAATGTTTTAAAGTAGCTTTCAAAGAGCTGCTGAAAGCTCTTTTCAGAGAGTGATTTCTCGGTGGGTCCTACATACCACCCCTCCCCCCCAACTCTCTCTCCCTCCATCCATGAATTTTTTTGTTCTGAAAACGAGAGCAGCAGCGTCCGGTCCTGAGTTCCTCTTCCAAAATCCCTAACTCACCGGCGTCGCCGGCTTCGTCACCAGCATTCGAGCGGCCGGAGTCACCTCGCTTGGAGGATGAAGACAAATACCTCGTCCCCGGCGTCCCCGGCGTCCCCGGCTTCGTCGGCGCCCATGCCTACCTCGCCCGCGCCTTCAACCCTAAAACCTCGAGCTGCCGGAGTCACCTCGCATGGAGGACGAGGACGAAGACTGTCACCGGCGTAGAGGATGGGGCCGCAGCCGTGTTCGAGGACGACCCATCGAGTGGCCGTGGTCGAGGACGTCAGGGGTCACGTGGGAGGACGAGGGCGTCGACGAGCGGTGAACCACCTCGGCGGTGGAGATGGAGCCATCGAGGACGTCGGCGAGCAGGAAGCCACCTCGTGTAGAGGATGGACACCCCGATTTAGGAATTGATCGGGTCGAGACGACACCGCCTGGCCGGAGAAGTCATTGCGGACACAGTGGAAAAATTGGACACAATTGGAAATTTTTTTATTAGAACTATAAAATTTTATTAAAAATAAAATAAAAATGTTTTGCCAAACACATTTTTTAACTTTTGTATTTTAAAACCATTTCCAAATGAAAGTAACCAAATGCAAACTCAAAATTTCTATACTCAGAAAATAACTTTATAACTTACTTTTAAAAAACTGTTTTCAGAACAAAATTTCAGAAAACATATTCAAACGACCCTTATTTACCAATTTTTTGGCTTCATAAGACTCTAGGAATTGAAACTTCCCATAAACAAGTTTTTTTTTTTGTACCATTTATCATTTCTAGGCTAATTCAAACAGTTAATTGATTTAGTAAAATTTCTTTAATTTTAAAGTTTTAAAGTAGAGATTTGTTTGGGAACAAGCCGAAAGGGCCCTTCTGTCAACAAGGCAAAAATTCGTCTAAGCGACCAGTACTTAAGTGTTCCTAGTGAACCTCCGCTTGCGGGGATCCGGCCCCTACAGCTAACCCAACCCTATCAAAACTTAAAAAACTAAGATTTTGAAGGTAGGTTACAAAAATCATCTTAATTGTTAATTTTTAGCTTAAAAACATCTTATTGAGTAAATATATTTTTATAGACTTTAGAAAACATGTCTTCCAAGGAAGAGACCTTTTCTGCAAAGTCCGCTAAATTCAATGGCTCATATTTCAAGAGGTGGCAGAGCCAGATAAAATTTTGGCTTACCACTTTAGGCCTGATTTCTGCCATCGATGGGTCCACGCCTATCTCAAATGATTCTGATGAGACTGAGTCTGACGTAGGGGTTTCCAAGTCCTCCTCTTCTACCAAGCCTAAGATCCCTAAGGATATTGACTATCACTGCTTCCATAGAATCTTAAGCGCTATGTCGGAGTCACTCTACGACATATTTTTTGAGTATAAAAGCGCTAAAGAACTTTGGGATGCTTTGGAAGATGAGTATGGTTGTGATGATGCTGGAATTGATAGATTCAATTCCACCACATTCAACCAATATGTCATGGTGGATAACAAACCTATCAATGACCAAATCCATGAGTTCCAAGAACACCTTAGGCATGTTCAAGCCAAGGGAACCTTCTTTTCTACTGAGCACAAAATAGGATGCTTGATAGATAAACTCCCTCCTTCCTGGTCTAAAGTGGCAAAGGACCTACTACATCTACAAGGATCTATTACGTACTCTCAAGCTCTATAGAGAATTAGAACAGAAGAGCAATATAGGTCCAAGACCAAAGCTAGGTCAAATGCCACAGCTAAGATAAACCTTGTAGAAAGCCATGCAAAACCTAGGTCAACCAACCATCTCAAATCCAAGAAAAACTTCTTCAAAAAGAAGCAGAGTTTTCAACCTCCTCACCTAAATCATCCTCACCAAAACCATCATCACCAAAACCATCACCACCAAAAATCTAGAAACATTGGTCAGACTCAGGATCAAAGAAGATTTTGTTTTGTGTGTGGTAGAACCAACCATACAGTCATCAACTGCTTCCAAAGGAAGAAAGAACCTATCCAGAACTCCTTCAAAGGAAAAGGCAAGCCAGAGGCTAACATGAAGCTTTCAACCTGTAGTAAATCTGTCTTTCCATTCTGATAATTCGTGGTTGGATTCTGGAGCTAATGTTCACGTTTTATTTGATCGCTCCTGTTTTTCAACCTATCAGGAATCATGTGGAGGAGGCGTGACTCTAGGAGATGGCTCAACGGCACAAATTGTAGGAAAAGAAAGAATATATCTGAAGATGACATCATGGAAAATTCTACCTCTCCATGATGTGCTTCATGTGCCGTCTGTTAGAAGAAACCTTGTTAGTGGATCCCTCCTTGTAGCCTCAGGATACAAAATTTTTATGGAGGCAAATAAAGTAGTTTTCTCTAAGAATGATTTGTTTGTGGGAAAAGGATTTGTGAAAGATGGACTCTTTATCTTAAGTACCATGAATAAAATTTCAAATCCTTATTTTGTTGCAAATGTTGAATCATCAAATGTTTGGCATGGTAGATTAGGTCATGTGAACTTAGGATCTATTAAAAGGATGATGAACTTAGATCTTATACCTAAGACTCCTATAGATGATGAACAAAAATGTGAGATCTGTGTTCAAGCCAAACACACAAGATTACCTTTCAAATCTGTCTATAGAAATTCTGAACTCCTAGAACTTATCCATAATGATGTTTGTGGTTCCAATAAGGTCTTGACCCGAGGCGGTAGAAAATACTTTGTTACTTTTATAGATGACCATTCAAAGTATTGTTACACCTACCTCCTTAAGACCAAAGATGAAATTCTAGACATATTCAAGGTCTATAAATCTGAAGCTGAGAACCAGTTGGATAGGAAGATTAAGATCCTTAGATCAGATCGTGGTGGAGAGTATACCTCAAATGAAATGACTAACTTCTGTGAAGAGCACGGAATTATTCATGAGGTAACTGCTCCTTATTCACCATAATCCAATGGAGTTGCTGAAAGGAAGAATCGCACTCTTTTAGACATGGTCAATGCTATGCTTCTCAGCTCAGGTGCCCCTGATAATCTTTGGGGAGAAGCCTTATTGTCAGCCTGTTATATTCTTAATAGGATACCCAGTAAGACTAATGATAAGACCCCATATGAATTATGAAAATGTCGGACCCCTAGGATTAATTACCTCAAAGTTTGGAGATGTTTAACTAAAGTAGGAATTCCTGAACCCAAAAAGAGGAAGATAGGACCTAAGACTGTAGATGTTGTATTCATAGGATATGCCCTAGATAGTAATGTCAATAGATTTCTTGTAACCCATTCTGAAGTAAATGAAATCTCTAATAACACAATTATTGAAGCTAGAGATGCAGTTTACTTTGAGAACATTTTCCCCTTCAAGGATAGAACCCCTTCATCTTCCTCTAACCCTTCTCTCATTCCATCTACTAGTTCTCATGATCTAGTACCCAGTTCTCAACCTGAACAAGTCATAGAACCTAGAAGGAGTAAAAGAGAAAGGATTGAAAAGAATTTAGGAGAAGGATTCTTCACATTTTTGATAGAGGGTGATCCCTCAACTTATGAAGAAGCCATATCCTCTCCTGATGCCCCTTTCTGGAAAGAAGCTATCAACAATGTGTACAACTCCATCATGGAGAAAAATACTTGGTTTTTAGCAGACCTTCCTTTAGGTAGCAAACCCATAGGTTGTAAGTGGATTTTCAAAAGAAAACTTAGAACCGACGGCACCATAGAAAAATATAAGGCTACGCTAGTAGCCAAAGGATGTACCCAGAAGAAAGGATTAGATTATTTTGATACATACTCTCCTGTAGCTAGAATATCTTCTATTAGAACCCTTCTAGCTTTAGCATCCATTTATGATATGCTGATCCATCAAATGGATGTAAAGACAGCATTTCTAAATGGAGATTTAGAAGAAGAGATATATATGGAGCAACCTGAAGGTTTTATTGCTAAAGGTCAAGAAAAGAAAGTTTGCAGATTAGTAAAATCTCTTTGTGGCCTAAAGCAAGCTCCCAAGCAATGGCACAACAATTTGATAAAGTCATTATAGAATTTGGTTTTATGCCAAATGAATATGACAAGTGTTTGTATTCTAAAAATACAAATGGAAGTTGTGTTATTTTATGCTTGTATGTTGATGATATCCTTATTCTAGGATCTTCGCTGGAACTGATAAATAACACTAAGAATTATTTATCTAACCAGTTTGATATGAAAGACCTAGGTGAGGCAAATCTGATCCTAGGAATGCAAGTGTCAAAAAGGAAAGAGAGCTATACTCTATCCTTAGCACATTCAATTGAGAAAATGCTAAGGAAGTTTGAGTATTTTGACAAGAAACCTGCCCTTACCCCTTATGACAGTAATGTTGTTCTCAAGAAGAATGAAGGATTACCTATAGAACAACATAGATATTTACAAATGATTGGTCCCTTATGTACATAACAAATAGGACTAGACCTGACATTGCATTTGCTATTGGGAGACTAAGTAGGTACACTAGTAACCCAAATCAATCACATTGGACTGCATTGGACAGAGTATGTAGATATCTTAAGGGAACTCTAGATTATAAACTTCATTATACTAGACACCCTGATATCATAGAAGGTTACTCCGATGCAAATTGGGTAACTGATTCACATGATGTGAAATCCACTACTGGATATGTTTTTATCCTAGCAGGAGCTGCAATCTCCTGGGGATCATGTAAACAAACTATCATAGCCAGAAGTACAATGGACTCTGAAATGATAGCTTTGGATACTACCTATACAGAAGCCGAATGGCTCAGAAATCTTATTATGCATATACCTGTTTATGTTCATCCTATTCCTGCAATCTCTATAAAATGTGATAATAAATCTGTTATAGAACTACTAAAGCATGATTCTGTGAATGCTAAGATGAATAGGCACCTGCAGCTGCGCTTCAAGTCAATAAAGAGCCTATTGGACAAATATGTGGTTCTTGACTATATAAAGTCAGAAAAGAACCTTGCAGACCACTTGACGAAGGGTCTGTCTAGGACATTGATCCTAGAATCATCGAGGGGGATGGGGTTAAGCCCATAGTATAGTCACCAGCAGTGGCAACCCAACCGAGTCTGACTGGAGATCCCAAGAAGCCGGTTCAATGGGTAGAAACAAGCTGGACTAGATGACTATTATGGAACACTGACCTTGAGATTAAATTCTCTTTAAAATAAAAGTCCAGGAGGCTGTACATGTGTACATTGATATCCCATCCCTATGGTGACAATGTTCCTTTTGTGATATGGATAGGGTGAGTTTAAACTCTTAATAAGTCCAAGCATGATATGCAGGGTTGATTCCTATCACCAACCCTTAAGGACTTTACCTATATGAGAGGTCGTGAGGGCCGCGACTATAGGACAGGACGATCCTAGACAACTCTCATGAATGTGTAAAAGTGCGCATGGCCAACCAAACGCGCCATCCGATAGACCCAAGTACCTCTAGCGTACTATGTGTGCTATAATCTGAATCTGGTTCAAGAAAACCGATTCAAGACGTAGTCCATCAAGCTCTTCTTCAGACAAAGATAATAGTCACTACGTGAGATTCAAGGCTGTAGTCCATCTCATTTATGCATAGTATATAACTGCCCAGAAATTCTCTTATTCTTGTCTCTCTTTCTTCCCTTCTATCATCTCGAAAGTTGACCTTTTGGGGGGGGGGGGGGGGGGGGGGGGGGGATTGTTAGCTGTAGCAAAAGCTCAACTCATTCATGTATTATTAGTCCCACATCGGCTAGCATAGTTGCTTTCATTGTGCATATATACACTCCTCCCATCTTGGTTCATTAAACCATTGAGTGGGAGTCCCATGGGCCGCGCGCGCCGCCGCCGCCGCCCGGCCCTGCTCGGTTCGGTTCGGCGCGCGTAACGGGTGCGGACACGTGCCACATCTGCGGACGCCGAATGCCGATCCGATTCCTTCTTCGGGTTCGGACTGAGACCCAAAAATTATTTTTTGCTCCTATTAATTTTTCTGACCGTTACAATCATTTAATTTCGTAACAATTACTATTCAAAATTACGTCCAGATACATTGTATCACGTTTTTCTTTATAACGTTAAAATTTATTGTTCATTATTTCTGAACGTTACAATGAGCCACCATCAGCCTATATAAGTCAGTGCTTCTTTCTCTTCCGAACACAGAGAAATTCTTCTTCTCGAAATTCTCTAAAATTCTCGTCTCCTTCGTATTACCGCTGTTGTTCTTCGTTGCTCTGGACAGAGCTAAGTCGGGGTCGCTCTCTCCAAGTCGTGTGCGGCAAGAAAATTCCGGTGGAGCGAAAATTTTACCACTAGGAGCGTTCGGATACGGTCTGTACATAGACCCGAGCTAACTCTTAGGGCAGTACTACGTGCACGACTTCCTCGGAGGCCGGTAATTTTAATTCAAAGTATTTTCTTGCAGATTTTAATCCGAAGTTTTTTTTAAAAAGAAAATTCCAACAGGTACAGTAGGTATGATGTATGTAGGGATGAAAACCTCAACCCGTCCTGTTTTCAGATACCACCAGATATTTTCAAGATTCCAGTAACTTACCAGAAAATACACCACCACTGGCAAGTGGTACAACAATAGGCATATCATACTTCAGAACAAGACAACGTCTTGTTCTTAAAGTTAAAAAGTCGAACATTCTTCTCGGTAGGACCTTGTATGCTAGGAAGTCTAGCACGGATATTCCAAAATACATGTCCGATACTTACAAAACATGACGCATACTCCAAAATACACTGGGGGACACAAAGCTCTATGGTGTGCATGAACCGTGCCATATCCACGTCCCTACAACATCACAGCAGGTATGTGTAGGTTGAAAAATCTCAACTAGCCCTGTTTCTTCGTCCCGGATTTCAGTAGCTTAGGGGAAAATACCACCACCGACAAGGTTTAACTCCAAGTCGACAACCAACTGTCCCGTGGTGGAATAAGTATCATCTTGTGAAACATCGTCTAGGTGAGGAAAAGAAATAATAGCTACATAGTGAGGCGCGTGGTAAAGACTTGAGCAAAGATGGGAGTGATTATTGATTGAGCAAGAGTAAAGGGAATACAAGTATGCACAATCCTCACTCATCAGCAAGGAAGTGGTGCCCAATGTGGATATTTATGGATGATTATGACCACTCAACACAAATGGAGGGGGACATACAACTATCACAACTGTGAAGTTGAGCAAGACCTCAGGTTTGTAATACAGCCACACAAATTCTGATTTAAATAATAAGTGGGTCCAACATTGTGTACTAATGACAAAGTAGTAGACATATTAAGAGAACATATCAAATAGGAAAGAATTGAGTACAACAGCCACATGTCAATATTAAAAATGGATTTAGATTACTTGATGTCAATATCTGGTAATGTTCCGTAATGTCAATACAAGTGGGGGGAGGGGTGGTTGTGCATGAGATATTGACAATTTCCTGTGTCCAAATCTCAAAATCTTATGCACGCCTCCTTATTTGCATTGGCATTACGGGTCGCTCCGAAAAAGTGTCACTAGGGGATCCAAATTCTTATGATGCTATGTACACAAGTACAAGAAAGAACATACATTTAGAGACGAGAAAGTAAGTAACAAGCATGAAAACAAGATAATCACTCATGGAACATTCATAAGATTTATTCCCATAATAGATCCTGGACTTTTTGTTGAGTAGGTATAAACAATTATCATGAACAAATTTATAGATACCAGCAGAGGCAAAGAAAGAAAATAAACCAGAAATTTGAAAGTAGAATTATTGAGCCTATCTTATATATGCTTCTATGCATTATTGTATACCTTTTAATGACATAAAGGATCTCAATACACCTTAACCAAATATCTATTGGCACACAGAATACTTCTCCATAAAGTTTTTTTTTTCATTCTATACAAACCATGGCCTTGTAACTTTCACTTGGAACATAGTTAAAATAAAGGCTTCTCAGATAAAACTATATGGTTCTTCAGTTTCATAATCCTAAGTATACACTCAGCTAAAACTGAAATGATTTCTTAAAGTAGTAACCATACCAAATATCAGCTGCTTTCAGTGTTCAGGGCTCATCCTCTGCTTCCTAGTATCATTGAAGTTTCGGCTCGGCATCAAGCTCGGAAAGCAACAATATTTAGTCTTTCCTGTCCTGTCTTTCCTGTGAATAAAATTGCTACCTGGAGTCACCTCACTGCTGAACTCTGAGTTAGTTCCAGAGTAATAGGGAGTTCCTTCTGATGATCTTGGAGGATGGCCATTTTTTAGCACAAAACTATCTAGCTTTACATCTGTTTCATCATTTTGATCATTTTCTCCGTGTTCCCTTTTCAAGCTCTCCTTGAGAAGGTCAGAGAGTTTCTTTTTTCCGTCAATTGGCGAAGGCTCCAATTTGGTATCAGGAATTTGAGAGAGAGAGAAGGATTTGCTCCATTGAGGTGTTGCTGGGGCACTAATCTGATAGTCCGGAGTACTACCACGGGAGGGAGTGAATTCTGTGTTGAAGAAATCATGATAACATTGTGAAAAACTATACATAATGCAGTCAAAATGTATAAATCAATGCTTAAAAAACAATGGGGTTTACATGATTCATACCTCCATTTACACTGTAGAAGTCGTCTTCACAATCAGAATCTAACCATGCTCTAGAGTCGAAAAAAGCCTCCTCTTTACTGCCTGTTACATTATAAAATAAACCCAAGTTTAAAAGATGCCGAAAAGATCGTTGCAAGAATTCAAATGTGTTTTTCAAGATAACTCGGACGGGGTGAATATCTAAAACAATCAAGTCGACCCAAGAAAGGTAGTTCCATAGAGGCCAAGGAATAGACTGAATCAGACTGATGTACAATTATATATTAAAACGAAATGCATCTCAAATATTTAGTTCCTCCATGTCAGTAGGACTGTAACGACTATCTAACAAGCTCATGTTTGCAGCAGTTAAAACACTTAAATTTAATAGCCCAAGGTACATCAATATAGCTCGACTTGACTCATAATACTGAATCAAGCTTCTAAATTTCCACATAGATACCATAAATGGAAGCCCACATTACCAGAGAATCTACTTTGTTTTGTGCCAAAATTATATCGTGCATTACTTGAAAGTAACTTATCTAAGAGCGTCAAATGTGAATATTAGTAAATAATATTAGTTTATGTACCTCTAAGAGCGTCAAATGTGAATATTAGTAAATAATATTAGTTTATGTACCTCTTCTTTCCAAATACAGCTGACATCTTTCATACTAAATGATAAGTAATTGTTTGCTGGTAGTTCGAAGACTACTTTTCAACTTTCAACATTTTTTTACGGCTTTTCTTTTTCCAACAAAGGAAAAACCAATACTAAAACCCAAAAAAAAAATTGCTAATATTTAACCAGAACCCTCCAACAGTAACCAATTTTTTGTACAAACAAATGGCTACTCTTTTCTGATTAAACAATGTCACTTCGAGCTTCTAAATGTAGTGCTCCTTAAAGCAGTAAGCCATTGACAACCTGAATCAATGAGCCTACTAAACTTTGGTTTGCAGATATTTTCCAACTTCCAACTTATGATAATTTATGACTACAAACACAGTGAACAAGAACAAAGCATTTATCCAAATTTCTGGGGTCGGCTTTTTGAATATATCTTCATTCATTTGGCTCTCTTAAGGGCCATGTCCTCTATAACGCCAACAAGATCCATATCCTTTAATGTGGACGCATGCGAGCAACAACCCAAGCCAAACAAGCCAGCCCAATCAGGCCCAAAAAATTACAGACCACACTCACCCGAAATTCCGGCATAATTTCGGATTCCTGCAAGCCCAAGCACAGGAATATCTGGAATTCCAGATCCAGGCGGGCCAGGTTGGATAAGGGGCTGTTTGGGTGATTTTGGGAATTCATTTTGGATACTTTTGGAATAAATTTTCATATCTTTTGTATTTTCCTTTCTTTATTTAGGTCATCTTTTAGGGATCTCTTTCTTAGGCCTCAAGCCTATTTAGTTATTATAAATTGGGGTTTGTAGTAGGGAAAAGTTACATTTTGATTAATAAATTTGATATTTGAGTTGCTCCATGTGAGTTTTATCTATTTAATTCTCGTGTTTGAAAAATGATCTACAAGTCCTTGTTATCTTGGGTCGTTGGCTCCAGCATTCGGTGTTTTCGTGTTGTATCAGGTGATATCAATGCATCGACATGTCGAGAGACATAATTGGAACCAACAAAGATGACGATGAACAACAACTCCTTGACGAAGACAAAAGGGTTGTAGGGCGAAGGCTCATTGATACAATTGATTCGTGATCCAATGACATAATGGGTAAGCAATGCGTGGACAAGTACCGTTGCAAAAACTTCGCCCACAAAGCGCTTGATAAGATTCGTCCAGTTCAAGCAATGAGGAGTTACATGACTTCGGTAGGCATGGTCGTGATGATGATCCTTGCAGTGTGATGTGGGCCCACCTATCATCATTTAGCCTATGTTCTATTTTAGTCATTTTCCTGTTTTAGTAAGGAAGGATTATTTTGGTCTTTCACCAATAATAACCCTTCCTTAATAGTCATTTTCCTATTTTAGTAAGGAAGGATTATTTTGGTCTTTCACCAATAATAACCCTTCCTTAATAAGTCATTTTCCTATTTTAGTCAGGAAGGATTATTTTGGTCTTTCACCAATAATAACCCTTCCTTAATTAAGCCTTTGTTTTTCCCTATATAAACTAGGGTTAGCCATCTTTTATTTTGCATGCTTGTATTGAGAAGAAACTCTCAAGTATCAATAAGAAGGATTTAGACTTTGTCCGTCCACCAAAGTTGGGAGTTTGTTCTTTTCTCACAAAAAGATCATTATCTTTCTCTGTTTCTCTTTTCTACAAATCTTTTGTGAATCGAATAGGTCGATTCACATCAATTGGTATCAGAGCTCCCTACGATCCATGGCGTCCGGCACAAGGAACACGATCGAGGAGAAGATCCAGGGGCTTCGGGAGGATTTCAACATCGAGATCGAAAGTTTGAAGGCCGCAATCAAAGATCAAGCGTCCACACAGGAGGATCTCCAGACCGAGGTACGAAGCATGCGGGAGGAGATGACGTCGATTTCGGCAATGATGAAGTTGTTGCAAAACATCTCGAACAAGATCAATGGCGGCGAAGCGGAGGCGGCAACAACCCAAACCCTAGGCGACCAACTAGGGTTTGTTCATACGGAGGGGGAAGCGACCGACGACCACGGAGGACCGGCCGACGGGAGATGGCCCGCACCCGCCGTCGCCGCCGCGCCGCCGGGCGGGGCCCTGGCGGCCGGCGACCCTCGCCAGACAGCGGCCGAAGGCCGCGGGAGCGTCGCCGCCAACCGCGCGAGCCCGGGCGGGGCCGTTGCTGTTGGGGGCGGTCGCTGGCCGACCGCCGACCGCCACCCCTGGCCGGTCGGTGCCAGAGGAGCCGCCGGCGAGCGGCCGTAGCCGGACGCCGGCGACCCGTACGGTCCCGGCGGATCGGCTCCACATGCGGGAGAAGCCCTAGGGTTTGGGGCCCCCTTCGGGGGTCGGACAAGGATTGCGAACTACGGAGATCGATTCGTGGGCCCGAGAAGGGGCTTGGCGGGAGTTCCGACGTGGACGGGAGGAGCGGAACCGCCAGGAGGAGCGAGGCACGCCGGAGGCAGCAATTTCTTTGGGGGAATGGCGGATCCCGCCAACTTCCAGAGAGGGGACCTCCCCCCACGACGACCACCACGGAGGAAGAGGAGGAGAAGGAGGATCCGACGGAGGAAGAGGCCGCCATAGCAACAGACGCAGTTCCCAGATTTCCACCTTGAGGACAAGGTGGCTCTTTTAGGGGGCGGTATTGATGTGGGCCCACCTATCATCATTTAGCCTATGTTCTATTTTAGTCATTTTCCTGTTTTAGTAAGGAAGGATTATTTTGGTCTTTCACCAATAATAACCCTTCCTTAATAGTCATTTTCCTATTTTAGTAAGGAAGGATTATTTTGGTCTTTCACCAATAATAACCCTTCCTTAATAAGTCATTTTCCTATTTTAGTCAGGAAGGATTATTTTGATCTTTCACCAATAATAACCCTTCCTTAATTAAGCCTTTGTTTTTCCCTATATAAACTAGGGTTAGCCATCTTTTATTTTGCATGCTTGTATTGAGAAGAAACTCTCAAGTATCAATAAGAAGGATTTAGACTTTGTCCGTCCACCAAAGTTGGGAGTTTGTTCTTTTCTCACAAAAAGATCATTATCTTTCTCTGTTTCTCTTTTCTACAAATCTTTTGTGAATCGAATAGGTCGATTCATATCACAGTGGCAGTGGTAGTGGCATGCTGCCTAACCAACGTGACTAAAATAGTTGGCACGGCACGGCGTCGGCGGACGCGATCGATATGGCGATAACAAGAGGAACGATTTTCGCTGCGGTGGGGATCGGTACGACGGTTAGGTTTATCAATGTGGCATTCGTGGGAAGGTGCATATGGGAGATAAGATGATTTCAAGCTGAATGTTGATATTCCGATCTTTCATAGCAATCTCGATATCAAGGAGTTCATGAATTGGTTGTCGGAGGTGAACAATTCTTTGATTACATGGAAATCTCTACGGATAGGAAGGTGAAGTTGGTGACCTGTTGATTGAAGTCGGTAGCGTCAGCTTGGTAGGACAGGCTACATGATGAGCGTAGAAGGGAAGGGAAGAGACGCATCACCACATGGAAAAATATACAAAAGAATGTCACGACATGCTTCCTACCCGACGATTACATGCATTGCCTTTTCTACCAGTACTAGAGGTATAGAAAGGAGCAACGAGTATACTACAGAGTTTTGCATCTTGCAGAGAGGAACCATCTCGATAAGACCAAGGGGCAACATGTATCGCATTTCATGGATAGGCTCGAACCGATGATTCAAGATCGGATAGACACTACATTCCTAATCTGACTGAGAGCATTGCATGCCAAGCGACTACTACAAGAAAGGTGACACTCAAACGGAAAGTCAAGGTGACAATCAAAGGTGGTGGATCAGCCCATTACCAAGTCAACAAAAGAAACACCCAAAGGAAATAAAGTGGCAAAAAATGGCTTGAAAGAAACCCATTGAGATAGACCACCCGAACCAACAATCCGTATACCAAACCTATCATTGGCAAGTGTTTCAAGTACTGCAATCAGTCAGGTCACTGCTAAAGTGATTGTCCACAGAGGAAGCATGTGGTTTATGCTGATCGAGAAGCGCTCGACGAAGGTGGAGCTGGAGATATCAATATCGGTTGCACCCCGAAGATTTCGAAAAGGAAGAAGTAGCTCTTGATGTGGTATGAACCGGAGATTTCAAAAGGAAGAAGTAGCTCTTGATGCGGTGCGAAAGATCATATTAGCACAAAGATCCGACGATTCTTCGCAACATAACAGGGTCTTCCAAATCTGTATACCGTCAACAATAAACAGTTTGGAGTTTTGGTTGACAACAGCAGTCAGGAGAACCTCATCAACAGATAGATGATCGAAGCTACAAGCTTGACACTAAAGAAACATCCAAAGCCGTACTCCATCGAATGGGTTCAAGACATGTCGAGCGTTAGTGGCGTTTCCATTCACCATCGGCACATACAAAGACTAGGTCTATTGAGTTGTTATGAACATTCTCGAAATATGCACAAGTTTTTAGCAAGGCCGTAGTAGTTCGATGTTGGCACATAGAATGATAGGCACGTCAACACATTGTCTGGTGAAGGATGAAACGATGTATACACTTAAATCATTGAAGAAAAATACATGAATCGAATCTTTAAAAGAGGAAGGGAATGCTTTTATTTCTTTGACGGTCTCTATGAAGGTAGAAAAAGATGTCTCCAAGGAGGCACGAGAGGTGCATGACTTGGTAGCAAAGAAAATCATAGATCCCGAAACGTCGATGGAGGAAGGAGCGAATCTAGTAGAGGTATGACTATTACTCGATAACTTTCGTGATGTTCTTCCAGAGGTGATTCGTGGAGTGCTATCAATCATGTGTGATATCTCGCACCGCATCGTTCTTATTCCCGAAGGATTTCCAAGTTTTTCCACCTTATTGATTGTCCCTATGGGAGGACAAGTTTCTTGCGAACAAAGTGGAGGACTTGAAAGAGAAGAGGTGCTTGAAGAATGTTTTGGATTGGTCGGAGAAGAGCACAACAACGAAAATTTTGCAAACCAAGTCCATAGATTTTACAAGAAGGTTCGAGAGCGACTGCAAAAGGCTAGTGCGAGATGGAGTAAGTTGCTACAAAAAAATTCGTATCCGCAAGCGTAAGGTTTCAATGACGATTGCGATGTCATGGTGCGCCTGCGAAAGGAGATGATGTCGATTGGGCACCCGATCCAGACCACAATAACTCGGATCTAGTTCTATACAAAAGGTGTCTGACGCGGACGCATGTAAGCAACAACCCAAGCCAAACAAGCCTGCCCAATCATGCTCAAAACAGGGAATACCACATTCACCCAGAGTTCCAACGGAATTCAGAGTTCCTGTAAGCCCAGGCTCAGGAAAACACAAATTTCTGGTCCAGGTGGACCAGGTTGGATAGTGGGACTGTTTGGGTTATTTTGGATATTTTTGGAATAATTTTCCGTATATTTTTTTATTTTCATTTCTTTATTTGGATCTATCTTATAGGGATCTCTTTCGTAGACCCTAAGCCTATTAGTTATTATAAATTGGAGTTTGTAGTAGGAAAAAGTTAGGTTTTGATGAATAAATTTGATACTTGAAATGTTCCATGGGAGTTTATCGATTTAATTCTCGTGTTTGAGAATTTAGGTGCAAGTCCTCGTTATCATGGGTGTTTGCTCAACAAACATAAAGAAACTATATATATATATATATATATATATATATATATATATATATATATATATATATATATAAATTTTTTGAAAGAAGGTAATTGTGGCGAACGCTCCCACCGGGAATCGATCTCCTGACCACTCGGGCCGAATGCCTCACCACTACCACTAGGCTAGGGGTCATTGGCAGAAACTATATATATATATATATATATATATATATATATATATATATATATATATATATATATATATCAAAGGAATGAAAAATGACGTTATGTGCAATGAGCTTCGGATACAATCACAAGTTAATCATGGATTTGACATTCCTGAAACTCTGTTCATCACAGTTCACCTAGAAATTAATATTTTGTCCAATAAGGATGATTAAGTTCGTTAAGGATGATACTGGAGTCGGTTGATGTTCGACTAGAACCATTTGCAAACAAGCCCTAATCCAAATTAAGATAGATGAGTACACATAAGGTAAGGCAAGATTTTTATGTATATCCAATGAGGGAAAAGGCATCCTCACCCAAAGAAGTTCAGGGCAACAAAGAAAGCATGAAAAGAATAGCTACAAGGACTAGCAACCTTCTCTGACTCCATTCCAGTAGACCATACCAAACCCTCAACAGCAAGACTTTCAAACTCTAGAATTAAATCTGTAAAAGACGAATTAACGCGATCCAGATCCTTCGTCACATATTTTACTACCTTTGTAATTGACCATGCTTCCGATTAAGAAACAAAAACTAAGGACTACATGGCATGACTTGGGAAATCACAGTTAATAGTAATGGTTCACAAATGTTGTACAAGTCTTAGCAAAAGTAAGCTAATTTGAAATGTTGCATCCCATTTTTAATGATTAAGAAAACTGTAGCAGTAGGTAGCCATACACCTGTCTATCAATAATTTTGACACAAACCGACTAGCTTCACAACAAGTCAGCATCCCCTAGCTTGATTGAGTTGGGGCCAAATTAACAGCTATGCTGCACAGATATGAACACGGATACAGATAAGGACACGGGGATACATACATTTTCAAATAGTTACAAGGCAGTCACGTGCGTTGCACTAAAAGGGACACGGAAATACATACGGACACGGATACCATTTTCCTGTGTCCCTGCAACATAGGTTAACAGTCATCAAAATTCATTTTTGGCATTCAGAACTTGATGAAGCCTACCAAGAAAACCTCATATAACCCTGCTTCTGAATATTATTCAGCCACTAATAATCAGGTTTCATGTGTTTCCAAAACAAAAACGATCCACTCAAAACATGAAAAACAAACTATTCATATGTGGAAAATAAATTAATTCCACGGAAATATTTTACTAGGAAAAAAACCCATGGACAAAATTCCACAAAATTAATTTGGGTGTTTGATTGTCGTTATTTTTCATGGAAAATAGTTATTTTCCTATGTGCTGGGCTAGTTTTATTTTCCACCGTTTTGGAGAAAAATATGAAAAATGATAGATTTTTGAAAAATAATTTCATGGAAAATATACTCAATCAAACACTATAGAGCAGTTACAAATTTACAAACTTAGTGAACACCCAAGACCAACAGCAAAGGAAGAGAGTATATATATATATACCAAAACCAGAGTGCACCATGAGATGGTTGCTGCTCTTTTTGGGACCAGATTCTGCAACAACTGGCTTCTTCTCTCCATTGGCAGCCTTATCCTTGGGTGTGGAGGAAGAAAGGAAGAGTCTTTTTGCTCTGGACAGAACTTTCATAGTGAAGATTGATTGGATCTTTCTTCTTTCTTCTTCTTCTTTCTGATCCAATTGTCAGAAAGAGAATAAAGAGAGCAGCTTTTTGGTCCTAGAGGCTCTGCTTACTGCTTTCTTTCTTTCTTTCTTTCTGCAGCAGTTGCAGAGGAGAGAGAGAGAGAGAGAGAGAGAACAGGGTTGGTTTGGTATTATAACAGAAGTGGAAGTGGGGGTTCATTCATGGCGTTGGGCCATGTGTGAAAGGGTGGGCCCACAGTCCACGCCCCCAAATCACAACAAAGAAAAATGGGGCCCACGATATTATTCCATAAATCTTTGGGGAAATTATTTTGTTTAGGGAACGTTCGGTATGCGAAATATTATAGACTAATTATAAGGGCACAGTATTTTTTACTCGGGGCTAGCCAAATGACTGTTTTTCATTATTTACAAGTTTGTCACTGAAAAAATTACTCAGGGCTATCCAAGTGGTAGGTATAAAAGATAAGTCTTATAATTTTTGTTTTCTTCCCCACTCTCCATTTCTAAGAAGAAGAAGAAGAAGAAGAAGAAGAACAAAAAGAACAAGAACAACAAGAACACCAATTTTTGCAAACCTAGTTTATTTTGATTTTTTGTTCTCTTCTAATTTTTCAGATCTCTTTCTCCAAACCCTACTTTATTTTTCTTCTTCTTGTTTGGACATTATGGATGAAACCCTAGTTGTAGAAGAAATTGGGTTATCAAATCTATCAAATCTATTAATCTATTAGTCTATTAACCAATTTTTCTTTATTAATAGAAAAATTATGCATAAAATCCTAGTTGTAGAAGAAAACTATGGAAGAAATCCTAGTTGTAGAATAATTGGGTTCATATCAGGACTGCCACAATTTCTGACAGTCCTAGAAGTATTGAGGACTGCCAGAAATTGTGGCAGTCTTGAAATAGTCTCGATGTACAACAGGACTGCCACAATTTCTGGCAGTCCTAGAAGTAATGAGCACTGCCAGAAAATGTGGCAGTCTTGAAATAGACTCGATGTGCAACAGGACTGCCACAATTTCTGGCAGTCCTAGAAGTAATGAGGACTGCCAGGAATTGTGGCAGTCCTGAAAGGGACATGCTCTACAGCAGGACTGCCACAATTTCTGGCAGTCCTAGACATATTGAGGACTGCCAGAAATTGTGGCAGTCCTGAAAGATACTTGCTGTACAGCAAGTTCCTTTCAGGACTGCCACAATTTCTGGCAGTCCTAAAGTCGAAATTTCCGAATAAAAAAAAATATGTTAGGGTTTATTTCAATCTTGATAATAGAGTGAAATATGCATTTTAGGGTTTATTTCCATGCATTCTTTGTGAGGAAAGAAGTATTTAACCTTTATTTTCATGCATTTTAGGGTTTATTTAATTTTTTTGGTTCCATCGAAATTGGGAAAGAGAAGGAAACTAGGGTTTTGATGGAGATGCTGATGATGGAAATGGTGGAGAAGAAGAAGATGATGATGATGAGAAAAAAACTAGGGTTTTGATGGAGATGTGAGAATGGAAATGGTGGAGAAGAAGAAGATGGATAGAAGAAGAAGAAAGCTAGGGTTTGTGAAGAGAGAGAGTGAAAATTTGAAATGAGAGTGATTTTCGGATTTGGGGGACTGTGGGGTTTGGACAGTCCCATGAATGAAAAATTTGGACAGCCCGAGTAAAAGTTCCTCAAAGCCTGGCTAGCCCTAATCCTGACTAGCCCCGAGTAAAAAAACATGTGCCCTTATAATTAGCCAATATTATATATCCAGAAATTTTATATTTTCAGAAATTAAATTTTAAGTAATTAAATTTTTAAAAAACTTACTTTTTCATGTTTGGTGACTATATAAATATTTCCGACAAAAATGATAAAAAAACTATAAAAATGAAAAATGAAAAAAAAAAAACCAAAAAAGAAAAAAGTCAAAAAAGAAAAGGAAAAAAAGGGTAAAAATGACAAAAACGAAAAAAAAACCCGAAAAAAAACAAAAAAACAAAAAAACAAAAAACAAAAACAAAAAAGATTAAAAAAAAAGGCCAAAATAAAAAAGACAAAAAAAAGACCAAATCGATAAAAATGAAAAAAAAGACAAAAAACAAAAAAAACAACAAAAAAGGATAAAAAAGCAAAAAAAAAAAAAAAAGACAAAAAAGATCAAAAACAACAAAAACGACAAAAAAAAGACAACTAAAAACGACAAAAGACGACAAAAAAGACAAAAATACTAAAAACGACAAAAAGACAAAAAAAGAGAAAAAAGAGACAAAAAGACAAAAACGACAAAAAACATAAAACAGCATTAAAAACAACAAAAACGTCAAAAAAATACTAAAATGTACAAAACACAACAAAAAAGGACAAAATATACTAAAAATAACAAAAAGCAACAAAAATACTAAAGAACAATAAAAATGACAAAAAAACAACAAAACCGATAAAAATGACAAAAAACAGAAAGAGACGAAAAACGACAAAAAACAACAAAAAAGACAAAAAACAATAAAAAGACAAAAATTGAAAAAAACGACAAAAAATTACTAAAGACGACAACGACAAAAAACGACAAAAAGGACAAAAAGGAGAAAAAAAAGAGACCAAAAACGACAAAAAATGATAAAAACAACAAAAAACCGACAAAAAAGTCAAAAACTACTAAAGAACGACAAAAAAAAAATTCAAAAACCGGTAAAAACGACCAAAAAAGAGACAAAAAAGAGACGAAAAAGACAAAAATAACAAAAAAGACAATAAATAAATAAAACGACAAAAAAGACAAAAAAAAAAACGACAAAAACCAGTAAAGAGCGACAAAAAGAGACAAAAACGACAATAAATAGACAACAAGCAACAAAAAGGAAAAAAAACAACCAAAAAAAGACCAAAACGACAAAAAATACTAAAATGACAAAAATCGGTAAAAACGATAAAAAGAGACGAGAGAGAGAAAAAATGACAAAAATGACAAAAAACAATAAAAACGGAATAAAACGACAAAAAAATAACAAAAAACGACAAAAAAGTCAAAACTACTAAAGAAGAACGACGAAAACGACAAAAAAGTCAAAAACGGGTAAAAACGACAAAAGCAACAAAAAAGAAGAAAACGACAAAAATACTAAAAACGACAAAAGACGACAAAAATCGTAAAAAGCGACAAAAGAGACAAAACGACCAAAACCGAAAAAAAACGACAATAAAGAGACAAAAATCAACAAAAATGACAAAAAAAAAATACTAAAAACGACAAAAACAATAAAAAAAGACAAAAACCGGTAAAAACGATAAAAAAGAGACAAAAAACGATAAAAATAACAAAAAACGTCAAAAACCGACAAAAAATAACAAAAAAAACCGATAAAAACGACAAAAATAACAAAAAACGACAAAAAGTCAAAAACTACTAAAGAACGACAAAAACGAAAAAAATAACAAAAAAAGGTCAAAAACCGGTAAAAACGACAAAAAAGAGAAGAAAACTAAAAAACGACAACTAAAAAACGACACGAAAGAAGAAAAAGCAACAAAAAATGACAAAAAGCAACAAAAAAGACAAAAAAGGACAAAAAAGGACAAAAACTACTTAAAAATGACAAAAACAACAAAAAACGCAAAAATCGGTAAAAACGATAAAAAAGATACAAAAGAGAGAAAAATGAAAAAAAAAGGACCAACAGTAACAAAAATCGATAAAAAAAGTCAAAAAACCTACTAAAAACGACAAAAAACGACCATAAACAACAAAAAACCGATAAAAACGACAAAAATGACAAAAAACGACAAAAACAAAAAAAGGACAAAAAAGGGAAAAAAGATTTCAACAATGATAAAAAATAGAAAAAGTTTAAACAAAAATTTTTTCCCGGGCAAAAAGAAAATACCCACCTACTCTTAAGGGATAGGATTATCATGTTTTATGGGTAAACTATTTATCCGGGTATTTCTAATCACCGGGAATAAATTATTTATAGCCCAAACAAACATGGTAATAGATTCCTACCCTAATTTTTTCCAGGAATAAAAAAAAATACCGCGTACCAAACGCCCCCATTAATGTTTTCTTTTACTTGAAAAAAATTGGCTTCAACCAAAACATACAATGACGGCAAATTTTCAATTGATTAGATCATGTATATACTTTCAAAGTTGTGAAACATGAAAAGTATTATGCACTTCAGCCAATGTCGATAGAACTACAATTCGATAAGCTACCGGTGCAAACTCATTCAAGAATTTCAATGGGACCAACAAATATTAGGCTCAACTTGTCATTCACACAAAATCTCACGACTCCCCGCATGGATATTACCTTTAAAAATACATGGTCACCCACCATGAACTCTCGTCAATGAGTTCGATATAACTCTTCTGTCGACTTTCTGCAATACAAAGCATTTTACAAATCATGCAAAAAATATTGACTGCCTGCTCCACTAGTTCCGGTCAAAAACTTGACGTTCACCAATGCCATCCAACATTTCGACAATCTACACTTCCTCTTGTAGAGTGCTTCGTGCGAAGCCATCTGGATACTTGACTGATAACTATTGTTATATGCAAATTTTGCCAAAGACAAATGTGTGTCCCAGTTTATTTTCAAGTCTAACGCACCAAGTTGTAACATATCTTCTAAGACTTGATTCACTCTTTCCATTTGTCCATTAGTCTGTAGATGATATAATGTTCTAAACTTCAGCTTTGTTGCCATCATCGATTGGAGGCTACCAAAAAATGCGATAAGAAACATCCATCTCAATCTGACACAATTGAGCCGACACCCTCTGCAATCAAATAATCTCGTCGAGATAGATTTGGGTTGATCGATCAACACTCCATAAAACTTTGATAGCAAGGAAATGAGTAGACTTTGTCAATCGATCAACAATGATCCAAATTGCATCATTCTGAAATGGCGATATTCTACATCTCTCCATCAGGTCTTTGATGCTCCAATTTTCCTCGTTGATAAGTCAAACATTGCAACACAAAAAGAGCCACCTCCCTATTTATACTAATCCACTAAAATATTGTGCAAAAGTCTATGTACATCTTTGTGCTTTCTGGATGCAAGGAGTAATTCGCATAGTGAGTTTTCATCAATATTTATTTCTTTAGTGCTTCGTCATTCAGAATGCATATCCTCCCTCTTAACCATAAACATTTTGTCACGCCTTGCTCCGAGAATACGGTAAGTCAAGTACGTAACTAGTATCCCAGTCTAAGCACTGTACGAATACATGTATCCGTATATGGGATTATCGCCTATAAGTTATAGAATAAAGTATGAGCAATTCTAAGACCATAAATATTTCTAAAAATATTTATATTTATTCACAATACACTGTCTAATTATACAACCTAAATGTCTACCTTCCAAAAATAATATTAATATACGAATAAAGGATTACATTTAAACACAGATAAAATTGATGATCTTTTTACGACTTATATTATTCTTCATGTTCGTCCATGCTATAAAGCAGTCTCGTCTCTTTTGGTATCATGTCATCATCTAGTGAACAAAACTAAATCATCAAAAACATACAAGACCTCAGTTCAAGAATGGTAAAACAAACGAAATAAATAATCGAGATTGAAAATCAAAGTCCAAGCTTTGATATGAAAGTTTAAATGAACAAAAAATCTAAGTATTATAGTATTGACCTAGAATAAGACTCTATAGTGTCCTAAATCTAGGGATTCATTAGTGTCCAAACTATTCATATGTCCTAATAATCACTAAAATAATCACAATATAATTTTACTTATATAATGATACAATTTGGAGAATATTTCCAGATCCCACACTTAACTACTTTCTTGGCAATAATTCTAAGATCCAGGATCAGGCTGTTACATGATGGCACGATGCTTAAAAGATCGGCCTTTCCCCACATAGAATAAAAGATATATCACTTAAAACACAAAATTTACACATTATGAGCTAAGCACTTATAGGATCGTTGAGCACCTCTAGAGGGGGATGAATAGAATGCGTATGTGCAGCGGAATAAAAATCACCTCAAAAAATATTTAAGGCAGTAACAATCTAATATGAAGTAGACAGTATTTAAATAATTGTGTAATGTAAATAAGTTCAGAGAAGCAAACACAAATACCAAGGTTTATATTGATTTTTCTCTGAGAGGACTACTCCAGTCTCGAGCACTCTAGCTCGATGTTGAATCCACTATCTCGTGAAATACAAACTTTTGAATCTGAAGCGCGTGCAGCTCCTTACAACACGTGCTTTTTATCTGAAGAGCACTACTTCAACTTGCAAGTCTTTAATCCGAAGGACTTGCTGACTTCAAGAAAGTATGAAAATTGAGATATTTTAAGCCTTTTGTGTCACATTCCGATCCCGAAGAATAAAAAATTAGCCACTGGACATGATGTCGTACAAGTCTAGATTGTACTTGTACAAGGCAAAACTATTACAGTTCTTGGTATTTCTTAGAAAACAATGATAGCGCAGCAAAACCATTACAGTTCTTAGTATTTCTTAGAAAACAACGATAGCGCAGCAAAACCAAGCAGATAAATTGAAGTCACAACAAGATATGAAGAAATATACCTCTTTATTGATAATTGCAATAGATTACAAGACTAGCAGCTGAATATAGAGTTTACAACAGATTACCTCTTGAATAGCCAACTGAATATATACTTGCCATTTAGGCTTTACAACCGAACATGCCGACTTTGCTTACAATCTCACTGGTACAACTGAGTTACACTGTTCCATACATTATGTCCCGTATAGCAGAAGATATCGTCTTGTAAGAAGAGCTTCTGTGCACCCATCCGATTCATTGATGCCAAGCACTGGTCAAACGATTTCTCCCACATGTACGAGCACCTGTAAAGATGCCCACAAATATGGGTCGGTACATCATCTATGTACTAGCGAGCGGTGCTGGCCCAACTCACCTAAGAAGATAACACTAAGTAATAATGTTATAGAACATTATTAAAAGTGTTCTTTCTCGTTGCCTTAGGGTCGATTAGCAGTTCATATCCGACAGAAGTAAAGCATGCATTTATTCATAGCCAGCATAATGTAAAGCAATATGATATCACTCTTTGGTGATTTCTTACTCACGGTGGTATAGCCATCCATATATATATTTATAATACTTACTCTGCCTGCACAAGACATTGTTAGGAACAATATCATAATTTAATATATTTATCACCTTTCAGGTGATCCTTACCAACAGCCGACATCCTTTCATGTAATTGAGTAATAACTTACTCTGCCTATATAAGACATCATTAGCACTGGATCTATCTATATGAAGGTCACTGGCGACATGCCATCTTAGACTGTCTTACTGATATAACGGTGCCCCTTGCAGTGCGGCAGCCAGCCCCACTGAAGGTCCCGTATACCGATGCCAGTACGTCGGCACCAATTTTTGTTCCCCCTAGGACAAACCGGGTCCGTGGCCTCGAATTACCGTTCGAGGAACTATCTTGTGCACAAGTTGTCCATGACCATGCAAATATATGCAACTTATCTATGAAGAAACATATAATGCATGATGAGGAAGACAAAGCAATTAAGCCACCAATCTCATCCATCTAGCCACCATTGCCTTGAGCTGAGCTCACAAATACCAACTTCCCAATCCAAGGACTTAGTGTAATCAATATTCTACATCGGCGATGGGATAATAAAATGTTGATTACTCAATCTCTTTTCCACATCTTTGATACCAAACATCTTCCAACCGAAACTCAATGTACTCAACGCCCAATGCTTGGGACTTAGCATCTATGTTACCATACGTTTGTTCAGACATAATTCAAACATACTCACTGCCAAGTTCTTGGGTTTTATTATTTGTGTTACCATCTATTCATCGAGCTAAGGCTCGATATACCCACCGCCCAAGTATTTGGGACTTTTGCTTCACCTGTCATGTATTTCATAACAACAGCACACAAGCATACATATTCATAGAAAATATTTGCAACATCTTTCGGGTCATCTGATTAATTATCTTTCTGAGTTCCATGCAAGGTATTATTTAACAACTCAATAAGGAAATATATCATACAATCTTTTTATTAAGCGTGAAGCTAAAGGATCTTCGAAAGGTTCAACACTACTCACATTTATAAGATGATTTCCACCACGATCGCATAGCCTTCCGGGCGATCCTTTGCATATTTCCAAGTCCAACAAGGCTTCATCGAACCAATCAGCCCTCATAAAACATCATGCGTGTCGGGGCACTACAATATATACCACTCAGAAAAAGTTTCATCCTCGAAACTTAAACAAAACTCATCCCCGTAACTTCATCTGAATTTATGAACTTCCTACGATCAATTTGCACTATTTAACATTTCTCTGCATATCTCGATTGATTTCAAATAATGTACTATCTCGCCACATTATTCAAATTTGATTCAACATAGTTTACCATCCTTGTTCTTTCCTCCAACACTCGTGCAATTTCTTAGCACATGATAATCTTTTCCATGGCTTCGTTTGAATTCAACATATTACTTTGTTGGAATTGTACACATATTTTAGACGTCCAAGAAATACATGTATTTCAACCAAGTTCAGTGATAGAGAAAAATGTACAAGCTACAGGTATAAATTCATTCCCGAACGTTAGCAATTCCTCTTGAGCATCTCGTATAGCCACAATTCACTTATTCAATTCTCCAACCAACCAATAACACAATAGATGTTACCAATTCCAACTCGAGTAATTTTCAGCTGACCAAAAATTTCCAATGTATTCCGACATAGTAATATCAAGTATTCAACGAATCCAGAGTTTCCTTTCAAGTCTATTGTCATTCATACCATCAAAATTGACAAAACCAATAGCCATATTTTATTTTGACATCACGATTCTCATCGATCAAATCATGTACTCATTATCATTCGCATCCATATACTTTATTTGCAACTTATAAATTTTTCGACTATAATCCATCTTTCAAGTTGTACCATCAGTTGGTTGTAAAAAAATTTCAATGTACTCAAAATTTTCTCGTATTGATCAATCCAACATATTATCATCTCGCATGTGCAATTCTCATTTCCAGCAGTATTAATTTCGAGGGTCATTTCAAAATTACATTCGCTCTCGTCGGTCTCGACTACGTGCACTACCTCATTCCGTCATTACACTTATTCACAATTTCGATTCGATTATCCATCAATGAATTTATTCCAACTGTCTCAAGGCGACTACCATCAGTTTGCACAGCTCAATATGATTCAACCAACCAACCATTCAAATCCAACCAGTACCAACAAATTTCGACATTCTGAATAAAAGAACTAAGTTTCCGAAACCAATATAATCCGTCATTCTATCCAACATTGTAACATCGAATTTTCCAATCTACATTCCGAAGTTTACTTCATGACATATCTCATCCATTCCGACTATACCCATAAAATATCAATATGGACATCCTAAGGGTCTCCAACAGTCAATATAGCATTTTGGTCAAGTCTCTACGGTCAGCTATTCTAAGCTAAACCAGACATTCAGCTAACTCATCTGAGATGGATAGCTAATAGGGACATACTTATCTTAGAGACAACCAATTCTTATCATAGGGTCACTCAATTTTATCTCAGGAACAATCTATGATCCGACCAATCTAAGGGACATGGGACACCAACCCAATCTCATGAATTTATTCCCAAATCGAACAACTGAAATATCATCGCCGACCAATTCGAAACTTAGGCAACCAACCGACACTCTAGGGTCAAGTCTATCTACCCGTACTCATCCTCGGGTTATACCCAACGAAGTTATTCTAGACTTACCCACAACCGACAAAATCCATCTGACAATTCTTATGGGTCAATCCCGAAGCTATAATATAAAACTTTATCAATCAGACATCCAACTATTCAGTTTTCACTAGCATAGACGCAACATCATCTGCTCAATCCGACTTATATTCTTATATCGTACTCAATTTGTGTCTATTCAATCGGACCAACTATTCTGAGTCAAAAATCCCACATTGCTATCTCAATAGTCTATCATTTATGATCTCTTTCCTTCGGTCTCTTTGCGACATATTTAATTCCCACATTTTCGGACCATAAGTACGATCTATACTCTTTAACCAACCAAAAATAAGGCAACTGTATAATCGTATTTCTTCCGAAAGCATCATCTATGAACTTTTGCTAGCACCAACACGGTCATCTCTTAGTAATTCACGTTAACCATCAATATTCGTTTTGCATCATCTTCTTGTGATTCCATAAGGAGATTTCACTATTCATGAACCGATCCAATCTCTTTGGCACCAATCATCTAGCATTCTTATTTCGGTCATCTAGTGGATATGAGATAACTCATTTAGCTAAGTTATACTCCAAAAATTCTATATTCTACCCAAACTTGTTATTCATGCGACAACATCATCCACTGACAGGGTCAATTATATATCACAGCATCTCATACTTATTTGTATTCCAGCCATCAGTCTCATAAGTAACATCTACTCTTTCATGTATTAAGGGACAGGTGTTCATTTCTCTATGCTTCAAATTAATCAAGGGCTACAACTTGTTAATTCGGGACACGTCAAATTATCTCAAGCACAGCTACACATGTGCAAACCAATCTATTTTCTCAAATCCATTATCTATTTTTTCGGTCACTGATGCAACTTTCTTGCATCTTCTAGATCATTCGCAACATCCCGATAAGCATCTAACATCACCATCAATTTGTCGATGTTCAACATGCAATTCCAACATCATTTAATATTCGGTTTATATCGTTCTCCCAAACTCTTTTAATAGCAACACCCCACCATCGTTATCGAGCCTATAATCCTTTTATCCAATCGATTCAAGTCATCACCTGAATCTATAATTCATACTATTCCCAACCAAGGCATTCATTTCCTATTCTTAAATTCTTATTACCCAATATAATGCTAACCGTTAGAGTCTAGCGATGGTTCATCTGAATATATCAAAATCTCGCAACAAGTTATTCGATCATAATCATCAAGGGACACGCCTAGCCGTCATGTATCAATTGTAATCCAGCTACGACTCAATACTATCCCATACCTTATAGGTAAAGCAATCACTATATATTAACAGGGTAAGGGACATATTATCACTAAGAGGGTAGAGCCATATACCACTCAGAGCTCAATCCATCCCTGACACAATATTCCTCTTCGTACTGATCCAACGTCCATTCTAGACTATCCATCCTGCAGTGGCTCTGTAGACCATAAATAATAACTCAAAATCCCTCGCATCTGAATCATAACCAAGCCCAGACACAAGCCAACTCGACGATTCTGTTGATTCCCATTCACTGAAGCCATGCACAATTTCTGTTCCAACATACCATGTCGTCACCCACTGCCGATTGCCACGTAACAATCGACTTCTATGAATCCTATACTTAAGACATCAAGCACACATTACCAACTTATTACTGCATCACACCATTGTTATTCATTTTGGTTTCATTAGAAATTCATTATAGTACACAAATCACAATCCATATTTTTAGACTTATTGTATGGAACACCCAGTGAGCGGTCAGGAGGATCAACGGATTTTCAGTCAAGAAAACAACTTAGAATAATTTGAAAGCAACACTGAATAATCGCGAAAACACTTTGAGTCATCGTAGAGGCAACTTTGATTTCATCGCGGAAGCAACTTTGAGTAATAGCGGAAGCAACATTTTAGTCATCGCGGAAGCAGCTTTGAATCATCATAAGAGCAACTTTGATTAAAATAAATTGAATAAGAATCCAAGGACGTAAAGTTATGCTCTGATACAATTATGTCATGCCACTATCCCGGAGAATCGAAAACTAGCTACTGGGCGCGATGTCGTACAAGTCTAGATTGTACTTGTACAAGACAAATCCATTACAGTTCCTGGTATTTCTTAGAAAATAATGACAGCGCAGCAAAACCAAGCAGATAAATTAAAGTCACAACAAGATATGAAGAAATATATTTCTTTATTGATAATTGTAATAAATTACAAGACTTGCAGCTAAATATAGAGTTTACAACATATTACAATACTCTCGAATAGCCAACTGAATATATACTTACCATTTAGGCTTTACAACCGAACATGCCGACTTTGCTTATATTCTTACTGGTACAACTGAGTTACACTGTTCCATACATTATGTTTCGTATAGAAGAAGATATCGTCTTGTAAGAAGAGCTTCTGCGCACCCATCCGATTCATCGATGCCAAGTACTGATCAAACGATTTCTCCTACATGCACAAGCACCTGTAAAGATGCCCACAAATGTGGGTCAGTACATCACCTATGTACTGGCGAGCGGTGCTGGCCCAACTCACCTAAGAAGACAACACTAAGTAATAATGTTGTAGAACATTATTAAAAGTGGTCTTTCTCGTTGCCTTAGGGTCGATTAGCAGTACATATCCGACAGAAATAAAGCATGTATTTATTCATAGCCAGCATAATGTAAAGCAATATGATATCACTCTTTGGTGATTTCTTAACCATGTTCATATATCCATGCTTGTATATTTATAATACTAACTCTGCCTGCACAAGACATTGTAGGAACAATATTATAATTTAATATATTTTTCACCGTTCAGGTGATCCTTACCACAACCGACATCCTTCCAGATAATTGAGTAATTACTTACTCTGCCTATATAAAATATCATTAGCACTGGACCTATCTATATGAAGGTCACTGGCGACACACCATCTTGGACCGTCTTACTGGTATAACGGTGCCCCTTGCAGTGCGGATAGCTAGTCCCATTGAAGGTCCCGTATACCGATGCTAGTACATTGGCACAAATCCTTGTGTTGACCCAAACTGGATCGCATTCAACCTAATCTTGATGATTAACAAGACAATATCTGTTATAATCCAACTTGACATATCAAGCTCCATCAAACACCAAAATAGAACGTCATTACATATCAGTTCAAGACAGACATCTTCGACAGTGCTGCTGTTACTTGTAATCCGAGTCTGTATTTTATCCTTTTATTTATTCTAGGCTATTGTAAGTTGAGTCTTACTGAGTATCTCAACCCTAGACTTAATACCCAAGCTCTACCAAACAAACTCCAAAACCTGCAAAGCCCAAAAAGTCCACTTGAACTTTCTGTCCCCTAGGAGACAGAGTTCGGACCGAACTCTGCCCCGCACAAAATTTGGGCTGAACTCTGCCCCCTTAATTTTAGGACCTAATTTTTAGGGTTTGTTGGTTGCTAGTTGTCCAACGGCTAAATATTTGAATATTTGGGACAGAGTTTTGGCCGAACTCTGCCTCTCTGGACTAGTATATATAGGCCTTGATTTCTCTCTTTTTCAATCATCCAATCTTCTCATCTTCTCTTCTTCTATAGCCTATACATTCAAGAGCTTATTCTTCTCATCTAACTAGCCACAAAACTTCTTAAGCCCCCACGGTGCTCAGTGCGAGTCAACTAGAAGTTTGTGTGCAAGAGTTTCAAAAGAAGTCACTTGGACAATTCTAAGTCTCGCCATCTGCGAATCTGTAAGAAGTTGGTGTGCTCTTCTGAGTAAATGTACGTGGTTGTACGCTATTTCACAAATAGTAGATTTCAATCCTGAGCTAGAGTTCTCAGGCCTGTACTAGTCCTCTACAAGGGAAACCAGGTTAAAACTGTTGTGTCTGCATATGCTTCTCTGATCTCTATTTATATTCCGCACTTATACTCTGATTATTATTTCTATTGGGTGGACTTGAATAGAGTTATTTTTAATTGGGTATTATCGACACATACTCTATTCACCCCCCCTCTAGAGTTGCCTACACGTACTTCAATTGGTATCAGAGCTCTGTTCTCTTATATCCGATTAACATCCTAAGAGCCGATCCATAGCAACCACACAACCTACCATTTCCAACTATGGTGAGGGACAGTCCACAAATAGGCCACCCCTATTTGACGAAACTAACTACACCTATTGGAAAACTGGGATGAGTTTTTATCTTAAGTGTCTAGACTTTGATCTGTGGACCACCGTCATGGATGATTACAAAAAGCCTGCCAGAATAGCTGTCGCGGGGACTCTTGTTAAAAAACTCCATGACAAATATTCTGACCAGGAAAAGAAACAGGCAAGTCTAGATGTTAGGGCTATTAATGCTCTCTTTTGTACAATAGACATGACTGAATTCAACAGGGTCTCTACATGCTCCACCTCACACAAAGTATGGAGGCTTCTGGAGGTGACTCATGAAGGAACCACACTGGTTAAAGAATCAATGATCAGCCGTCTGACACAAGAATACAAGGCATTCAAAATGAAGCCAAATGAGACAATTACTCAGATGTTTACCAGATTCTTTGACATCGTCAACCCTCTATCTTCCCTTGCAAAGTATATTCCAACCATGAGAAGATATACAAAGTGCTAAGAGGATTGTCGAAGATCTGGAACCCCAAGGTCACGGCGATTATCGAAGGAAATAATCTTACGACTATGTCACTAGAAACTCTGACAGGCAAGCTGATGACGCATGAGCTCGACCTCAAAGATTTTGAAGAAACTGCTCCAAAAGAAAAAGAAATTGCCTTAAGAGCTCATCGCCGAAGAACCATCACAGAGGAAACAGATGACGACGATTTCGAAGGTGACAATCAAGCACTCAAGGTTCAAAATTTTAAGAAGTTCCTACGCTTCAACCGAAGGAAGAAGGAACAAAAAGATAATGAGAAAGAACCCACCTGCTTCGGATGTAAGAAGATAGGACACGTCAGAAAAAAATTATCTTATAGCAAAGAAATAAAGCACTTACGAAAAGCCATACAAGAAGCCAACCATAAGAAAGGATGCCAACACTAGCATATGGCACGAAAGCGAGGCCAGTGATTCATACGAAGAAGAGGACTCTCCGCAAGACATGGCAAACGTCTGTCTAATGGCAACTTCAGATAAGGTAAATGATTCTTTTGACGACTTTTCTTGTTATGAACTAGGTGATGCCTTTAGTGATCTACTTGAAAACCACAAAATGGTTATTAACAAATATAAACATGCTAAGGATAAAATCATGGCTCATGAAGCCGAGATCCATAGACTTTTGTGCTTATTAGAAAATATAAGAAACACTACAGAAAATACTAAGAAGGTATCTAAGCTTAAGTTAAGCTTACACGATGTTGAATCTCTTATTGAGAAGCAAACACATGATATCACTGCTTTAAATAAAGAACTTGTTGAAGAGAAAAACAAGTACAAGATTGCTACTGGTAGAATAAATGGTCTTACTGCTAAATGTGATGAGTTGCATGCTGCCTCTAAGAAATTAGAGATTAGACTGGGTAAACAGGTTATTCAACCTCAAACTCAAGTCTCATAATCACAACACTTATACTAAACACCAGACGGCTCAACACAAGAGAGCACGTCATTACAAGAACACTCATCCACATACCACACAAAAACATGCCTTTATGTACACATACTCCCATGCAGCACGTAAAACACACACACACACACAAACGTAGTTATAATCATCCTGCTGCTACACGTAATTATTATCATCATCCTACTATTACACATAGTTATCATCATCCTACACCCACATATAGACATCAGTATCATCCTGCACCCAACACCAATATGCATGCTACATGTACTTATTATGGTTTACATGGACACACACTACAACAGAAATACCTTTTAATGACGACTAAAAAGCGTCATTAATGACAAACCATGACGCTTTTTTCTCAATCCAAGCGTTATAAAAACGGGTGTTATAAATGTTTTTAAAAGCGTTATAAATAATTCATCCAAAACCGTTATTAATAGGTTAAATTTCTGCTACGGTTTATTTTCAAAGCGTTGTTGATATTTATGTAAAACCGTGATGAATAGTAAATATAGTTCAGAATTCATGACATTTTGAAAGCGTTATGAATACTATAGAATTCAGAAAATATTGAAAGCGTTATGAATAGATGATCTGTATATAGTCATTGTATCACATTTATAACGATCTATACTGCATGTTATATATTACATTCCAAATACTGCTCAATTCAATTCGAAAACAACCACTTTGAACCATATTCACAACAAAATATTGAAATGTAATATAAAGTACCATTCTCTATTTCATTGTCTCAAAATAGGGTACATCAACATCTCACAGATATAGAGTACTTTAGCTAGCTACATTTCATTGTCTCAAAATAGAGTACTTTAGCTACCATTCTATATTCTCCATTTCATTATATACATCTTCTCAAAATATATATAGTATCCAATATAGAGTACACTTTAGCTACATCAAAACTATTCACATCAAAACATCTCACAGATACTGTAGCGAAGAAGCAAACTTGTAGCGAAGACTGTCCACAGCACATGTACGTATAGTAAAACCCTAAAAAATATAAAACAAGGTTTAATATACTTTAAGATAAATAAAATAAAGCAAATTTTTTACTTTAGAGTCTGTCAATTTTAGAGTCTTTAATGGCCAGCTCGGGCTCTACGAACATATACAGACCAGAGCTTGAAGAGTATGATGAATGATGAGGACATAATACAAAGCCATCTCATGACATAAATTATTTCACTTCTCAGAGATACAGAGAAACAAGCATGTGAAATATTATTCCTGCAAAGCAATTATCCAAGGCATTGACAAACCCAGGACCCTTATAGTCACAGATTAAGTGCTAGATTTGAGATGAAACAAGCTCTAGTAATATATATATATATATATATATATATATATATATATATATATATATATATTGCTCAATTATATATATATATATATATATATATATATATATATATATAATTGAGCAATATATATATATATATATATATATATATATATATATATATATATATATATATATATATATAATTGAGCAATATATATATATATATATATATATATATATATATATATATATATATATATATATATATATATATATATATATATATATAATTGAGCAATGTGAAACTAACTTCAACTACAATTTCCCTTAGAATTAATGATGCCTCATACAAGAAGGACACTGTTAGTGCACCTGAGAAAATTGAGCAATCTAGTGGGCTTAATATAACAATAGTCCAGGAATAGACATTAGAATGATAATTTCTATTTAGTACAGCCGCACCGTACAATTTTAATTTTTCAATTGATTGCAAATTGAGTCTACATAAAAGTATATTCCAGTCTAAGTTACATGTATAACTTCCTAAGGACCATCTATGTTGTATATGTAATTAAGATTGTAATGTATCTAACACATGATACTTCCTCGATACTCATGTTAAATCCCTCACATGTTTAGGTTCCAAAGATCCCAAAACACAGTTGTAAGTGGTTGTGCCTGTGTGAACATGATTAAGATATTAGAAAATAACATTCTTTGAAGCAGTCTATCTAGAACATCTTGCTATGTTAACAATTTTAGACATGGATACAGATAGGACACTATACATACGAGATACGAACATTTTCAAATAGTTTGAATGGGAAGACGTGTATATGTAGCACGAATGTCGACACGATGCAAGGACGATATTTTCATGTCAATGTAACAGAGTTTTTTTTGGGGGCGGGGTGAGTTACATTAATATAACCTTTTTGAAGAATATTTTTAAGTTTTTAACATATTGACTGTGAATTCCCCCTTGTTATCATTTTAGAAGCTTGTTTGCTGACAATTTTTGAGATCTAAACCGAATGTTGTTTCGGACACGAGATAAATATCACAAATATAATAGGTCACATCAAAGTTGGTCTTGTGTCCGTGTCATTGTGTACTTATTATGATGTGTCGTACTCATTTTAATATACAAGCAACATAGAATCTACTTATTATGATGGTCATGCTATGTAGTAGGGGGGTTGTGCTCTAGCAGGAGCCTGAATACTAAAATTAAGATGTGTAGTAGGTAATGATTTGTGATTAGGGATTCATGTTGTGGTTGGTGACTGGAATGTATACAGTTCTTGTCCATACTAACTAAATGCTAAACAGCAAGAATGAGCAACAAGCACATGCAAAACAGAACTCCCGAGAGTTTGGAAATTAGATGGATATACACACATGGATTAGATATAGGCCACAGTGGGTTCTTTGGTAAAAAAGATAGCAAAACCAAAGAAATTACCTTGACCCTCATGTATCCATATGATTGGCAACGAATTCGATGAATTCGCATCGGACGTCATCTATTTCTTCCTCCGTGTATGTCGATTTTTCAGCCAATTGTTTTAGCTAAAAAGTCAAAAAGTTACATTACTTTATATAATTTCAGAAAAGTAATTAAGAATTAAATTAATGAACAACTTACTTTTGACTAAATAGTAGGAGAGGGGTCTTCCATGAGATCCCGCATATATTTCATAACAAAATATCCGCATTCATAACCTCCAGCTTGTTTTGGGACCTACATGAAGATATTATTTGTAAGAGAAGATAATGTCCATGATTATAATAAGTCATATATTAGTTTGATTACCTTGGGTAATTTCCAAGTAGGACTTCTATTTGCTCTTTTACCACCAATATATGCTGTATTGAGGCCACTAGTAGAAAATAATTGTATATCCTAACATCAGAATATACACATTATTAAAATATTAACAATAATAATAATAATTTCACTCACGTATTAAAAAAAACTTAATATCTCCTCTCGGGGTAAAACACAGCGAGTCCAGCCAGTAAACATTAAAGATAGAGAGGTCAACAACAATTAAAATCTAATGCTTCCTACATTAAAGGGAACATGAATGGAATAAAGCACATTAGTTATTGAATAGGAAAGAAAAATCTTGCTACTTGATTAAAACTTCTTACTTCTTGTAAATGAATGGAATGAAGCAAATTTGGGTTTTCTTAGCCTCTTGGAGCCTTTCTCTAATCAGATTGCTTATTACATGCCCGGAAGCCCCACTCATAGCAGCAGGGTTGAACATTATCAAAAGCTCCCGAGAGTTTGGAAATTTATCAAGCAAAAACCTAAAGCTAAAAGAATAGTTAAATATGGTGTCAATCTCAAAATCAAAATTTTAGAATATAAATTTCATATTTTTTACCTCATGTAGGCAAGAACAGGATTCACATCTAGCCAACCCATCCTACATACCTCCAGCAAAACGGTTTTAGAAAGATAACAAGATAAATTATAGCTTCCGAACATTCCTTTCCCTAATGGTATTTTAAGATGAGGGTCGGTATCCTTAATGGTTGCTACCATCTCTCCGAAAGTGTCAATTATCTCCCTACCACAGCCAGCAACCTTCAAAGGTTGAACATTGTCAGCTTCAATTGGTTTAGTACTTTTCTGTTGCATATTGAATTTTTTTAGACAATTTCATAAAAGATATTAACACTAGCATTAAATAATATTACCTCAAGACCACCAACAATAAACTCTTTGGGCCATGCTACTAAAGACCCAATTGCATCTTTAACAACTTCCATTTCTCCATAAAGTGGCACGAAAAGGCTCACAGTAGGTTGAAGGGCTTTCATAATTGAAACCCTAATATTATGTTCTCCTAATTCAATATTATGAATTTTCTCATTTGGTCCACACCCTTCAAAGACAATTCCCTCAGCAACAATATTATCTTTTGTGCCCATCGCTATATTACATTTGGTTCCCTAAACAAAATAAAAAATAGTTATTTCTGGATATAATTACTAAATGTTATAAGTTGTTGAATAAAGATTACGTATTGAATATATGTACTTACCATGCCAATGTTCGATGTTGGATATGGTATATCTTTTTGCTCGCTTAACTTTCTATTTTGTTTCACCTTTTCAAAGAAGATAGAAGATAAAAAAGCATATTAGAATAAACATATTAGAGAAAAATAGAAGAAGAAAAGCTTATTAGACGAAATAGAACTAATTGTAATAAGCATTACCTTAGAACCATATGATGGACTCTTGCTTCCAAGAGACTCATGTTCATTCTTATGAGACATTATATAGTTCCTATTACCACTTCAAAATATGTAAGAATATATATTGAGAAAGTCTAAATGAATCATCTACATAACTACAAGAGAGGGTCAAATAAACCTAAAAAGAGAGTTGGTCAACGCTCACATCCAAATGACCGATATCATTTAATCTAAAGGTGTACAGTCAAACAATTAGAAATTGATATCTAAGATCCATCCCACACTCAATGCATGTGCAATGTTCACACTGTAAAAAATAAGTTGTATTGCAAGGACTTGATTTTGAGACAATATGACATGGCACATAACACAAACACGGTACCGATTTCTGCGTGACCTGGAGTAATTTTGAGTGTAAAAATGTCGTGTTCAACATGTGTCATACATGACATTACAGGGACATTGTTCTCTTTTTTGTCCATAATTTCTAGAAAATAGGGCAATTGAAAAGAACATGTCACAATAGTCAAAACAAATCTAACTCACAGAAACTAGATACATCAAATAACTGATTAGAAGACTAATACAAGATCTAATCACAACGAAACATTCTAACCAACATTGATACCCGAACGAGTCTCCATGAAGTTCAACTTGTAAGTATTCGTCCAAAAGCAATGGAATTAACACCGTTCCCCGGGCAGCAACGGAACCCCAAGATTGCCCTTATCCACACTGCAAGAACCAACAAAGAAAGAATCAAGAAGATGAACCAAGACCTGAAGCTGCACGAACAAAGAAAATGCCTCACAAATTAGTAAAAAAAAAGAAAATGCATTCAAAGATTTCCAAACATGCATTCAAAGATTTCAGCCATCTTTTGAAAACTAGGAAATAAAAAATAAGCCCTAACCTACGGATAGAAATTAGGTCAAAAATTAGAGGATTTTACTAAAATCATGTCGAGACAGAATTTAGGGCATAAACTAAGCAATAATCGAGACATAATTTAGGACAAACCATGTCGCCGGCGGTAGAAGAGTTTGCACACCGGTGGTGAAGGCTACGCCGGTGACAACCTTCGCTCTGTGGTGGAGTCTGTCACCGAGGGGAGCGGGAAGAGGGCTGAGGGGAGTGGGGGAGCGGAGAGAAGGAGAGCGAAAGTGGCGAGTTAGGGAGAAAGAGAGAATGAGGGTTTAGGCTTTTTCTTAAGTGCGGGAGAGTTGAGGTTTTGACTTAAGTTTTGGTACTTTTTTTCATAACGCTCGTATCACTGAAAGACTATCAATAACATTTATATTGGACACCGTCATAGAATGGAGTCTTGCTGAACTTTGATGACGGTTCTTTATCAGCCGTCATGAAATACACTTATCAAGCGTCATTAATAGGTCTTTTTGTTGTAGTGACATATCACCACAGTGTAGAATTAGAAAACTAGTGGATATTAATCTATATGCATGGGTACTGAAGACTAACTTTCCAGGACCCACAAGAATCTGGGTACCGAATGTCACATCTACTCATGGTGTAGGTGGACATTCCTTCTCAAACTAGAAGCAAATGGATTCTCGATAGTGGGTGCTTACGACATATGACTGGAGATGCTAATCTATTCGCAACACTATCGATGAAAAGGGAAGGATATGTATCATTCGGCAATAATCTGAAAGGCTATATCATAGGTAATGGTACAATTGGTTATCCACCTTCTTCCGTTATTAAGGATGTCTGTTTAGTGACCGAGTTAAAGCATAACCTGCTCAGCATTAGCCATCTTGCTGATCACGGATATGATATTAACTTCGGTAAAACTAAATACTTTATCTATGATAGATCATCTGGAGACATCGCGTTCGAAGGGATAAGGGAAGATAACATATATATTTTCTATCTATCTAGAGATACTAACAGTGCAGGTAGATGCCTTTACGCCCACAAAGATAAAAGGCTATTATGGTATCAGCATCTTGGTCATGCTAATATGGACACCATATCAAAACTGTCTACCAAGAAGCTAGTAAGAGGATTGCCTGAAATCACATTAAAAAGGATACAGTATGTGCTAAATGTGAAAAGAATAAGGCTACCAAATCTTTTTTAAATCCATCAACACTGTAAGTACCACTCGACCTTTGCAATTACACCATATAGATTTATTTGGTCCTAGTAGAGTAGCCAGTCTTGGCAGAAAACTCTATGCTTTTGTAATTGTTGATGACTTTTCAAGATTCACTTGGGTTTTCTTTCTTGCAAATAAAGGTGATACTATTTCAGTTTTCAAAGTTTTTGCTAAAAAGGTCCAAAACGAAAAAGGCTACATGATTACTCGTATCCGAAATGATCATGGTGGCGAATTCAAAAATTTTGATTTTAAAAAGTTTTATGATTTAAATGGCTTTAATCATGAGTTTTTTTGTCCTAGAAATCCTTAACAAAATAGTGTTATGGAGCGGAAGAATAGGTCTCTTGGCGATATGGCTAGAGTCATGCTGAATCAATTTTTTCTTCCAAAATATTTTTGGACAGAAGCTGGCAGCACAGTGTGCCATGTTTTGCATAAGGTTTTGATTCGACCTATTTCGAAGAAAATACCCTATGAGCTTTGGTTTGGTAGAACTCCAAATATTTCTTACTTTCGAGTGTTTGGCTGTCGCTGCTTTATCCTGAATACAAAAGACAACTTAGGCAAGTTTGATGCCAAAGCTGACGAAGGTATTCTTCTTGGTTATGCTGCCAAGAGTAAGGGATATAGAGTGTTCAACAAACGCTCCATGATTATTGAAGAGTCTACTAACGTAACTTTTGATGAGGACAATAGTGCAGCTATCATTCCCGATGATGAACCATCAACTTCCACTCTTGTGGATACACCACTCGAAACTAGTTCTCTGGAGAGCTTACCAAATAAGTTCCAATTCAAACCTTCACATCCAGAAAACTTAGTAATATGTGAGGTATCGAAAGGGGTGACTACTCGATCTTCTTTAAGAGATTCTATTGCTAGCACTGCTTTTATTTCTCAAATTGAACCTAAAAATGTTTTAGAAGCTTTTAACGATAAATTTTGGATATTTGCAATGCAAGAAAAACTCAACAAATTTGAATGAGATCAGGTTTGGGAACTTGTTCCTAGACCTGCTGATCATTCAATCATTGGTACCAAATGGTTTTTTTTGCAACAAAGTTAATGAGGACGGTTCGGTCACTCGTAACAAGGCTCGTCTCGTAGCTCAAGGATACAACCCAGAGGAGGGTATCGACTACGATGAGACATATGCTCCTGTTGCATGACTTGAATCTATTCGGATGCTTTGCGCCTTTGCAAATTTCTAAAACTTTAAACTTTTTCAAATGGTGTGAAAAGTGCTTTTCTAAATGGTTTTATTAAAGAAGAGGTTTTTGTCAAGCAACCCCCTGGTTTTGAAAATCATAAATTTTTCGACCATGTTTTTAAACTTAAGAAAGCTCTTTACGGCCTCAAACAAGCTCCTCTAGCTTGGTATGAATGTCTTAGTACTTTCTTACTTAATAAAGGTTTTTCAAAAGGGAAAATTGACACTACACTTTTCATAAAATCCCTTGATGATACTATTTTGTTAGTACAAATTTATGTAGATGATATATATTTGGGTCTACTAATGAGGGTCTATGCAAAGATTTTGTCAAGTGTATACAGAACGAGTTTGAGATGAGCATGATGGGGGAGCTTAACTACTTCTTTTGACTGCAAATCAAACAATTCTCGCAAGTCGTCTTCATCAGTCAGTCAAAGTATACAAAGGATATTGTAAACCCTCTAATTTTCTACTATGATTTTTGTATTTATTTGGTATAAATTTTTAGTTTGTAAATGTACGTCGCATAGTCGTATTATACGTCGCGTACGAAATTCCGTATTGAACGTCGCGTATGAGTTCAAATTTTCATATGCCTCGTCGAGTGCGAATATGTGCGAGGTACACATTTTTGTAAAAATATTTTATTTTAGAAGCTTGAATTTTCAAATAATAAATAATAAATATTTTCAAATAATAAATAATAAATATTTTCAAATAATTGTATTTTATTTCAGTTATTATATCTATATTTCTTGTTTATTATTTTCTTCTTACATGTGGACTTAGAGTTAAGGGACTACCGTTAACTTAGTGTATTTCATTAAACTTGTCACGATTGTATCACGAGTTGTGTGTGAGAGTTGTGAGTATCATATAGAGGTCACTTGCGAGTGGGCTGATCCCCCGTACGCATGTGTAGGAATAACTGTCAATAGATGCATGTTAGAAGACTTGACAGTTATCTATTATAAAACAGTGTGGAGAAAATGACACGTGTTTGTGTGTCGTGGTTACGACACATGTATAGTATCATTCGGGGGAGGGGACAGCTACTAGCGTAGGGGCTATATTTATTTTTACACACATTTGGGAGATAGTGTCTCGGATGAGCGCTACGTGTTACCCGACCGATAGTGTCTCGGATGACCGCTACTTGTTGGCCACTCTTTATTACTTGCTTGCGTGAATCCATGCAGCCCCTGCGTATAACGTTGTCCTCAAAGTGCATATCACATAGACGGTTAGGGATCCAGTTGTGTTGTAGTTTTATAGTGTTTACATTGCAGTTATAATGGCATGTTCTTCCTGTATCTTGTTACGTCCCTCTGAGGACCTGATTATCTCTCCAGGTGTGTCTTATGATTTTTGCAGGTGCTCTAGCTAAGGCCATGACTTGCGCTTTATTTTTCGAGATGTTGCTTTTGGGTAGTCATCTCCTTCGCTCGACTAAATCATTTTCTTTGTATAATTCTTTCTTATTTAAATTAGTTGGTAGTGGATTTGTCTCCGTCCAACGATTGTATACATGACAAATTCAAAGTTGCTTTTATATCATTATTTATCTTCATGGATGAGATTTAGTACTTTGGTTACTACATTTTACAGCTTATGTATACATACGACGGTCCATATACTTCGTATGTATACAGCTGGCATGATTACGTTCTAGTCCTTCTATTTTGGGACTGGGGCATTACATGTTTTTGTGGTGGCTCATGCAGGTCAAGTTTGCCGTTTCGGTTACATGACTGTACTGAACGGGCCTGCAATATAGGATTAGAGTCTAAGATCTCATCCACCTGCTTGACCCTCTTCCTTGACTAATTTTTTTCGAATCACTTGTTCAACTCTACTGATCTACATCTTGCTTGAGCTCTTCCTACCGTAATCCTTATTTTCATACTCGATAGGAAGATGACTACACTAATATATGCTCATAGGTCAACCCCTTGGCTAGTAGGATTACATTGGCAACTAGTATGCATTGAGATCCTATTCGAGTTATAAAGATATAAGGATAAGAGGAACCATATTTTTCTAGAAGTATAAACTTAAGGATTAGTAAATTCTAAGTTGGGTAGTAACAACATTAATAACTTTGAAGAATTTTAGAACTTTTTTGGGATCTACAAAAGGATAGTGGGATCTATATACAATTGAGAAAGGAAATTATTTGATTTTTCAGTTTTGATTTTTGAAGGTCTTTCAAAAATATTTATGATTCATTTGATTATAGCTATACATCATTGAAGAGTTATAAAGTTAGTTGAAAATAATTTTTAAATTTAAATGCTGCTGTAAGAATTATGAGGGTGGTTGATAAAGTTTGGTTTAAATTGGGTTGTATGGTGCACAATTAATAAGTTCGTAGATTTTTGAAGTAAGGTTATTAAGAATTTTGGATAAGAATATTTTGAAGGATATATAATCAAATTGAGGATCTATTTCAAACTCTTGTATGAATTACGATTGGTAAAACCTATTTAAATTTTGAGTTAAGATTTGGATTAATATATAAATCAGATTTGTGACATAATAAAGGTTTATTCGAAATTGATTAGAAATTTGGAAAAATCTTGAGTTATGATTTTGAGGTGACTAGATAAGGTAGAAATGTTAGTTTATGATACATTTTTGGAGATTTTTGTGTGTGCTATGATAAAGGTTATCTTGAGGTTGATTAAAAGAAATTTAAATTTTAAGTTATGAGTATGATTGGCAGCATAGAAAGATATTTTATTAGATTATTTGGAGAATTATACTGCAAAGTTTTGAAGAAGTCAAATTTATATATTCAAATATGGATGGGCAACCAGGATAGATAAAGTAGTCCAAGCTAATTGCCATATCACTCATGACCATGATAGCTGTATATACTCAAGTGTAGTTGGTCATCTACCAAATAATATGGTTATATTTCAATCTTGACTCACTCGACATTTCCTCAAATCTAGATTATATCGTGACCTTCTAACCATTTGAAACTTGAGAGATAATTGGATTGTTCCTTGATCATACCCCATCAAGTGGCTATCATATCTCTAGACACTGTATTCCTAACTTACTTCACCTTGATCTACTAGAACCTGAATTATCTTTATTTCATGCTTTAACTTGGCCATTTATTTTGTGCGTTAATCATTATCTCATGAACTCCCATTTTTTATTTAAATTCTTTTGTGTCCTTTACCGTGACTTGGATATTTGGAGCACAACACTAGACTTTTTCAGCCAACAAATTCCATATGCAAGACCTAGACGAGCCTACCTTCATATAGGTATATCATGTCCCACTAAAACACGTCCCCTTATACTCTATTTTTATGATGCGACTTTCAAGTCAAAATGATCAGCTATAAACCCTACCATCATACTATGGTCCTTTCTGACTTCGGTTAGAGATCAAATCTTGACACAAGTCTTTCGACCCGATATATGATTGTGACCTACTTAATTCCTTATTATGCATCAAACTTTGTGTTAACGTGTTTGCTTAACCTTGTCATTTTATTTACATGTCTTATCTTGATTTACTTACGCATAACTCCCTTCTACTCTCCATATAATATTAGCAACTTTTACTTTCCTCCTTTTCGATTAAATTGCTTCGCTCATATTTCACCTTGATTCCTCCGTGGTTTATGCAATTGTGTTCATTTTATGGCTTCCTCGTTTTAAGATGAAATGGATCATGACTTCCTTGGGATAGAAAGAGATTAGAAATCCCCTAGAAGAGAGTAGTAGTATAATCAATAAAATGGTTGAATATGCATAAGGAAAATCTTAGGGTAAACCTTATTAGGCGGATTACATTTTAATGATCAAATAAAAGTATATTCTGGATGAACGAATTGGTTCTCTTGGCAACCTATTGTTAAGAAAATTTTATGAGATGATAAGTAGGGTGTTTGAAGTTAGTAGATTTCAAGAAGGGTGTAAACTCTTAAACTTTTGATGATTTCAGAAAGTAACTATGTAATGATAGTAATTTAAAAGGTCTAACAAGGTGAGATAGATTTTACTCTCAACTAAATTGGGTGAAGAAAAAAAATGATTGGATAATTTATTAAATTCCAAAAGTTTGAGACTTAGTATGAGGTATGTGATTTAAAAAAAATGTTATAATCAAGATTAGAACTAAGGTTACGAGAGTTATGATTTGAGAATATGTTTTGCGGAACCTACATTTTTGTGAGTTAAAATTTGAGAAGAAACTCCAATTTGAGAAAAAAATTTGTGGAAAATTAAATTTTGTTGGAATATGAAATTTGAAGAGACTGTACAAGGTTACTATTGATAAGACGATTCGAGATATGACGATGAAATTTTGAATCAAGAGTATCGAGCTAGTAAATTTTTGAGGTTGAAAAATTGTTGCATTTTGTGAGATTGCACATCTTGGATAAATGATAGTCATTTTTTAATTTAGACATTGATTGGGATGCCATGAGATATCTCCTAAACTATACCAATTTTTTTTCTAGATTATTGTTGTTCAAATTGCTTGCTGGATTCCATTTTCGAATCGTCTCTTAAACTTCTTATCGATAAACTCTCGTGCTTATGATTTTACCATCTTGACTAATAGTGCTGTTATAATCTAGTTTTGCAAGCTTATTTTCTTATCAAGCTTGATCATGACATATTTTATTGGGTCGCTCCCACTAACATACTGTCTAATCAGAACCGGTGCATGATGGTCTGATCAACCTATTGCACTTCGGTTCGCTTTTCATATATTATTCTATGCGTATGGAGGCATAGTCAAACTTGCCCCTAGAGTCTCATCCGCGACTGCCTTGACAATTATACTTGAAATTTTTCCATCGTCGTTGAACCACATACTGGTATTCAAACATATTCCTTGAACTCTTGTTGGCTTTCGCCTTTTACCTATTTTGTACTTGATAGTTATGCCAAACTATTCTCCTATGACCATGAAGTCTGTATCCACACAGAGATAGTTAGCCATTGACATACCAATGTGTCTTTATCTCCGTCTTGAGCTACTTGTCCTTTTTCCTCGACCCTAGATTCAACTTTCATGACCTTTTTTTGAAATTTGAAGATGATTCAACTCTAAACCTAGACGACCATACTCTATCGAGGAACCATAATTTCTATGTCCCCAAATTATTCCTTTTGATTACTCCATTCCTTACTATACTATAAATTTATGCAATCCTTGCCTTAGTTAGCGATCCTCGATCAATATCATACCTATGAATTATTTTTCTTCGCCGTTATTGAAATTACGAATTAAAACGTCATTCTCTGCCTCGCCTAATGATTGAAAGTATTTCCTTATCAACATACTGTTGTACCCTCCATACCCTCGTTACTTCTTAATTTCGAGGACAAATTTTTTTTAAGTTGGGTAGGATGTAAACCCCCTAATTTTCTACTATGATTTTTTTATTTATTTGGTATAAATTTTTAGTCTGTAAATGTACGTCGCATAGTCATATTATACGTCGCGTACGAAATTCCGTATTGAACGTCGCGTATGAGTTCAAATTTTCATATGCCTCGTCTAGTGCGAATATGTGCGAGGTATACATTTTTGTAAAAATATTTTATTTAGAAGCTTGAATTTTCAAATAATAAATAATAAATATTTTAAAATGCTTAAAGTTGGAAAATGTGTCGCATCGTGATTTGGCAACTCTATTTATTTATTTATTTAGTTATATATCATGTTTATTATAAAAAGGCTATTGTACTTTCTGTAAAAGTATATGTGATGATTTAAGAAGTAGTATTTTGTAAAGGTTAAGAGATACATGAAATCCAATTTATGCATGTTTTGATTTTTGCAAACTAACTAAAATTATTTATTTACTTATGAAAAGATGTTCAACTATTTAAATATGTATTTTCAAAATTTATTTATTATTATATTTTATTATTTATGAAAATGATATTTGAAGATTGTTTGAGTTAATATCTAATTAATTATGATAATTTAAATAAAGAAGAATTTTATTTACGATATTTTATGTAGCTTTTAAATAAAGTTAGAAATTATCTAGATTCAACTTGGATTGGATTGAATTGGGTTTAAATCAATTCGAACTGAAATATGAAATTATTCATCGCGGGTCTAAACTCCAACTGGGAATTCCCACCTCCTATAAAAGGAGAGGTACTCTTCCATAATTTTTCCCATCCATAATAATATCGTGCATCGTGTCTGTGACTATCACAAATCTTATTCCAATCTCGTACAATCATCCACGTCGTGTCCACACCCTGGACACGACGGCAAAAATCACAAGAAACCCAATCCTCGCCACCATCAAAATCCCTCTCAGCCCACAACCACCATCACCGTCGTCCTCACCACAACATTCGTCGTCCTCACCACAACATTCGTCGTCCTGGCCCCTGCTACTACATTTCTTCTCCCTGTCGTTACCGACGACGACAACCACAGAACCAATCCCCCGGCCAACAAACCCGTCCAACCCAAACTCAGCCCACCACCACCGTAGCCTCATCCCTCCGACATCGCCCCTCTTGCTGCTGCCTCTACGGCCGCAGCAGCCTTGCACGCACGTCACCATCACTATGGCCGACCATCCTCGGTCGCCGCCACCAGAACCAACAGCCCCAACAAAGTAAAGAAGAAGGGGGGACAGAACCTCACCTCCGGCCGAGTTTCCCACTTCGCCACGTCGAGCACCCTCCGGCCGGCTCCCGGTGCCCGGAGCCCGCCGCGAGCACCGACGTCGCCGCCACGGAATCTCAGCCGAGCTTTGCCGCGTGACCGCACCGAGCTCGCGAACGGCCGCGCCTCGCTCTTCCCCGTCCGAGTGCCGTCCTCGGCGACTGGTGGCCGTGCTCATCGAAAACCCTCTGTCCGTCGGCTGCCCCGTCGCAGTGCCAGCACACGCCACCACGTAGCTACCCCATCTGCCGCCAGCCGAACGCCTCCACCAAAGCTCCGGATCCGTACCCTTCCTCCGGCGTACAGCCCCCTTGTTGAACCACCGTCGGCGAACACCGCGCTCCTCCCGTGGCTAAGTCGGCCGCTTGTCTTCGTCTGGACGCGCCGAAACCCCCGCGCGCTGCCTCTCCTTCCCTAGCAAGCTCCATGATCGACGACCACCGATTCACGTCCAGCCGACCACCGGTGCCGGAGCCACTAGCGCTCCGAACAACTCCGGTAATCCCCCTCTTCTTCCCATCTCTCTCTCTCTCCCATACTTTTCTTTCTTCCCTTCTCTTATTTCAACTAATTCTAAAGTGATGTTTCGTTTTTGGGAAAGCCAACAACACATGGGGAAGAGAATAGTATGGTTTATTTAAGTAGTTAATAATAATAATAATAATAATATTATTATTATTATTGTTATTATTATTATTATCATTATTATTTTTATTCTTATTATTATGGTTACTAGTATCATTAGCTATAGTAAATTTATGTTGTTAGTTATAAATATATATATATATATATATATAAGTAAAAGAATTTTATGCAATAAATATTTTACTAGTATAAATTTTAAAGTGGTTTTCCTAAAAACAAAAGTTTCTAAATAGTGTTTACAGTTTGAGAAAAAACTAAAGTTAGTTTTAAATCCTAAAATTTAAATTATAGTTTTTCCCCAAAATAATATTTCTAGATTTTTAACATTTTATATATATTTTACTAGCAAAAAGATATAATTATATACAAAAGATTTTCTAGTCTCCTCTAAATATTTACTTTAGACAATTAAAAATCTTGTGTTCAAATATTTTCAAAAATATATATATATTACGATTACTTTCTCAAGAAATTCTCCCCAATTCTTTTCCTTGTCACGAATGATCCATCGTTCCTATTTTCATGCAATTTTGGACACTTACACATCAAACATGGCTATCGGACAAACTGGACTTGTCAGATCATCACACCATACTAGGCGTCACACCAGGCAAGATACCTTGCCATGTTTACTGCTTACATTTAATTGTATTTTATTTTAGTTATTATATCTATATTTTTTGTTTATTATTTTCTTCTTGCATGTGGACTTAGAGTTAAGGGACTACCATCAACTTAGTGTATTTCATTAAAATTGTCACGATTGTATCACGACTTGTGTGTGAGAGTTGTGAGTATCATATTAAGGTCACTTGCGAGTGGGCTGATCCCCCGTGCGCATGCGTAGGAATAACTGTCAAGAGATGCATGTTAGAAGACTTGACAGTTATCTATTATAAAACAGTGTGGTGGAAACGACACGTGTTTGTGTGTCGTGGTTATGACACATATATAGTATCATTGGGGGAGGGGACAGCTACTAGCGTAGGGGCTACATTTACTTTTACACACATTTTGGAGATAGTGTCTCGGATGAGCGCTACGTGTTACCCGGTCGATAGTGTCTCGGATGAGTGCTACTTGTTGGCCACTCTTTATTACTTGCTTGCGTGAATCCGTACAGCCCCTGCGTAGAACGTTGTCCTCAAAGTGCATATCACATAGACGGTTAGGGACCCAGTTGTGTTGTAGTTTTATAGTGTTTACATTGCAGTTATAGTGGCATGTTCTTCCTGTATCTTGTTACGTCCCTCTGAGGACCTGGTTATCTCTCCAGGTGTCTTGTGATTTTTGCAGATGCTCTAACTAAGGCCATGACTTGCGCTATATTCTTCAAGATATTGCTTTTGGGTCGTCATCTCCTTCGCTCGACTAAATCATTTTCTTTGTATAATTCTTCCTTATTTAAATTAGTTGGTAGTAGATTTGTCTCCGTCCAACGAGTGTATACATGACAAATTCAAAGTTGCTTTTATATCATTATTTATCTTCATGGATGAGTGTCATGCCCCAGAACCAGAATACTGGAGAGCGGGGGCGGACACAGCCAGCTACGTATATTGAAGTGAAACCCACCTCGCTATACGGTCACGGCTGTCTAGATACATGAAGGTTTAACTACCAGCCATCAGTCTCTTATGGTCATGAACAAGCCTATTGTCTCAATCTCAAGCAAGTAATAGCAGTTACAAGATGTCAGAGCACTAAATATACAATAGTAAGGCGTCTCATACATTACATATTTGGATGATTATGAAGCTAGTCGTACAAAATGCGAAGACTAGCAAGAGTTTCAGTCATACATGATCAACCCTAGGATTTGTCAATCATATTACAACCCGTAGGCAGACAGTAAGAAAAGTTGCAAACGAGCTAACACTTGCTCGGCGGCTAAAAGCCTCAAAAGAATAATTTTACAATGGAGTGGGAGAGCCAAAATAAAAACCCACTCGTTGCCAGGGTTACGCCTGGTGGTCACCATCTGGCTAGAAGTTAGGGAGATCCTCTGGAGCTGCTCCGGTATCTGGCCAAACAAAACCAGCTGGGTCAGATCCCAGAAAGAGCAAGTGCCACAAAGGAGGCATCACTTAAGAACTAAAACCAGCAATTAGCACAAGAACATAATTATATAATAAAAGACTGGAAATATAGAAAATCATGATGATATACGATAAGATAACCACGGGACTATTCAGACAACCAAGTTATAAGCCTTAAACCAAACAAGGACCGGGGTTGTAACCCTTCGTATGAACGAAACTTGGATTTCCACCATTTATCGATAAAGTAAAGCACAAGCATTCAGGTCATGTAACATTCTTGTACAGAATCAGGACAAAACTAGACTGGGTTAGACTCCATCCAATCAATCACGACCAAGCAGTAAGTACGGCTTGATACTTTAACTAACTAGGATTATCACAAGCCTAGTTACTAGCAAGATGCAATGAGATTGTTCTACAACAACAAGCCCTGCAGACCATCCAGGCTATCCGGACGCAAATTAGGGGTTGAATTCATGTGGGTACATCGTTTAGAAAATACATGTACCCTTAAGTAGCTTGAAGGGTGCAACACATGACAGTGTGTTGGAAATGTGCCCAACTCGACGGCAGGCTACAGATCCCATGATGGGACACCCAGATAACGGGATTGTCTGTAGCTGGAAAATCTCTTTATGACTACTGGATTATTCTAGTTATTAGCCTTAGTCAATTTCAGTAGGTACCCCTGACCGTGGTACTCAGGGATCCCTGTCCTAGACATGATGCAAGACAGAACTGGTTTATTTGTACAAACACAATCGTCCACGGTGTCCAGGTCATTCATTCTGGTCATGTCATGCTAGCCGTCGTAACAACATTCAATAGTTCCCATCATGCTTACTAGTCATGTCTTGTCATGTCATGCCATATCTTGTCTGTTACTTGTCATACCATGCCATGTACAATTATCAGTCCAGTCGTGTCAATCAAGTCAAGGTTATCATGTCCGTGACAAGAGGGTGCAAGCACAAAAGGGCACACGGGTACGCATAGGGGCTCAAAGCCTCTACGCAAGAGAAACTACGCTAGGCTAGAGGGGCCTCGAGCGTAAAATGGCTTTACGCGAGCAAGACCAAGGAAGGAACCCTCTATGTGAGTAAGTACTCTATGCGAGCAGGACCTGAGGAAGGACCCTTCTACGCGAGCAAGTACTTTACGCGAGCAGGACCTGAGGAAGGACCCCTCTACGCGAGAAAGTAGTCTACACGAGCAGGACCTGAGGAAGGACCCCTCTACACGAGCAAGTACTCTACGCGAGCAGGACCTGAGGAAGGACCCCACTACGCGAGCAAGTACTCTACGCGAGCAGGACCTGAGGAAGGACCCCTCTACGCGAGCAAGTACTCTACGCTAGCAGCCCTCTACGCGAGATTCTACGCGAGCGGGAGTCCCCTGCGTAGAGCTCGAATGAGCGCGGCGTAGAACGGATTACGGAGGCACGCAAGGCCTGTGCGTAAAAAAGGAACACTACGTGGGCACATATGAACATGTGCTTAAAGAAGGAGATGCTACACTGGCATGTGAAAACATGGGCGTAAAGGAAAGTCACTATGCGGGCACGTATGAACGTGTGCATAAAAGGCTCGTCTTCGCCCCAAGGCCGAGACTTGCAGCCATGGAGACTCAAGAACTCAAGGAACCCCATCTCGGCCAAGACTTGGTGAAATCCAGCCATTCAAAAGCTAAACTTGCGTAAAATCGAAATTCCCACCACATGAAACTCTCCATTTTCGAAAACAACCAAGTTCAGTAGATCAAAATCATGAAGATCAAAAATACTAAAACTTAGATCTACATGAAATGAACTACAAAAAGTAAAAATGCTAAGTACTAAAGTGTCTTAGAATCTCGTGAGGAAGACAATGGAACAACAAAATTGAGTTCCTCTATGAAGCAAGTTGCACTTGCCTACTGCGGGTGGTCAGTGGAGAAATGAAGAAGAAGAAGAGTAGTAATGAGAAATGAATGAGGAGAGAGAAGGGTTGTTGGGTTAATAAATGGGGATGGTGGTTGGTTGGGGTTTGCATACTAAACCAAACCAAATCCAACCAGACCGAACCCAACCGAACCCGATGCATGCCCCAGCCAGAATAAACCACATGAGCCATGAAATGCCAACTAACCCATGCCAATACAAGAAACCCAAGACTAGCCATCCAGGACAAGTCAAAATACAGGTATAAAATAGTACATGTATGCCAAAATACGTATAATAAAAATCGAGGGTGACAACTCTACCCACCTTAAAAGAATTCCGTCCTTAAAATTTAATCAAGAGGCTAGAGATGTCGAGCAAGCTACACTAATCACAGGCAAGATATAACTAAGCAATCACTCAAACAATCAATCATGCAAGCAAGGAATCGAAGGCATGAGGCATAAGGAAGACATTATACCTTACGAGTCAAACAGGATGGGATATCGCGATCGGATGTCATCCTCACGCTCCCACGTTGACTTACCCAAAGAGTGATGACCCCAAGCAACACGGACTAACTTGATAGTCTTGTTCTTGAGTATCTTCTCTCTTCGGTCCAATATGGATACGGGTCTCTCCTCATACGAAAGGTTGGTACCAACAACCAATTTCGAATGATCAAGTACATGACTCGGATCCGGGATATACCGTCGCAATTGGGATACATGGAAGACATCATGCACCTCATGTAACGACGGCGGGAGAGCGAGACGATATGACACATAACCTACTCGCTCTAGAATGTCGAATGGCCCGATATACCTAGGACTAAGCTTTTTTTGTATACCGAAACGAATGACGCCACGGGTAGGCGAGATACAGAGAAATACATGGTCGTCGACAGAAAATTCAAGGGGACGCCGATGAGAATCGGTCCAATGACGCTGACGATCTTGTGCAACTCGAAGATGATCTCTGACTTGCCTGACCACCTCAATAGTCCGGGTTACCATCTCTGGACCAAGTATTTGCCTCTTGTCGATATTATCCCATGCTAAGGGAGACCTGCACTTTCTGCCGTACAAGGCCTCGAAGGGTGCCATCTGGATATTGGCCTGAAAACTGTTGTTGTACGAGTTCTCCACTAGATGCAAGTGATCTTCCCATGAACCACCGAAGTCGAGTGTACATGACTGCAACATATCTTCAAGAGTCTGGATCGTGCGCTCCGACTGACCATCTGTCTGCGGATGATAAGCTGAACTGAACTTGAGACGAGTCCCGAAACTTTTCTAAAGTCTCTGCCAAAAGTGCAATGTGAATCTAGAATCTTCGTTGCATATAATACTGACTGGTACTCCATGCAGCCTGACTATCTGCCGGAGGTACATCTCTGCAAGCTGATCCATCGACTGACCAACCCTGAAAGGAAGAAAATGAGCTACCTTGGTAAGTCTGTCGACTATACCCCAGATAGCATCTCTCCCAGCCGGGAAACTAGGTAATCCAGTCCCAAAATCTATGGTAATGTGCTCCTATTTCCGTTCTGGAATCGGTAAGGATTGAAGAAGTCTAGCTAGTCTCTGATATTCAGCTTTAACTTGTTGGCAAACCAAACATCGAGAGACAAACAGAGCTATCTTCCTCTTCATGCCATTCTACCAAAAATGCTGTCGGATGTCACGATACATCTTCGTACCGTCAGGATAAATCGAATACTGAGAACAGTGAGCTTCTGCCATGATCTCCTGTCTGATATCACCACTAGGTACACAAAGACGCCTCCCATGTCGAAGTGTACCGTCCTCATGGACACATAACTCTGGTCTTCGCCCTGCTACACATTCTGTCCTAAGCTGCTGAAGCTTAGAATCTGATGACTGAGCTAACTTGATCCTGTCAACTATACTGGACTGAACTTGCATACCGGCCATCAATGCCACACTGGTAGGAAGGACAACTTCTATACCCATTCTCCGAAGATCTGCTAACAATTCTGGTTGTGTTGTTAGAAAATAAACTCCGGCTCTCCTGCTCAATGCATCTGCAACAACGTTGGCCTTCCCAGGATGATACTGCAGGTTGATGTCATAATCCATAAGTAGCTCTAGCCATCTCCTCTGACGCATGTTAAGATCCTTCTGGGTGAACATATACTTCAGGCTCTTGTGGTCGGTAAAAATCTCCACCCTATCTCCATACAAGTAATGCCTCCACAGAAGTGCAAACACTACTGTTGCCAGCTCCAAGTAGTGGGTCGAGTAATTCCTCTCATGATCACGAAGTTGACATGACGCATAAGCTATTACATTCCCATGCTGTATCAAAATACATCCTAAACCTCTGCCTAAGCATCACAATATACTGAGAATCCTTCGGTCCCATCTGGAAGTGTGAGAATGGGTGCCGTCATCAAGCCTCGCTTCAACTTCTCAAAAGAATCCTGACATTCTGCTGTCCAAGCAAACTGTACATCTTTGCGGATGAACTGCATCATAGGTGCAGAAATCAAAGTCTGAAATAAACCGCCGGTAGTAGCCGGCCAAGCCAAGAAAACTGTGAACTTCTGCAATTGTACTGGGTACCGGCCATGTCTCAATAGCCACAATCTTCTGGGGATCCACTTCTACTCCACCTCTGGTGATGATATGACCCAAGTATGAAATACGATCGAGCCAGAACTCGTATTTACTGAACTTCGCATACAACTGGTGCTCTCTAAGAATCTGGAGAACGACCCTGAGATGCTGCTCATGCTCCGCTTCACTCTTACTGTAGACCAGGATGTCGTCTATAAACACAATCACGAACTGATCCAAATAAGGCATGAAGATGTGATTCATGAGATCCATGAATACTGCCGACACATTGGTTGCTCCAAAGGGCATAACAAGGAACTCCCAATGCCCATACCTGGATCTAAATGCCGTCTTCGGGATGTCCTTCTCTCTAACTCTGATCTGATGGTATCCTGATCGCAAGTCAATCTTCAAAAATACGGACGCCCCTTTGAGTTGATCAAATAAGTCATCTATCATAGGGAGAGGATATCTGTTCTTGATTGTCACTGAGTTCAAGGTACGATAGTCAACACATAATCTGGACCTACCATCCTTCTTTTTCACAAGAAGCATCGGGGCTTCCCAAGGCGATCCACTAGCACGGATGAATCTCTTGGTCCTGAGTTCCTCAATCATCTTATACCAAATCTTCAATTCTGACGGCACCATCCGGTAGACTCTCTCTGACACTAGTACTATTACGGGGATCAAGTCTATGGTGAACTCGATCTCTCTCTCTCTCTGGTGGCATACCTGAAAGCTCTTCGAGAAAAACATCGGGAAACTCTTCTACAATTCTGGGAAACTGAAATGCTGCTACTGCCATCCGCAATGCTGGGAAAGAAGGCTCTATTCCGTCTCGGAAAAATGAAAACTCTGGCTCAACAGGAATACTAAAATAATCTTGTCGATATGGCAATATATTCTAGCATACTGGTCCCTCAACCAATCCATCCCTAATGCTAACTCCTCCACGATCAAAGCCATCACTTGACCTTGCCCTCTAGGTACTGGTCCCTTCTGCTGGAAACCTCTCTGGCGATTCTGGGTCTGAGCTTGGACTTGTGCATACTGTTGGAGGTTCTATTGCTGAAATACTTGGGCCTGAGACGGCAAGGGCCTCGGAAATGGGTACTGCTACTGCTGGACTGGTACTGGGGCTGGCCCCCTAACCGAGGGACTAGAAAAGGTTGATAAAGAGGAACTCCCCCTATTCCGGCAGTTCCCAACCCTATGGTCCGGTGCCCCACAAATCAAGCACAATCCTTGTGCTCTGCGACAGTCTGACACCACGTGCCCTGACTTCCCACAATGAGTGTAACCCATTGCGGAAGACTGCTTCTGCTGCTGCTGGGGATATGCCGGGGTCGAATGTTGAATTGACACAACGAAAGCCGCCCGCCTCGGAGCTCCAATGGTCAAAGCCCTGGCTGTCGGAGCTGGTGCTGAAGACTGGTTTATCTGGCCGTGAGACCGCTTCCGACCTCCGGTCCGGTCCACAATCCTCTGGGAGGTATACTCATGCCTCATAACTGCTCTCAATACTGCATCGAAAGTCTGATGCTCAAACTGCTCCACTGCCAACAAAATCTTCAGGTGTAGTCCTTGCTGGAACTGCTGAGCTCTGTCGAACTCGGTCGCTACCAAGGTGGGAGCAAACCGACTAAGCCTGGAGAACTCGGTCGCATATCCATCGACCGTCCTGCCCATCTGCTTCAAGTTAGTGAACCTCATCTTTAGATCATACCGACCTAGCTACAACATTAAAATACTTGGTCTGTAATCTCTCACAGAATACTGTCCATACAATAGGTGCCCTTAATCCAACGGCCTGTGCCACCCACCAGCTGCGGGCTAGATCCAATAACTGCAGGCACACCACGGCCACCTTCTCGTCTTCTGGGGTCCTGGCTGCTTCTAGAATAACCTCACTATCCTGCAGCCAAGCATCTGCGGCAATAGCATCTTCGCTACCATCAAAGAAGGGAGGGTTCAAGCGCTTGAAGCTGTTGGCCGCACTGTTACCTTGATGACCACCACTGTTCAAAGCATCTTGTACTGTCTGGTGTAATACATCACCTCGACGATCCTGTGATGCAAGAAACTCCCTGATGAGTCCAACCAAGACTCTATCATCCTGCCTTGCGGGCTGGGCTGGCTGTACTGGGGGTTCTGGATCTTCGGGAAGCATGACTCGGGAAGCTGCTCCTGAGTGCTTAGCTTGATCTTCTTGTTGCTGGAGTACTCGTTGAGCTCCTTCCGGCTGATTGCCAGGTCCAGGAACAGTACCGTTGAAGAAGATGACATAGGAAACAATTAGAAAGGACCAGGACAGATCAAAGATACAAGCATGTGATCAGGTCAAGATTTTAGAGATTTAGAGGATACGAGCAGAGATCAAGGACGAGTGCTGATTGAGACATGTATCCGGTAAACGCTAACATATCTTGATTCACAAGACCTGCATGGGCCACCACTTAAACCGTGTCACGCCCCAGAACCAGAATACTGGAGAGCGGGGGCGGACACAGCCAGCTACGTATATTGAAGTGAAACCCACCTCGCTATACGGTCACGACTGTCTAGATACATGAAGGTTTAACTACCAGCCATCAGTCTCTTATGGTCATGAACAAGCCTATTGTCTCAATCTCAAGCAAGTAATAGCAGTTACAAGATGTCAGAGCACTAAATATACAATAGTAAGGCGTCCCATACATTATATATTTGGATGATTATGAAGCTAGTCGTACAAAATGTGAAGACTAGCAAGAGTTTCAGTCATACATGATCAACCCTAGAATTTGTCAATCATATTACCGCCCGTAGGCAAACAGTAAGAAAAGTTGCAAACGAGCTAACACTTGCTCGGCGGCTAAACGTCTCAAAAGAATAATTTTCCAATGGAGTGGGAGAGCCAAAATAAAAACCCACTCGTTGCCAGGGTTACGCCTGGTGGTCACCATCTAGCTGGAAGGTAGAAAGATTCTGTCACGACCCGCACCCACTGTGAGGGTACAAGTACGTAACGACGCCCAGCCTACGCCGCAGTGTCGGCGGTAGAGCGCTGTCCTAGGTTACTATCTAACCAGCAACTCACGCAATATATAAAGTACTCATCATGATCAACTCCGAACGGAGGACAAGTATACGATATTGAACTCAATCACAGTCTAAGCACGATAAGATAATCACTGAAGAATTAAACTAAGGATAGAAGAACAACTACTAAAAATAATAACAACTCTCAACAAATCTCAAGAACTACACAAGTCTCAAAACTTCTATAACAAGTTCAACATGGAAACAAATGCTAGTCTACTAAACTAAATCCCGATCACTCCTGAGAGTCGGGGCCAAAGGTAGTCATCCCGTCTCCGGGTCCATAATATGTAGGGCATGCATCCTCAGGGCAATCATCTGTAAAATTTCAACAGGTCCAGTCAGGACAGGAACGAGCACATCTCATCTAGAAAACCCAAGTAAATGACAGAGAACTATAAAGCAGTTATAGACAGTTGTATTGATAAAAATGACAGTTTATATATTCAGGTGATGGTAAGAAAGACAGATAAAGTACAAGGAAAGTAAATAACTAAACAAGAGAAGAATCATAGTAATGAAGACTGTAAAAATAGAACTAGCTGAACCAGGGTAATATGATATACAGTTCAGACAGAAAATGTAAACCAGTGTAACTCCAATGTAAGTCCAGTACAGGATAAATCTCATACAAGATGAATCCAGTAAGGGACGATTCCAGTTATAGTGATCAAAGGTTCCAGGGTGAGTCCAGCCTATACTCTAACAGTGTGTTTTAAAATATCGGAATTGACATGTGAACGGCTGTAGGTAATACGGCACATCACACACCTGGCCGGGTGTGAGACGGCTATCATTCCAGTATAATTCCAAGGGAGTGGTTCCAGTATTTGGGTATGTTCACATGCCTATTCTAATATTTCCCCGCCCAACAAGTACAAGTGAATCCAGGAAACGACACGAGAAATCGGGATGAGTCCAGCCAAACATAATGATACCAGCAAAAGATTCCAGGGTGATTCCAGTAGGTGATTCCAGTAGTGATTCCAGAAGGTGATGCCAGTAGTGGTTCCAGAAATAGAGGCCAGACAGATGGTATGTGTGTCGCATACATGAATCCAGAATATCTATACGTGTTGTAAGAATCACATAAAACTATCTAGAACTGAAGTACAGTAATTGACAAGTAAATGAGAGAACTATCAGAGAATGTACTCGCCTGCTACTCTTAGGAGAGTAGTGAAATATCAGATGTCTGCACCGGAGTCACAATGTCCTAAATAGAGCAGTACAGGTTATAACATGTTTAAAACCAGGTAAATAAAATCTACGATGCAATCTACATGATTTCTAGGCCAATCTAGGTCAAAGTCAACTATAAGTCAACCTGGTCAACTGTCTAGGTCAATACTAGGTCAATACTAGTCTAGTCAAGTCTCACTAGGCCTAACCAAGCCTAAACTAGTATACAACCAAGCAACATCACAAGCCACAAGGCATCACACATTATATATATACAATATATATATTTACATACATGCTTAGATACATGCATACATAGGTACCTACATACTAGTTTACATAGATGCATACATGTAGGCTCACATAGGCTATTGCCTAACATACAAGGCAATATGCAAATAAAATGTATATAGGTGAACATAGGCTAATATGCACCTACACATTTTCATTCACATAGTACTCATATCATCTACTCACATCATATATTGTATACAAGTATTCATGTTTAGGTACAAAGGCATTTACATGTATATATATATATTAGTACATAGAGGCATATCTATGTACTTATATATAGGGATACATAGGGAATGCTTATACACATACAAAACAGGGAAGGTGATTGTGTGTGTGAGTCTAGGTGTACATGTAACATGTGGGTGTGTGTGTATGAGACATGAAAGTGTCAATGTAAATTAGAGTGTGTGTGTGTATCATGGAACAGTGAGGGTGTGAGCATTTGTATTTTCTGTGACAGTAAAACAAATGGGGGGTGTCAGAAACAGTTGTGTCTAATGAGTGTCCAAACTAGTTGGCAAATCTCAGGTTTCCTGTTTACTGTTATCTCAGGTATTAAGTCTCAGATTTTCAGAAATAGGTAATCAGGAATTCATTCATTGGAAAACTCAAGAATTCTCTAATCATGAAATCGATTTCCCCAATATCAAACCCAACTAACCACAGTCAAAGTCTATGCCTGTACAAGCCAAGCCAAGGCCACATCTAATAGCAGTGCATACTGATTATAGCTAAAGCATATGAGTGATAGGCTATATAGACAGTGTAGGATAATGTTCAATGGGATATATGCTATGACTGATACACATGTCAAGGGCTAACAGTGCAACCACAGTGTCTATAGGAATCATTCACAGGTTAGAAAGAGTCATTCTGATGCTAAGTTCTAACATGGTGAGCTTGTAATAATTCATTACCATGTTACGAGTGTTCACAAAACAGAAAGTGTTCAGAAATATTGGAAGGCCTTTACTAGAAAATTATATCTTGCTTTGTAGCATTAGTTGCAAATGCAAAATTATGAAAACAAACCATTCAGAAAAAAAGAGAAAGAAAGGTTCAAACATATCAATGGATTAAATATGTCGATTAAACACTAACCTTCAGATTAATTTGGCAATTCAACATCAATAACAATTAGTCTTAGAAAGGAAACTAAATCAGAAATTTAATAGGCTGAAAACATATATCAGTCAGCCCCTCTACCCATTCCCATATTCAAAATCCAATCCTCATTTCAGTGAACTGAATTGGACATGGTTATTGACAGTGATACACCAACAAAACTGAGAATAACTGGCAGTATATATAGGAAGAAATCATCATGTTTCAATTCTCAGGAAATGAGGTTAAGTCTCATGCAATTTCAGAATTCAGTGAGTGTGCATCTATTGTGTGTATACATGTAAGTGTCCACACAAATTAGTGTAATGTGAAATGCAAAACTCACTTAGCAGTAACTAGTACCTATGTAGAAATCAGTGTGGTAAGTTAAAACATCCATCATCACAGTAAAACAGAGAATGAAGGCTCAGGTTTGTTCAACAGTGGAGAAGAACTGAAACCTGCAGTCTACTTCCCATTTCAATGTTCAATTTTCGATTCTTCAAGTGGAAACCTAATCTATCTTGCAAAAACCACTTAATAGGAACTAATACACATGTTAGGGGATTAAACATTTCAATTAAACACTAATTATTCAGTTTAAAAAGGAAAGAAAGTTCAGTTTTCGAAATACCTATATGGTATCAGTGAATAGTGCAAACGACCCTTAAATTCGAAAGAAAACCAATAAATCAACAAGCAAGGTGTGCAGTGGGTAGGTAAACATTACACAGGTCGTGGGGGATGTGTTCGTGTCCAGGAAACTGGACACGAACGTGTCCAAACAGAAATCAACACAGAAATGACTCAGCTCAGAAGAATCCTTGTGCTGAGGTGCAGAGTGAGCTAGGACACGACACGTTGCACGACACAAGTCGTGGTCATGCCCACGTGTTCGCCACTTATAGGGCTACGTGTCCATGGCCCTGCACCGTGTCCTAGACTTGTGTCGTGTCGGCTTTAGAGCCGTGTCAGTGTCCAATACCCACGCGTGCACAGCGCGCGCGCACGGCCAGTGCGGCCAGTGCGAGGAGGACAACTCCTCGCACACTGTACCATATGACCCCAAATTTTGGGAGGATGGTGGCAGACATTGCCCCATCATGCTCACCAAAATTGGCGTCTCCACGTGTCCTGTGTCGGAAGATATTCAGCCCGAGTAGCGGGACACAGTGTACATGTGTGCACAGCGTGTCCAACACGAAAATCTGACACAACAAGACACCAAAATACCTAACACTCTTCACAAAAATTAATGTACATACCAAGATCTATCAATCCATTTAATTACATTTTCAAAAATCGAAAATAAATTCCTAAGGGGCATTCTATCGAACACCTAGCCTATCAAATGGATACGTGTCCGATACGGACACGAAACCGACACGAATTGTGCCCAAATTCTAGGGACAGCTAGGGGACTCCTAGATCTAGCCCTAAATGCAAAGAAAACAGCAATTTAAATCAATTTGAGGAGTTTTACCTATAGGTGCAAATTGTATAGAAAAGCTCCAAATGGGGGGTGTTCCTCTTGATGGCCAAATGCTCCAAATGAGCCCAAAGCTGAGATTAACCTCCAAAATCATAAAATATACAGAAATCAAAACCTAATGCAAGAAACTAGGATGAAAAAGGAGATCAAATGAATAAATGGGAATTTTTGGAAGGGGAAAGAATACCTCTCTTTTCTCCAAGTGTTGGAATGATAAAAAAGAGGCAACCCTAATGAATAAGTGTTTAAATAGGGTGGGGATCCCTATGTGGCTGGTCATTTAGGGTTTAGTTAGGGTTAGGGCTTCTAGTTATGGGCCATGGGCCAAGTCCTAAGTCATTAATCATGACTTATGAAGTCATAAGCCATATTGGCCAAATCAACTCCAAATCTCTCCAAACAAGTTCCAATGACTTAAACTTCACTAAATTAGGTCAAACCAAGTTTACTTAACCTAACCAAGGGGTCTTAACCTGGGTTAGTCACTAGGTTAGTCTTCTAGTCAACACTAGTCAAAGTCAACTATAGGCCCAAAATCAATTCCAATAAAAATTATTAAAAATCACTAAAAATTATAATATGAAATAAACATCCTTAAATAATAATTATAAATACAAAATTTCAAAAATACCCTCACCTGGAAAACTGGGTGTTACAGATTCTCTGGAGCTGCTCCGGTATCTGGCTATACAAAACCAGCTGGGTCAGATCCCAGAAAGAGTAAGTGCCACAAAGGAGGCTTCACTTAAGAACTAAAATGAGCAATTAGCACAAGAACATAATTATTTAATAAAAGACTGGAAATATGGAAAATCATGATGATATACGGTAAGATAACCACGGGACTATTCAAACAACCAAGTTACAACCCTTAAACCAAACAAGGACCAAGGTTGTAACCCTTCGTCTGAACGAAACTTGGTTTTCCACCATTTACCGATAAAGTAAAGCACATGCATTCAGGTCATGTAACAATCTTGTACAGAATCAGGACAAGACTAGACTGGGTTAGACTCCATCCAATCAATCACGGCCAAGCAGTAAGTACGGCTTGATACTTTAACTAATTAGGGTTATCATAAGCCTAGTTACTAGCAAGATGCAATGAGATTGTTCTACAACCACAAGCCCTGCAGACCATCCAGGCTATCCGGACGCAAATTAGGGGTTGAATTCATGTGGGTACATCGTCCAGGAAACGCATGTACCCTTAAGTAGCTTGAAGGGTGCAACACATGACAGTATGCTGGAAATGTGCCCTACTCGACGGCAGGCTACGGATCCTATGATAGGGCGCCCAGATAATGGGATTGCCTGTAGCTGAGAAATCTCTTCATGACTACTGGATTATTCTAGTTATTAGCCTTAGTCAATTTCAGTAGGTACCCCTGACCGTGGTACTCAGGGAGTCCCTGTCCTAGACATGATGCAAGATAGTACTGGTTCATTTATACAAACACAATCGTCCACGGTGTCCAGGTCTGGTCATGTCATGCTAGCCGTCGCAACAACATTCAATAGTTCCTATCATGCTTACTAGTCATGTCTTGTCATATCAGTTACTTGTCATACCATGCCATGTACAATTATCAGTCCAGTCGTGTCAATCAAGTCAAGGTTATCAAGTCCGTGACAAGAGGGTGCAAGCACAAAAGGGCACACGGGTACGGATAGGGGCTCAAAGCCTCTACGCGAGAGAAACTACGCTAGGCTGGAGGGGCCCGATCGTAAAATGGCTTTACGTGAGCAAGACCAAGGAAGGACCCCTCTACGCGAGCAAGTACTCTACGCGAGCAAGTACTCTATGCAAGCAGGACCTGAGGAAGGACCCCTCCACGCGAGCAAGTACTCTACGCGAGCAGGACCTGAGGAAGGACCCCTCTACGCGAGCAAGTACTCTACGTGAGCAGGACCTGAGGAAGGACCCCTCTACGCGAGCAAATACTCTACGCGAGCAGGACCTGAGGAAGGACACCTCTACGCGAGCAAGTACTCTACACAAGCAGGACCTGAGGAAGGACCCCTCTACGCGAGCAAGTACTCTACGCGAGCAGGACCTGAGGAAGGACCCCTCTACGCTAGCAAGTACTCTATACGAGCAGGACCTGAGGAAGGGCCCCTCTACGCAAGCAGCCCTCTACGCGAGACTCTACGCGAGATTCTACGCGAGCGGGAGTCCCCTGCGTAGAGCTCGAATGAGCGCGACGTAGAACGGATTACGCGGGCACGCAAGGCTTGTGCGTAAAAAGGGAACACTACGCGGGCACGTATGAATGTGTGCGTAAAGAAGAAGATGCTACGCTGGCACGTAAAAACATGGGCGTAAAGAAAAGTCACTACGCGGGCACGTATAAACGTGTGCGTAAAAGGCTCGTCTTCTCCCCAAGGCCGGGACTTGCAGCCATGGATACTCAAGAACTCAATGAACCCCATCTCGGCCAAGATTTGGTGAAATCCAGCCATTCAAAAGCCAAACTTGCGTAAAATCAAAATTTCCACCACATGGAACTCTCCATTTTTAAAAATAACCAAATTCAGTAGATTAAAACCATGAAGATCAAAAATACTAAAACTTATATCTATATAAAATGAACCAAAAAAGTAAAAATGCTAAGTACTAAAGTGTCTTAGAATCTCGTGAGGAAGATAATGGAACAAAAAAATTGAGTTCCTCCATGAAGTAAGTTGTACTTGCCTACTGCGGGTGGTTAGTGGAGAAATGAAGAAGAAGAAGTGTAGTAATAGAAAATGAATGAGGAGAGAGAAGGGTTGTTGGGTTAATAAATGGGGGATGGTGGTAGGTAGGGGTTTGTATACTAACCCAAACCAAACCAAACCTAACCAGACCGAACCCAGCCGAACCTGATGCATGCCCCAGCCAGAATAAACCACACGAGCCATGAAATGCCAACTAACCCATGCCAATGCAAGAAACCCAAGACTAGCCAGCCAGGACAAGTTAAAATACGGGTCCGAGATGAAGAACAAGTTGGCAACTCTAGAGAAGGGTGAATAGAGTTTATGACAATAATATCCAATTAAAAATTAAACTCTTTCACCAACAGTAAATAATCAGAGTAAATGCGGAAATTATAAAGAGCGAGAAAGCATACGCAAACACAGCCGATTTTAACCTGGTTTCCCTCGTGGAGGACTAGTCCAGGCCTGAGAACTCTAGTTCAGGATTAAATCCACTATTTGTGAAATAGTAGTTACACCCCGTACCTTTTCTTCAGAAGGGCACGTCAACTTCTTACAGAAATCATAGTGGCAATGCTTGGAATTTTTCAAGCGACTTTTGAACTCTTGCACAAACTCCTAACTGAAAAGCACTGAGCACTTTAAGGCTTAGGGAGCTTGTGGCTAGTAGATGAGAAGGGTAAGGCTTGTATAAGACTTTAGAGAGAAGAGAAGAGAAGATTGGATGATTAAAAAAGTGAGAATTCAAGGCCTATTTATAGGGTTCTGGATAGGCAGAATTCGACCAGAATTCTGGGTTAAGAATTCAAATTTTTGGCCTTTGGACAACTAGCATACAGCAAACCCTAAAAATTAGGGTCCTAGATTTTAGGGGACAGAGTTCGGCCCAAACTCTGTGTGAAGGCAGAGTTCGGCCCAAACTCTGTCTCCAGAAGACAGAATTGGTCCAGTGGGCTGTATGGGCTAGTTTGGTTTGGTGGAGCATTTGGTTTGTGGTATAGGTATAGGTAAAGGCCCAAATTGCTTAGTGCAACTCAGTTTACATTTATCTAGACTCAAGAAAAGTGTAAAATATAGACTCAAAACATAGTACGCTATAGGTACGAGCCGTAGTCCGTCTTGTTGAGTTCAGTCTTGATGTGTCATATTGAATTATGATAAGTATCATATTGTCAATTTTATCAATATTTGCTTGACTGTGATTTTATGTCAACAATCTCCCCCATATTGATAATTAACAAAATGATATTTGTATATTCAATGTTCATACCTGGACACATTTAAAAAGCAGTAGCTCCCCCGCAATTAGTGCGGAACGAGCAATAGCTCCCCCGTAAACCTGATAAATACAAGCTTTCCCAAAACAGAGATACATAATGATATGATAATATGAATATCAAATAATTCTCCCCCTTTGTCATTTATCAAAAACAAATAACCAGAGAAATTGTAAATGGAAATAACTGGCAAGCACACCAAAATACTAATAAACTGCATCAAGTGTCTCAAGAGTCATAGAACATAACGAAGTCTAATACAATAAAGATCAACTACATAAACTAGAAATCCATAATACATAAAAACTAAAACAAAAGATCCTCGGCAGAAGCAGCAAGTAGGAGACCACATCCATTACGGAGCTAGTGAAGGTCCAGCATCGTCAGATGGATTAGTGAATGAATGACGAGGATCCACGAAAGCCGCATCCGGATCCAGATAGCGTATAATCCAAGGGTCATCGATACGGTATCCGTCGCGAGCAGGGTCCTGCTCCATAGGGATAGACATGGAAGGATGACGAGACATAGAGTACCGAATGTCATGCAGTGAGTTTGCTAATGGCACTCATCTGCACTGTAGTACGGTAGTCAAGCTGGGTCCAACGATCATCCTCTAATACGAATCGATCACGGAGCATAGTCTGAATCGACTCAAGAGTAGCAGGAGGAGGGGTACATCTTGTCCAAGAGCAGGTACGTCAGCCTGAGTATCGGAGTGCTCGGACTCGGCAGGAGAACCGACAAATGCGCGAAGCCGTCGTGCCTTAGATAGGAAGGCAGGGGTAGGGAGGAACTGACACTCATCAAGGAGGACATAAAAAGCACAGAAAATCATAAGAAGATAGAGAGCATAGACCAATGACCTTGGCTTCTTCTTAGCATTAATCATCCAGTCCATCATGGTAAGAGGAAGATTGAATGGGACATGGAAGTATAGGTGATGCATATCAGAGATCTCAAAATATGTAACCTCATCAGTTGATCCCGGTTTGGGCAGAATTGTGTTGAAGACAATGCGATGAAGTTCATAGAAATAAGGATTGAGATATTTGGCAAGAAGCTTGCATGGACGTGTGTTAGGTGTACACAAATCATTCTTGAAGCTTTCTAGGGAAGACCCATCGGGGAATTGAAACTTGCGAGCATCAACAAGTTTCTACCATGAGTTAGGCTCCGAAATTTCAAGATATTCAGCTAATTCAAAGTCATCAAATGAGATATCAATGCCAGTAACACGTGAATATAAACGTGTATCATCAGTAGTAAGATTGCAATAAAACATTTGAATGGCATTTAAATAGATGGGTGAATTAGTGGTGACAAGTTCATCAAGACATAAATCATGAAAGAGAGAGTCATATTGAGAAAATATAGTGAAGTTAACAGGATGACCCGCATACATAGGACGTGATCGAAAATTACTAAACCATTTGTTTGAAGCATCTAGTGACACAAATATTCGGTCATCGTACGTATTGGGGTCAATGGGACGAGGTGGATTGAACAACGGATGAATTGGTTGTTGAATAGGTTGGTTAACCGGAATAGGTTGTTCGTTGCGAGGAGGAGGATTCGAAGAGGACGCACCCTCGGTTCGAAGCCTCTTGTCTCTATTAAACAACTTGGGAGCCATGAGTAATGAAAAAATAAAAATAAAATTTAGATGGAGAGAAGAGTGAAATTATACCTCAAAAGGATGATAAAGGATGGGAGAGAATGATCCAAGAAACCCTCTTCTTTAATTTGGAGAAGAAAGATGCACTAGAATGAGAGAACTATGGTTAGAGTTTGGAGAGGAAATGTTTTAAAAAGTTTAGAAGGTGGCAATGGAGGAGAGAGAGAGGGAGAACCCGGTTATAATATTAGGGGTTCGAATAGTCGGAAGGAATCTAGACCATTGGATCAATTTAAGATCAGCGGCTGAGCCCGCATGCAGTTCTGGAATGGTCAGACCGAATTCGGCCTGAACTCTATTTTAGGCAGAGTTCGGCCCGAATTCTAGGTTCTGTGGCCAGAGTAGAACTCAGGCTAAAATGAGTTTGAAACTAATGATTGATAAATAAGAATAAAGTAATGAATATGCCAGTAAGAAATGTAAGTAGAGAATTGGCAGAGAGTGACAACTGAATCAAGAGAATAAAATTGAAGTTCAAAAATTTGAATTAAGCATGTGATAAATGAATGTAAACCATGTAATAAACAAGGAGTTATGATCCAATTCATTACGGTAAAACTGCCATATGGTAGCTGCTGGGGCCAGATCCCAGCTAGCGGTAGTCCTGAGGACTAGTACATCGTGTCGCTTAGGCTTTTATGACTTGTTGTCAGAAGGACCCTTTCGGCTTGTACCCATAACAGATTTATGATAAAGAACCAAGACATAATCGATATTTACGCAGATCACTTTAATGAATAACAGCTTTATCCAAAATTCCTAGTTCACGACAAAAAAATTGAAACGCTCTTCGGATAGTGGTTTAGTAAAGAAATCTGCTAGCTGATGATCAGTGTCAATGAATTCTAAGTTTATAGTGCCATTTAGCTGGTGATCACGTAAAAAGTGGTGACGAATTTCAATGTGTTTCGTACGTGAGTGACATATAGGGTTTTTAGTAAGGTTTATAGTACTAGTGTTATCACAGAATATAGGAATGTGCATAAAAGAAAGATTGTAGTCTTCAAGGGTTTGCTTCATCCATAGAATTTGTGCACAACAATGCCCAGCTGCGATATATTCAGCTTCTGTTATGGATAGTGCGACAGAATTCTGCTTCTTGCAAAACCAAGAGACTAGAGACTTGCCTAATAAATGACACGTGCTGCTTGTACTTTTACGGTCGACTTTACATCCTACAAAATCAGCATCCGAATAACCAATAAGGTCAAAGGATGTGGATTTAGGATACCATAAGCCTACTGTAACAGTACCCTTAAGGTATCGAAAGATACGCTTAACGGCAGACATATGTGATTCCTTAGGACTAGCTTGATATCGAGCACACAGACAAATACTAAACATGATATCGGGACGACTAAAAGTTAAATAAAGTAAACTACCAATCATACCTCGATACTTACGTTGATAAACCGGTTTGCTGCTTTTATCAGGTTCCAGCTTGGTCGAAGTAGCCATAGGAGTGCTGATTGGTTTGACGTTGTCAAGATCAAATTTCTTCAGCATATCCTTTGTATATTTTGACCGACTGATGAAAGTTCCTTACGAAGTTTGTTTGACTTGCAATCCAAGAAAGTAGGTGAGCTCCCCCATCATGCTCATCTCAAATTCGTTCTGCATACACTTAGCGAAATCTTGGTAAAGATTTTTATTAGTAGAACCGAATATGATATCATCTACATAAATTTGCACTAAAAGAATAGTAGTTTGAAAACTTTTGATAAACAGTGTGGTATCAATTTTCCTTTTTGAAAAGCCTTTATCTAGCAAGAAATTACTTAGGCATTCATACCAAGCTCTAGGGGCTTGTTTGAGGCCATATAGCGCTTTCTTGAGTTTGAAAACGTGGTCGAGAAATTTATAATTTTCAAAACCAGGGGTTGTTTTACAAAAACTTCCTCCTTAATAAATCCATTCAGAAAAGCACTTTTAACATCCATTTGAAACAATTTAAAATTTTGAAAGTTAGCAAATACACAAAGCATCCGAATGGATTCTAGTCTTGCAACAGGAGTATATGTCTCATCGTAGTCGATACCTTCTTTTTGGTTGTATCCTTGAGCTACTAGACGAGCTTTGTTGCGTGTAACTGAACCATCTTTATTTACTTTGTTACGAAAGACCCATTTCGTACCAATAATCGAATGATTAGCTGGCCTAGGAATAAGTTCCCAGACCTGTCTTCTCTCGAACTGGTTGAGTTCTTCTTGCATGGAAGAAATCCAAAACTCATCATTAAAAGCATCTAAAACAGTTTTAGGCTCAATTTATGAAATGAAGGCAGTGCTAGCAATGGAGTCTCTTAACGATGATCGAGTACATACGCCGCGTGAAACCTTACCTATTACCAAGTTTTTTGGATGTGACGGTTTGAAAGAGAATTTCTTTAGCAAGCCCTCCAGAGAATTTATTTCAGTGGTGGTATTCATCGGCGTAGAAGTTGATGGCTCAACATCATCATCGAGAGTAGCTGCTGCACTGTTATCCTCATCAAAAGTCATATTAGTAGACTCTTCCACAATCAATGAGCATTTGTTAAACACTCTATATCCTTTGTACTTGTCCGCATAGCCAAGGAAAATACCATCGTCAGCTTTGGCATCAAATTTGCCTAAGTTGTCTTTGGTGTTAAGGATAAAACATTGACAACCAAAAACTTTAAAATATGAAACATTTGGAGTTCTACCAAACGAAAGCTCATAGGGTGTTTTCTTCGTAATAGGTCGAATGAGCACCCTATTTAAAATATGGCACGCTGTACTGACAGCTTCAGCCCAAAAATATTTCGGAAGTAAAAATTTATTCAACATGACTCTAGCTATATCTCCAAGAGTCCTATTCTTTCGCTCCACAATACCATTTTGTTGAGGAGTTCTAGGACAAGAAAACTCATGATCAAAACCATTTAAATCACAGAACTTTTCGAAATCAGTATTTTTGAATTTGCCTCCATGATCACTTCGGATTCGAGTAATCATGTAGCCTTTTTTGTTTTGAACCTTTTTAGTAAAATTTTGAAAACAGAAATGGCATCACTTTTGTTTGTAAGGATTAAAACCCAAGTGAATCTAAAAAAATTATCTACTATAACAAAAGCATAGAGTTTTCTACCAAGACTGGCTACTCTACTAGGACCAAATAAGTCCATGTAAAGTAATTACAAGGGTCTAGTAGTACTTACAGTGTTTATGGAATGAAATGAGGACTTTGTTGCCTTATTTAAGTCACATTCGGCACAAATCGTATCCATTTTGAATGTGATATCGGGCAAGCCTCTTACTAGCTTCTTAGTCGATAGCCTGGATATAGTATCCATGTTGGCATGACCAAGACGCTGGTGCCATAATAATCTCTTATCCTTGTGGGTGTAGAGGCATCTTCCTGCACTGTTAGTATCTCTAGAAAGATAGAAAATGTAAATGTTATCCTCTCTTATCCCTTCAAAAACGATGTCTCCCGTTGACCTATCATAAATGTAGCATTTGTTTTGTCCAAAGTTAATATCATATCCATGATCAGCAAGGTGACTTATGCTGAGCAGGTTATGCTTTAACTCGGTCACTAGGCAGACATCCTTTATTACAGGAGAAGAAGGATGACCAATAGTACCATTTCCTATAATATACCCTTTTAGGTTGTTGCCGAAGGATACATACCCTTCCCTCTTCATTGATAGTGATGCGAAAAGCTCTGCATCTCCTATCATATGTCACGAGCATCCACTATCGAGAATCTACTTACTTTCAGTTGAGGAGGGAAGGTCCACCTACATCAAGAGTAGATGTGACCTTTGGTACCCAAGTCCTTGTGGGTCCTGAAATATTAGTTTTTGGCACCCATGCATATAGATTTATATATACTAATCTCCTAATTCTACATTATGGTGAGATGTGTCCATGTAAACCACAATAGGTATAGGTAGCATGCCTATTTGTATTGGGAGCATGTTGATGATATCTATATGTAGCATGGTGAGAGTGGTGTGAAGCAGCAGGATAGGGACTATACATGGCAGTAGAATGATGGTTATGTCTATATGCAGTATGGTGATGGTTATATCTATGTGTAGCATGATAATTTTGTGTAGTAGTAGAATGATAGTTATGAGAATAATTTCTATGTGCATGTGCTGTATGGAAGTGCGTGTACATGTAGGCATATTTGCATGCTGCAGGTGGATGATGTGTTTGACTATTTTGAGTGGTCTTGTGCTTTGTGTGTGTCTTATATGATTGGGTTTGAGGTTGAGCAACCTGTTTTCCCAATCTTATCTCTAATTCTTAGAGGCAGCATGCAGTTCATTACACTTAGCATTCAAACCATCGATTTTAGCAATATAGATCTTGTGTCTCTTCTTTTCTTCAGCAAACTCAGTGTTGAGTGCTATGATCTCATGTGTTTGCTTTTCAATACGCGTTTCGACATCATGTAGGCTTAACTTAAGTTTAGATACCTCATTAGTATCTTCCGTGGGTGGAGTGTCTCTAACATTATCAAGCAAAGAAGAGAGTTTTTGAATCTCGACTTCATAGCTTTTGATCTTCTCCTTGGCATGCTTATATTTACTAATGACTTTCTTGTGGTCATTTAGTAAATCATTGAATGCATCGCCAAGTTCATCAAAAGTGAAGTCATCGAGAGTATCGCTAGTTACCTTATCGGATGTTGCCGTTAGGCGTACATTGGCGGTGCTTTGAGGGGAGTCCTTTTCATCCTCGGAGTCACTATCTTCACTTTCATGCCAAATGCTTGTGTTGGCATATTTTCTTGAGGAAGACTTCTTATAGGGCTTCTCATATCGGTTGCTTTTCTTTGCGAATGGACAGTCTTTTCGGATGTGTCCAGTCTTCTTGTAGCCGTAGCATGTTGGCTCTTCTTCGTCATCTTCTTGTTGTTCCTTCTTTTTTCGATTGAAGCGAAGAAACTTCTTGAAGTTGCAGACAAGGAGATCTTGATCATCACCTTCCGAATTCTCGTCATCAGTCTCTTCAGGATCAGCCCTTCGACGATGAGCTTTAAGGGCAATCTCTTTTTTCTTTAGAGCAGGCTCTTCGAAGTCTTTGAGGTCAAGCTCGTGCACATTATGGTGAGATTATTGCCTTCTATGATAGCTGTTACCTTAGGGTTCCAAATTTTTCGGTAGCCTCTAAGTAACTTGTGGATCTTCTCGTAATTTGTATATTATTTACCGAGAGATGACAAGGGGTTGATGACGTCGAGGAATCTTGTAAACATTTGTATGATTGTCTTATTAGGCTTCATCTTGAACGCCTCATATTCTTGAGTGAGATGACTTATTTTCGACTTCTTGACTTGGGTGGTTCCTTCATGCGTCACTTCTAGAAGTCTCCATACTTCATGAGAGGTGGTGCATGTTGAGACTAAGTTAAACTCATTCCTGTCTATTGTACAAAATAAAGCATTTATAGCTCTCGCATCTAGACTCGCCTGTTTCTTTTCCTCGTCAGAATATTTGTCGTGTGATTTCTCAACGAGATCACCGTTGACAACTATCCTGGCGGGCTTTTTATAACCATCAGTAACAATGGTCCATAGATCGAAGTCTAGCGACTTGAGATAAAAAGTCATCATTGTTTTCCAATAGGTGTAGTTTATTCCATCAAATAGGGGAGGCCTATGAGTGGACTTCCCTTCACCGTCATTGGAAAATATGGGTTGTGTGGTTGCTATGGATCAGCTCTAGGATGTTAGTCCTTGTTGAGAGCAGAGCTCTGATACCAATTGAAGAACAAATAGGCAACTCTAGAGGGGGGTGAACAGAGTGTATGACAATAATATCCAATTAAAAATTAAACTCTTTCACCAACAGTAAATAATCAGAGTGAATGCAGAAATTATAAAGAGCGAGAAAGCATACGCAAATATAGCCGATTTTAACCTAGTTTCCCTCGTGGAGGACTAGTCCAGGCCCGAGAACTCTAGCTCAGGATTAAAACTACTATTTGTGAAATAGTAGTTATACCTCGTGCCTTTTCTTCAGAAGAGCACGTCAACTTCTTACAGAGATCGCAGTGACGATGATTGGAATTTTCCAAACGACTTTTGAACTCTTGCACAAACTCCATACTGAAAAGCACTGAGCACTTTGAGGCTTAGGGAACTTGTAGCTAGTAGATAAGAAGGGTAAGGCTTGTATAAGACTTTAGAGAGAAGAGAAGAGAAGAAAAGATTGGATGATTGAAAAAGTAAAAATTCAAGGCCAATTTATAGGGTTCTGGATAGGCAGAATTCGGCCAGAATTCCGGGTCAAGAATTCAAATTTTTGGATGTTGGACAACTAGCATACAACAAACCCGAAAAATTAAGGTCCTGGATTTTAGGAGACAGAGTTCGGCCTGAACTCTGTGTGGAGGCAGAGTTCGGCCTGAACTCTGTCTCCAGAAGACAGAATTGGTCCAGTGGGCTGTATGGGCTAGTTTGGTTTGGTAGAGCTTTTTGTTTGTGGTATAGGTATAGGTAAAGGCCCAAATTTCTCAGTATAACTCGGTTTACATTTATCTAGACTCAAGAAAAGTATAAAATACAGACTCGAAAGATAGTATGCTGCAGGTACGAGCTGTAGTCCGTCTTGTACTGAGTTCAGTCTTGATGTGTCATATTGAATTATGACAAGTATTATATTGTCAATTTTATCAATATTTGGTTGACTATGATTTTGTGTCAACACGAGATACGTACACATATGCCAAAATACGTATAAGAAAAACCGAGGGTGATAATGAGATTTAGTACTTTGGTTATTGTATTTTACAGCTTATGTATACATACGACGGTCCATATACTTCGTATGTATATAGCTGGCATGATTACGTTCTAGTCCTTCTATTTTAGGACTGGGGCGTTACAGATATACTAAAAAAAGTTCAAGCTTGACAACATCAAACCTATTAGCACTCCTATAGCTACTACAACAAAGCTGGAACCCGATGAAAGTGGCAAACCGGTCGATCAACATAAGTATCGAGGTATGTTTGGGAGTCTATTGTATTTAACTGCTAGTCGTCCCGATGTTATGTTTAGCATTTGCTTATGTGCTAGATATCAAGCTAATCCTAAGGAATCGCACATGACCGCTGTTAAGCATATCTTTAGATATCTTAAAGGAACGGTTACGGTAGGCTTGTGGTATCCCAAAACCACTTCCTTTGACTTAATAGGATATTACGATGCTGATTTTACGGGATGCAAAGTCGACCGTAAAAGTACCAGCGGAACGTATCATTTATTAGGAAAGGCTTTAGTCTCATGGTTTAGCAAGAAGCAGAATTCTGTTGCACTATCCACAACATAAGCTGAGTAAATCGTAGCTGGTCGTTGTTGTGCACAAATTCTGTGGATGAAGCAAACTCTTGAAGACTATAACTTATTATTTAAGAACATACCTATTTGTCTGTGATAACACTAGTACAATAAATTTGACCAAGAACCCAGTATGTCCCTCACGCACAAAGCATATAGAGAATAGACATTATTTCTTGCGTGATCATCAACAGCACGACACTATTAACTTAGAATTCATTAACATTGAATATCAGCTAGCAGATTTCTTTACAAAACCACTAGCCGAAGAGCGCTTTAATTTTCTTTGTCGAGAGTTACGAATTTTGGATGAATCTGTCATACAATAATGTGTACCTGCATGAATAACGGTTATAACATATATCGTTCATAGGGACACTACTTTGGGTACAAGACGAAAGGGCCCTTCCGACAACAAGGCGTAAAAGCTTAAGCGATATGGTGCACTATCTTCAAACTACCGCTAGCTAGGATCCAGTCCCTACAGCTAACCTGAGGCAGTTCCACTGTGATGATCATTGTTTTAACAATAATTTATTATATGTCTATACTATTATATGGCTTATACCATTCATTATTTCTCATTCAAGATTTTTTTATTCATCAAAACTATTTTTTTTCTCTTTTGGAGTTCTGGAGCCAGAGCCACAGAACTCCGGCCGAACTCCGCCATACACAGAGTTCGGGCCAAATTCTATGTGCCTGCTTCCAGAACCCCCAGCTGCTCCTGGCCATCCAATTTTTGATCTGACGGCCACGATTTAACCCTAACTGCTGGCCCTATTTCTCAGATACCCGAACTCTCTCTCTTCCACATCACTTTTCCCTTCCTCTACCTCCATCTAAACCCTTTCTCCTCAAACCCTAACCCTAGAAAACTCAAACCTTAGGGCTATCTTTCCCCAAACTCAAGATTCAAGGGTTTTTGGTGGATCTCTTCCATCTCCAACTACTTTTATGAGATATAACTCCTATTTTTCATATCTTTCAAATTCATTTTTTCATTATCAAAGGCTCCTAAGTTATTGGGTAGAGAAAAGAGGTTGAAAAGTGAGGGGGTTCTTCATCTAACCCTCCTCCTCCAATTCATCCTTTGTTCAATCCACCACCTCCACCAAATCCTAACACCTACTGTCACGCCCCGATCCGAAATCACCCGAATCATCGTCCTCGTAGGGGGCGTGATGCCGTATGAGCCTGGAGTTGCGTTCATACAAGGCAAGATGACAAGTTCTCAAAATGGTTATCTTTGATTTGATATTAGCAAACAGAAAAAAACAAAGTATACAAAATAATTTTCTTTATTGATAATAAACTGAGATTACAAAGGCTTTCAATAGCCCAACTGAATTTGCCAGATTGGTTACAACACTCAAGTTCTCTCTTGTCCACAAAGAGTTTCACCATTCCATACATCATGCCTTCTATATCTCGGCCGCATCAATTCTGTTGCAAGTCCGAGCGTCAATACGATCGCACGCTTCAAACGCTATGGCATTCCATGCCTCTATGTGATCAAGCGAAGCTTCGTCGCGAGAAATCTATTCCCTGCATCCTGCACAAAAGTTGGTGGGGGATCAGTACGTTCGTCCTCGCATGTACTGATGAAAAGACCCACTTTCTAAACCGACATTTAGTATTTATGTTGAATTATGCAACTTAGCTTATGATCTTGCTATATTCTCCTCAGGGTCCATTTCATAGCATATTCGAAAGCGGTAAAGCATGTTATTATGGCAAGCATGTTATTCGAGTTGCGTATGCAAGTATGCAAGCAATCTTGTGTTTGTTTCATGGCACGACTTCTTACCAACATAGACGTACTCGCCCTTGCACTGACGCAAGGTGAATACGTCCCATTCCTTTCCTATTATGTTATAAGTGCTCTCTATACAGGATCTATGTGTACAGGACACATACGTGCCTGCACTTTCAACCCATCATTACTTAACTATATGAAGGTCATTGGCGTATCCGTGCCAGAATGGACTAAACTTGTTTCTCTTTCATTTTCTTTCTTTTCTTTTCTCAAATTGGGTATCCCGGTGCTTCACGGGTTGGGTTGCTATCCCAAACAACCGAAGACATACCGTATGCATACCATCTTTTGTGACTTTTCACATATATAACCACTTTTTAGTCGTATTACAGATGTGCGCCCATCAAAGATTAACGTCCCTCCTAGGCCAAACGGTTCCGGCGCCCCGGCACTAACCGTTCGACGAAACACCCGTGCATGGGCTATTATTTCTTACATTTGTCAAGCCCATTTGACCATGCAACGCACATCTTATTCAAACAACCAAACATAGTCTTGGGTCCACGACTCAGACATTCATTATCTCATATTTCTCACATTAACTTTCTATGTTCTCACTTTTTGATGTTCAATGGCATCATGCCCCAACTCAATATTTGTCAACCGAACGACCCAACGGTCCTGAACATTTTTGAGGAATCATGTCATATCTGACAGTTCCATCACATTCATGCCACAACTGTACTCTTTCGCAACGAAGCCATCTTTTATGATTCTAGGTACACTTTGACACGATTGTTCTTATTTCTTCGAGTCATGCAAGCGATGCATGCCTCGATAACGTAATTTTGTATTCTTAGCCTTAATGTTCAATATATGTTCTTTTTCTTTGACTCGTGCAACTGAGGCACGTCTCGATAGGGTATTCATTGTTCTATAGTTTGTGCACTGAGGCACTCGCACCGATATAGTCTTTCAATGTTCTAGCATACTAACTCGTGTACGGGGGCACGAAATGACTCGTGCGATGAGGCACTTGTTGATACAGTTATTCCATGTTCTTATGGCTTGCGTACGGAGGTGCTCACCTTTGCGATATCCATTGTTCCATAGCGACTCGTGCATTTGATGTACGTTTCATTTCAATTGTTCTAACTAGTATTCGACACACACTATGATTTATCTTTTGATCGGACCATGCCTGTGGCATCGATAGGTTAACTTAGCATACAATAATATATTTTTACTTAGGCATGAAGGAGTAAAAAGAAGAGTCAGTCCTCCCACCTTCAGCCGCTACGCCTTGTCGTTTGTCGAGCCGATGCGACTCTATTTCATAACATTGTTGCACGGCCAAATCTTCTGAGTTAGCCATTCAAGTACTTCCTATTTCATTGAACTACTCGATTGATTCCGGCCTACCGTGCCCAAGTCCTATCCTGTTGCGAGGCAGTGATTTAGGTTTTACGGACCCGTTGCGAATGAGGCAAAATGTTGACCTCTAATATTTCAGCATAAACGGATAGCCTGCACATGAAACCAACTAAATCAATACTTGCATCGATTCGAACTTGCGCCTTTGGCCGATTCGATTTCTTAGAATCTTAGAGCCGACTCAACGCACTTATCCTTCGGGGCAATGCAGCGGTTCACATTGATTCAACTCGATGCATTCTTTGGGACAATGCAACTCTTCGTATCGACTTAGTTCGATGCATTGCTCGGGACAACGTAACTCTCGTATCGATATATTTCATTCGGTCAACGTTACTCTTTTGAGTCAACTTTTCAGCGTAATATATCATACGGAGCGGGGCATTATACCTACAATGAGCAAATTTTTGTCTTATTAGATGCATCCAATGAGTGGTACACAGACTTTCGCTCATGTAGTGTGTTCCCGGGCCATCTGATAAACTTCATAATTTTTTTGGCATATGAGGCACTTTTTTACGATTTATGCCTCGATGAACTAGTCACAACTTTATCTTGTGTCTATCTCAATGCCATACAGATGTTTTACTGTAATTTAACTCATGACGACACTAGGATTTATTTTCGTTTCGTCGGTATTGATATATTCTTTGACGATTTCGAACTTGCCGATTACCTTGACCTCCCGGAACTAAACACTTGGGAAAAATTTGTTGATGTCCGACAGTTCTAATTTCCTGGTGAAACCATTCTTGAGGGTTTCAAGGATGCGTTGTGTTCTCCTAACACACGTCCTCGTAAGCTTCGAGCCAAATATCTCAACAACTATTTTTATGAACTCCATCAGATCATCTTTTTCTTGATCTTACCCAAGGTGGGATCTACTGATGAAGTCACTTATCTTAAGATATCGGCTCTATATCATCTTCACTTTTGTCTTCCGTTCAACTTTCCTCGTACGATGATGGATTGGATGATTCGTGCGAGACAAAAACCAAAATCCTTAGTCTATGCCATGTACCTTCCAAAGATTTTTTGTGCCTTCAACATCCCTCTTGATGATTGTCAGTTTGTACCTACTCCTACTTTTTTGTCCAAGGCACGTCGAACTATTGCTGCTGCTGCATCCTCTGACTTTGATGCTCCTGAGTCCGAGCCTCCTGCTACTCTTGACTCCATCCAGGCGATGTTGTACGATCACTTCCATTTGGAAGACGACCGCTGGACCCAGTTGGACTATCATACCACCCTTCAGATGAGTGCTATCAGCAACTCGCTGTACGACCTCCAGTACCCTGGCCACCCGTCCTATTATGTCGTTTCCTATCGTACGGGACCCTTCTCGCGAAGGTTACCGTATTAACCACACATGGGTCAGGCGGTATCTGGACCCGGACGCGACCTTTGTTGACACTCGTCGCTCTTCCAACGGCCCTTCAGACTCTGCTGGTCCATCCCGTGCTCCATGATGGTCGTGGTTTAGTACCTGCTGATGCTGCTGATGTTAGGTTATAGTTTCATTATGCTTTATGTAGTAGTTTTAAAAACTTTGATATGTAGTATTTCTATTTCCTCCATGCATTGTATTTCTTTTGAAACTATACCCTTTGGTTTATTGTAAGTTATCAAACTGCTAGTACTTTCTCTTTTTATGATTATGGTTCCTAGTTGTGTGATTGTATGTATTCACTTTGTCTATTTTTATGGGGGAGCCATTAGTTCATTTTACTAAATGACAAAGGGGGAGAATACTTGATATTTGCTTTTGGAACACTTGATATGTGCTTTGAGCTTCTATATATATTATGTTGTGCTTGCTTGTATTAGAACTTGTCTCAGGACATATCTATTTATGGGGGAGCCGACATGTTCATCTACGGGGGAGCTACTGTCTTTATTCCATGTGTCCAGGTATGAATGTCGCGACATACAAATATCGTATTTTTGTCCATTATCAAAATAGAGGATATTGTTGACCTAAACTGGATCGCAGTCAACCTAATCTTGATAATTAACAAGATGATATCTGTTATAATCCAACTTGACACATCAAGTTCCATCAAGATCCAAAATAGAACGTCATCACATATCAGTTAAAGACAGACATCTTCGACAGTGCTGCTGTCACTTGTAATTTGAGTCTGTATTTTATCCTTTTATTAATTATAGGCTATTTTAAGTTGAGTCGCACTGAGTGTCTCAACCCTAGACTTAATAACCAAGCTCCACCAAACAAACTCCAAAACCTGCAAAGCCCAAAAAGCTCACTTAAACTTTCAGTCCCTAGGAGACAGAGTTCGGGCCGAACTCTGCCCCACACAGAGTTCAGGCCGAACTCTGTCCCCTTAATTTTAGGACATAATTTTTAGGGTTTGCTGGTTTCTAGTTGTCCAACGGCTAAATATTTGAATATTTGGGACAGAGTTTTGGCCGAAATCTGCCTCTCTGGACTAGTATATATATGCCTTGATTTCTCTCTTTTTCAATCATTCAATCTTCTCATCATCTCTTCTTCTATAACCTATACATTCAAGAGCTTATTCTTCTCATCTACCTAGCCACAAAACTTTCCAAGCCCCCAAGGTGCTCAGTGCGAGTCAACTAGAAGTTTGTGTGCAAGAATTTCAAAAGAAGTCACTTGGACAATTCCAAGTCTCCCCATCTGCGAATCTGGCTTGCTCTTCTGAGTAAAGGCACGTGGTTGTACGCTATTTCACAAATAGTGGATTTCAATCCTGAGCTAGAGTTCTCAGGCCTGGACTAGTCCTCCACGAGGAAAACTAGGTTAAAAACTACTGTGTCTGCGTATGCTTCTCTGATCTCTATTTATATTCCGCACTTATACTCTGACTATTATTTCTGTTGGGTGAACTTGAATAGAGTTATTTTTAATTGGGTATTATCGACACAAACTTTATTCACCCCCTCTAGAGTTGCCTACACGTACTTCACCTTATTCCTCCTAGGACGAACCGGGTCTATGGCCTCGGATTACCGTTCGAGGAACTACCTTGTGCACAAGTTTTCCATGACCATGCAATTATATGCCACTTATCTATGAAGAAACATATAATGCATGATAAGGAAGACTAAGCAATTAAGCCACCAATCTCATCCATCTAGCCACCATTCCCTTGAGCTGAGCTCACAAATACCAACTTCCCAATCCAGGGACTTAGTGTAATCAACATTCTACATCGACGATGGGATATTAGAATATTGATTACTCAATCTCTTTCCCACATCTTTGATACCAAACATTTTCCAACCGAAACTCAATGTACTCACCGCCCAATTCTCGGGACTTAGCATCTGTGTTACATATGTTCGTTCGGACATAATTCAAACATACTCATTATCCAGTTCTTGGGTTATTATTTATGTTACCATCTATTCATCGAGCTGAGGCTCGATATACTTAGCACCCAAGTATTTGGGACTTTTGCTTCACCTGTCATGTATTTCATAGCAACAGCACACAAGCATACAAATTCATAAAAAATATTCGCAACAGCTTTTGGATCATGTGATTAATTATCTTCTATTATCTTGCTGGGTTCCATGCAAGGTGTTATTCAACAACTCAACAAGGAAACATAGCATACAATCCTTTTATTAAGCGTGAAGCTAAAGGATCTTCAAAGGTTCAACACTACTCACATTTATAAGACGATTCCTGCCACGATCGCATAACCTTCTGAGCGATCCTTCGTATATTCCCAAGTCCAACAAGGCTTCACCGAACCAACCCGCCATCATAAGGCACCATGCGGGTCGGGGCACTACATTTTTTACAACTCGACCAAACTTCTAGATTGAACCAAAAATGGCACCGACTTGGCTAAGAGTTGTAAAGCTTTGATTTAAAAGTAAAAAGCTCTTTGAAAACACATGAATGAATAGAGAAGAGAATAGATGAATGAATTGAATAAAATGAATAATTCTCCTCTATTTATAGTATTTTCTTGGACAGAACTCGGGCAGAGTTCGGTAGTCCAAAGTTCAAAAATTTGAACATTTGGAGCTTGTTCTTCAGGATGACCTGGTCCCTTGGGAACTGTGTTAGGTGGGACCGAGTTCGGGCAAAACTCGATCCGAGTTCGGTTACCCTATATATTGGTTTGAATCATGAAGAATAGGTTTGGGTTTTATAGGTTTTGTAGGCTTTTCGATATGTGAACTAGGTTTAATAAATGTACGGGAATAAATTGGGTAGGCTATTTTGGTAAGAGGACTTTGTAGCTTAGCCAGGTGCCATCTCGTTCAACCGTACATTTTTTCTAGACTCAATAAATTAAAAATTACATAATAACATAAAAATGTCTTGATCAACGAGTGATTTTAATTGCAAAGACTCTGTTTGGATGTAGTAGCATGGTAATAGTCATTTAGCAGCAACACCGTACATGTATATTACTTGTGTATACCGAATGATAGTTTTTGTCATCAAAATCAGGTGTGACCAGACTAATGGGCCAACAATCTCTCCCATTTTGATAATTGACAACCTTAAGTTGATACACCAAATAATATCAAAATAATTTTACCTTCCTTGATAAATAGTACCTTTCTTGATAAATGCTAACTTTCTCGATATATGGTAACTTTTTCGATAAATGGTAACTTTCTTCCCCTTTTTTATTGAGCAAAATGGAAGCTCCCACGCAAACAAAGAACACAACAACAAAAAGAGTAAAATGAACCACAAATAAGGAGATAACAACAAGAACATGTTGCAAAAAGAAAAATACATGACATAAAACTACTAATGATAAAGAGTTTTAAACAGAAAATACACGATAACTAGTCTGATACATAATAAAAGTGCTACAAAGAAATGCATAACGAAAAGATAACATCACCAAAGTAAAGTGTTACTAAATAGTGCCATCAACCAGTAGTAAATCAAAAGGTCCAAAAATGCTAACAACAATCCTCAAGAAGTATCGTCAACAGTATCGGTTGACCGGTTAGGATCATAATAAGCAGATCTAGGAATAAAATAGCATTGAGCCTCTCGATTCTCCAATCTGTATCCAAAAAACTGAGGATGACGGAGATAGAAAATAGGGCCACCAGGTGCATGTGCCAAACTCTACTACATATCAGCAATAGGGTTCCTAAGAGCTTGGGTTTGAAGAGTGGTCCTGAAGTCCGTCTGGCAGTGACGCTCTAAATCAGCACCATGATGCTCATCCTCAAGACGAAAAAAACCCACACATCATAGTTCAAATCTCATCACATGAAGCTGGGGCCTCAACAGTAGGAGGTGGAATAACAGTAGTAGAAGGAGGTGGTGTATGAACATCAGGTTGGACAATCTCATCACCGGCCTCATCAAGATGTGGAGCAATATGAGGAGAAGGTCGGATCCTACGGGCTTAAAGGAGGCAGGAGGGTATGTCGTCAAATGGACAGGAGTTCAAAGGAATATCAAACCTATGAAAGATAATCACTAGATACATAGTCTTTGGGAGACTAAAAGGAATAAAAAATAAAAATAGTAAATAGCTGACATCTCTAAGTACGTGATCTCGTCAGTGGATCCCATTTTAGGTAGAATAGATGAAAAGATAATACAATGCAACTCATAAAAGTGTTGGTTCAGATACTTGGACATCAGACGTCCTTGAGGTCTAGGAAATGGATCACACATGGCATCCTTAAAGGATTCTAGAGTCATGTCGTTATCAAAATTGACTTTGGTGATATCGACAAGAGCACTTCCAGTATTAGAAATCTGGAGCATCTCACTTAGGTCGTCATTATCAAACTCAATATCGATACCGCAAATAGATGAGTAGATCGTACCATGAAAGTGTTGCAAATTACAATAAAATGTTCGTATAACATTCGAATAAACCAGATTAGCAATTTGAACCAGATTATGAATTTTTAGAAGAGTAAAAGTGGCTAAATATTCCAAAAAAATAGTAAAACTAATGACATTGCCCCGACAAATATTTTGCTTTTGAAAATCATCAAACCAAGAATTTGAAACCTTTAAGCTACTAAACAATGAACTATTATAGTCATCATCATTAGGAGGAGGAGGAATAAATAATGATTCAAAAGGATCATGAGATGGATTATAAGATGAAGATTAATCCGCTTTCCTTTTCTTCTTATCCAATTTTGGAGCCATAAAAAAATAGAGAGAAAAAGTGAGAGGTATACCCCACAGATGGAAGATAATTTCTAAAATAAGCAAAAAAATCTTGATTTTGGAGTGGAAAATCCTAAGATAGATGAGTTCTAGGGTTAGGGTTTAAGAAATTAGGTTTTTGGAAAAGGGTTTTAGAGGTAGAGGATGAAGAGCGGTCGACTGTGTTTGGCTGCGAGTAGCATTTTGTAGAGGAGAAGGGGAAATAAAAAGTGGGGCCTGCTCTTGGGTTAAATTTGATACATAGGGATTAAGTTCGGGGCAAACTCAGGCAGAGCCGAGTTCAGTCTCCTTATATCTAGGTTAGCATATGTTAAATTATGTACATAAAATGAAGGATAAAATTCATACAAAATTTTTATAGATCTCAACTATCTTGGATTAGTTGTAGGGTCTGGATCCCAGCTAGCGGTAGTTCGAAGACACTTGACACCGTGTCGCTTCAGACTATTTACGCATGAATGACATAAGGGCCCTTTCGTCTTGTACCCAAATTAATTTTGATTTAATAAAATTATTGAATTAATACCAAGTCATTTACCAAACATAAATTATTATGCTTCTGAAACGATATCAAGAATACCTAACTCACGATGAATAAAATTGAAGCAGTCCTCGGCCATTGGCTTTATGAAAATATCTACTAGTTGATGATCTGTGTTAATAAATTCTAAACACATATCCCCCCGTTGTTGATGATCACGAAGAAAATGATGACGCATTTCTATATGCTTAGTGTATGAGTGACATAACGTGTTCTTAGTCAAATTAATCATGCTAGTGTTGTCACAAAAAATAGGAATATTATGAAAATATAAATTGTAGTCTTCTAGGATTTGGTTCATACACAAAATTTAAGCATAATAATGACTAGCAACGATATACTCAGCTTCAGTCGTTGATAATGCAACAAAATTTTTTTTTTGCTAAACGGGAGACTAAAGCTTTCCTAGAAAATGACACGTACCGTCGGTACTTTTATGGTCTACTTTGCATCGGGCAAAATCTGCATCAGAATAACCAATTAGGTCAAATGATTTAGTTTTGGGATACCACAAGACAATGGTAGAAGTTCCTTTAAGGTATCTAAAGATACGCTTAACTGTGCATAAGTGTCATTCCTTAGGATTGACTTGATATCTAGTACATATGCAAACATTAAACATTATATCAAGATGACTAGCAGTTTAGTACAGTAAACTACCAATCATATCTCTATACTTACGTTGGTTGACATGTTTGCCACTTTCATCAATGTCAAGTTCGATTAAGGTGGCCATTGGAGTCCCGATAGGCTTTGCATTATCGAAGTCGAACTTCTTTAGCAATTCCTTCATATATTTTGCTTTATTAACGAAGGGCCCTTGTGAAGTTTGTCTGATTTGCAGCCCGAGAAAGTAGTTGAGCTCTTCCATCATGCTCATCTCAAACTTATTCTGTATACACTTAGCAAACTCCTGACAGAGTACCTCATTAGTTGAACCAAAAATAATGTTATCTACATATATTTGCACTAATAAAATATCATCACTAAGGGATTTGATAAATAAAGTAGTGTCTACTTTTCCTTTTAAAAAACTATTTTTCAGTTGAAAGGTACTTAGACGATCATATCAAGCTCTAGGTGCTTGTTTGAGTCCATACATTGTCTTTCTGTAAGCATCCTAATTTTTTGGGAATTTATTTTATTTTTATATAAATTTTATGTATTAAACCATATTTTATTTTTAACTATGGTTATATAGTCACTTTGTCATAGCATTGATTTTTGAAGCACAAAAATTATCAAAATTTCAAATTTAGTTCCAGATTTGTAATCTAGACGAGTTCATCTTCATTTTGATATATCATGTCATACTCAAACATGTTTTACTTATACTACATATTTCTTGTACAACATGGGGTCAAAATGGTCATTTTAGCCATTACCATAAAATTGGATGTATTTTCCAATTTCAATTTGAGGCCCAAATTCGATCTACACCATTCGACCCAATATATGGTTTTGACCTATTTTCAGCCTGCTAGGGGTTAGCAATTCTCGATTTTTAACCGAAAATCGAGCCGAACCGAACCGAAATCCAAATTCGGTTCAGTTTTTTATAAGTTAGTTCGGATTTCGGTTCAAAATATCAGAACTTTCGGTTATCGGGTCGGGTGTCGGTTTTGGACTTCAGAACCCGATACGAATCAAAAACCGATTCACTTATTCAGCATATACATTTACGAATTTATCCTTTCCAATGTATAAAAGAACAAAAAAGCCCTAACCCTACCAAACTCTTTCTCCCTCCTCTCATTTACAATTCACTGATGATTGCCACATTTAATACTTTCTCTCCCTGGTCTCCTCAAAAAGGCTTCCTTCCCATTCCTCGAAGACTACTCCATATCTGAGTTCTTCTACGCCACATTCGAGGTGACATCTTGGTCTTTTTTCTCTTTTCCCCCAACTGGCTCGGCTACATCATCGTATCCTTCGACGTCGTGATCACGTGTGCCAACTAAGGCACAAAATCCAAGTCGCGTGGCACGGAGCCATCTCCGACCACGAGTGGGTCGACTTGTTGTGTGTAGAGCGGGTGAACCTTCTTCGATCAACTGAGGCACAAAATCAAGTCTGGTACTCTCGTAAATCTTCAATCTCTCTCAACCCTACATTAAAACATAGAACCATAAATTTCTATTATTGCTTCTGGATCTGGAAGAGTGGATCTCTTGATTATTCCTAAGTTCCCTTCTTTGTATTTTTTTGTTAAATCTTTGTTGCCCAGCCCTAATGTTCTATTTGTACTTTTGCAGGATAAAATAATTACTTCACTTTGTGATTATGTGAAGCAGTGAACAATCTTTGACTCTTTGGTTCTCTTTCTGATTTATTTTCTGTCATAGATTGTTTCTATTTTCTATTTTTTCTTTATGTTTTAATTTCATTTCAGGACTACATGAGATGTGAGAAGTTGTGAAGCAGTGAACAATCTTTGACTCTTTTTGTTTTCTAAATTTTCTTTTATATTAGGAACAATATGCTTCACTAATGGAAGAAGTTGCCCCAGCTGAGCTGATGGGAGAAATTGTTACAGCAACAAGTTCTTTTTTGTCACTTTGTAATTAATTATTGGAATGTATCCTGACGGAAGAAGTTGCTCCAGCTCATCCATCTTGATGGAAGAAGTTGTAAATTTTGGACAACTTCCTGCTTATATGAAAAAAATACTGTTGCTCCAACTCTTTCATTTCATTCTGGTTATGGTAATATGAGATTTATTTTATTATGATTCGGTTTGGTTCCGACTCATCCATCTTGGACCGAACTGACTGATGGGAGAAGTTGCCAACCACTGTTGCTCCAGCCCATCCATCTTGAACCGAACCGACCGAAAACTGAACAGATTTAATTTGGTTCGGTTCGGTTCAGATTTTTTGAATACGGTTTGGTTTCGGTTTTGTACAAATAAGGTTCGATTTTTCCTAATAAGGTTCGGTTTAACCCTAGCCGAACCGTTGCTCACCCCTAGAGCCTACTACACACATGCTAATTGTGTCCCACTCAATTGAGTTCTCATTTGCTATTTATTTTCAAATAGGACACAAGATCCATTAATTAGCCTTTCGGAGTCAACTTCGATTATAAAAATCATACCGACCTAGAACTAGTCCAAATAGCCATAGTTGAGCCTATAATAGGTTACCATAAATTATTAAGGTGAATTTAGATTTATTTTTAGAAATTTTATACCGCCATACAATAGTTTAAACCAACCCTGTAACCACCACTTTCCTGAAACATGGGTATTTTTAACTTTTTCCTAATTATTGTGATTAGTTTGATTTTATATTATATCTTGAGGGTAAATTAATTTTCAAAACTAAACTTTATATCTTGGTTAATTATTTAAATAATTAATGTGGTGTATATGTTTATTCTTGAATATGACTAATGGTTAGCCTTTGACTAGAATAGTGGTTAGTGATCCTAGTTGACCCAAACTAACTTGTCATGACCATACAACTAGATGATTAGGACTAATCTAAATGAACTTTAGTTAGTCTCTAGCTAGATTAGAAGTTTTAGTTAGAAAACTTGACTTAACACCTAATTAGGAAGAGAGATTTAATCCCTAACTTGTCATGACTAAAGAGAAGGGCTTAGTGGACATTTTCTATTGCCCAAAACCCCAATCCTAAACCCCTATGTCAGCCGACGTTGTTTATAAAACCCTATTTCATCTTCTTCCTCTTTCCATTTTCATTTCAAGCCCTAATTTAGGAGCTTTTTCTCCAAATTGTTCCTACACCCAAATTTTCTCCAAATGACCCAAATTTGTTTTATTCTCTTCCCCTTGGAGAGGAGAAGGTTCTATTGGCTAGCTTGGAAGGATTTGGAAGGATTTGAGGCATTGGAGCTTGAGGGGATCTAATCTAGGGATTTTATATTGGGAATCCATCTCTCTTTTAGTATGGGCTCTCTAAATCCTTTATACTTCATTTCAATAGTATAACTACATTCATTAGGACCCCCAAGCATATAGGATGCCTTTAGAGAGGAGTTGAGGCTCTTCTCTTCCTATTTGAAGGGTTTTTCATTTTCATTTTGACCCACATTTAGGAAAACCCAAAATTAGGAATCTAGGGTTTAAAAAATTGGTAATTTAGGTCATGCCAATGGTTTAGAGCATGTAGGCATGCTTTGGGTCAAGTTCGGATTCGTTTAAGGTGCGTATCACGAGAATATCGGATACGCACACCAAGTGTTTGATGAAATGACTCTTATGACTTAATATACTCTAAATTCAGTTTTAATTAGGTTTTTTATTGATATTATGCTGTGGTGTGATGTGGGTTGTTCTCTTATGATGTGGGTTGTTACTCATTTGTTCTGTCCTCTTTCTGTTCTGTAGACAACTAGTTTACTTTGTTTCAGTGGTAACCCACACTATATTGAGATACTACTCTACCATTGATGATTAGTCTAGATGAGATGTCCTGACATTCGATTGTTCAGTTCCCTGTACCTTGATTAGCCTTAGTATGGTGGTAGTAGCTTGGGCAGTTTATGAGTATTAGAGATGTGTATGCAAAGGTATTAGTTACATTGTTTGAGGGAGTTAGTAGTTAAATTCAGTACCAGTCTATGGAAAGCATTGGTAGTGGCTTAACCCCCTAGGCAGTAGGGCAATACCTAGACCTTGCAGCCACTATGCTTGGCTTTGAATTGCAAGGCATTAGTAGTATGCAACATAGCCTTACCATGGCAACAGAAGCTTGCATTGGCCATTACAGATACGATAGCTTTACCTGGCAGTTGAAGATAGCCTTAGCCTTGATTTTCAATGGATAAATGAATGTTCATTGAGAATTACTTGAGAATAGAGGAGAGAGGGATTAGTGTGAAGTATTTGATTTAGTGTTCGAGTAGAGAGGATTTGGCAAGTGGCCTGACAAAGGAAAGGTGATTTTGGCCCTGCCTACAGGGGTAGCAGGGGCCTGCAGGCCAAGATGGGTCGAGTGTTAGATTAGTTTGGGAGTATAGTATTAGTATCTTAGGGAATAGGGCCCTAGTAAGCTTGTATCAGATTCTGATACATGAGTATCAGAGTTATAGTGTGAGGCTTTGGGTGTCTATAAGGTGTTCAGGTATGTATGTTGGAATGAGTACAAGTAATTACTTGTCCCTAGCATTAGATGCCTGCATTCAATTGATTTATCTGCCTTGCAGCAGCTTGTATCAACCACATCACATTGCAACAGTTTGATAACCTTAGTTTAGTCACTAAGGGAGGCTCGGGTTTGGCTAGCAGAGCAGTGACCCATTTCTTTGTAGATGTGTGAGAGTGTGGATTATATCTGTGGTATTAGGATATTGGGGTGTCCAGTCAATTAGGATATAGCCTATTGGTATGATCATCCACTGCATGCTATTTCATCCCTGTCACATTCCATTCATACTACATTCACCACTGAACACATATACTTTATACTGCATTGGCTCTGCATATTCCCTTCCAAGTTTAACTACTCTACAAGTTGTATATCTTGCATTTTCATTATAACCCATGCCTCAAAGGGACCACTACACTTCCATTTAACACTTTATACTGCATTACCTTGTATGTCCTTACCTGTATAGTTGAACATTGCACTGCAACATCACCCCCTACCTATTATGTCCTGCTAATGGACAGTATCACACCTTGCTCAGATCATCACTGCTCAGTCAAGCACTGCATTCAGATATTGCCTTGCATCCTGCATACACTATTCCATTATTCACTTCACATTTTATTCACTTTACTGCATCTGCCCCCTTCACTTGGATGTCCTGCTTTGGATGTTCGAGTCCATATTCAATTTGTGCAGCACTTATCCCCTCTGAAATTCAGAGATGACATTTTAGATTCAGACTTGTAAGTGTTGGCCTATATATAGATATAGAGTGTTGTCATTGCATTAGTGTTTCAAACCCAAATAACCATGATAGCAGTCCCAATGATTCAGTAGTATCTTATAGCTTTTGAATATGTATATGACATATGTATATTAGAGAGTGAGTGTTATGATAATTAGTGTCAGTCTTCTGGTTTAAAGTATTAGTTATCAATAGAAGGAAATCCCTTAATAGCTTTAAGACTAGTGTTGTGACTTGATTAGGTCCTAGTGGTTGGATGTGAAGTAGTAGTAGCAGCAGCTAGGCAATGCTAATGAGGGGTTAGGGAGGGATAAGTACAGGGTTTGAGGAAAAGCATCTCTTGAGGTATCAGTTGGACATTCAGGTAAGAGGGTTCTCCTCTATGTTGCATAGGTGGGGTTAGGCAGGGTACCATGTGCAGTATGCAGGGGTTGTGTGTGAAGTGTTAAGGAATATACTAGGCTTTGGGGCAGGATTGTTGGGACAACGGTGATTGGAAAGAGTATCAGAGATATTGAGTTAGTGTATTTGTTAGAATGTTGAATATCAGTTATAGGATGTTTGATCTGTCCATGGGTTTATTTGTTCAGTCTTCTTGAATATCATGTTCATCCCTTCATGTCCAATATTACAAATCAGTTCACCTTATGTTCGGGTAGGTTATACATTATATGTGGACATGTATTTAAGGGATAGATATATGAAGTTATATTAGGATCATACATGATGTATGTCACTACCACTTTTCTAGATTTGGGATATTTTAGTAATTGTGTGATATTTTGAATTTTTGATTATTTTATTATTAATTTGATTGGTGTTGTAGTTTTTGATTGGTGCTCTTGGTATTAGCAGATGGTTTAACCTTAGTTATCCTTGATTAGAAGACTAACCATATGATTAGAGACTTAATTAGCAAATTAGAATTTAAGTTAGAGCTTAGCCCTAAGTAGAAAACAATTTAAGTTATTTTTAGGCTATTTAATATATTGCTTTTTGGCCTTTTTGCTAATGGGCTCCTTTCAAAATTTAGTTGTATTGTGGCCCACCCTAAACCCTAACCTAACCCTAGCAGCACCCTTGGCCGGCCATAACAGCAGCCCCTATATGTGTTATAGTATAATAGCCGTCAAGCTTTCTCAAAACCCTAGAAATTCCCATTCCCTTCTAGTAGCCTTTTTTTCTCAATTCTCATCCAAATCAGACCAAACAAAGTACGTTGCGATCCTTGGAAGGAGAGGAACTTGCTGGAGACTTGCTAGCAAGGAATCAGAGACTTTGGACCGGAGGAAATCGGCATCGAGACGTTTGGAGGCTCGTTTAATTAAGTTATTAACTCTCAATATGTAAACCCCTCTAAACCCTTATAAATTCTAATTTTTCTTCATAAATGCATCCAACTAGGTGTCCCTGACCTGTATATGTAGTTTGGTAGGATTTCGTATCCGTTTGGTAGGCGTATAGGACGCGTGTCGGTGTATTGGAACACGTGTTCAATAAAATGCCTCTTTGAATCGAAAGTTCTTATTTTTTGATTCTGTTTTCACGAATTTGTTGATGTTTATATTTGAAATAAATTCTGTGAAGACAGATCTCGATTTGACACATTTTTGGTGTCCAAATTGGACACGGGGACGTAGCACGAGATCCCGTGCACAGCCCGTGCACTGTCCTACATTCTGAGTATCATAACTCGATGGATACGGCACAGTTTGGCATAAAATTTTGTGGACACGTGGCGGCAAACTCTGCCCATGTGCTCGTAAAATTTCATGAGATTTCGTTGAGTGTGCGCGAAGTTATCGTGCCTGCACTGATTCAGGTGACACCGTGCACGTGCGCACAGCCCTTCCCGACATGCTGTTCGTGTGGCGTGTGGACACCGCATAGACACGTGTCAGGGTAGTGTACACCTAGACCTAGACCCCACCTAGCTATGTGCACGAGCACAAGGCTCCTCGTGTTGCGTGTGGTGTTCTATCGAGCACGGCACGTGCCCAAGAGAATTTTCCTATACACGTGTACGTGCCTGTGCGATACACACTATTTGGACACGATACAGACAAAGGTTCGACTCTGTGAGGACACGAGCATGACACACACGTGTACACCTTTGTGTTTGTCAAGTTTTATGAGTTTTAGTTGTGTATTTCGGATTTTAGGTTTTGAGTTGGGTTTGTGTAGTATATGGGTTTTTGATATTGAATTGGTTTTGATATTTGAGAATTGATTTTGTGTTCAACTCAGATTTCTGAGTTTGACACTAAAATTTAGTTTTGAATTAGATTTCTGAGATACCTATTGAGTTCAGTTTCTTTTGAGGGTATGTGGGTTGATATACATACATGTGAGGGTTGGGAATTATAAGGTATAGTATATAGGTTAGCAATATGGGTTGTGTTCCAAGTTTTCTGAGATATATTAGGAGATTTCAGTTGTATATGTATATATATGTATGAGAGTTGGAATACCTATATATATGGATATGACATGTAATGAGTGTTGTAGGCTATTTGTTATAGGTATTGGTATATGTATATATGTATGTACTATGAATGTTAGTGTAGGTTGATAATTTGAGACTTGGTTTTTGGTTTTGTTTTGAGATTGAACTTGAGTTCAATCTCAGCTTCTGACATTTAGTCTACCCCCTTACACAACACACACACACACACACACACACACACACACACACACACACACACTTGCTTTCACTCCTTTGATAATATATATATATATATATATATATATAGAAAATTTGAAAGATGGTTTGGGTGTGGCTTCCCCTCGAAGGAGCTCTCCAGCTCCTCGGGTTCCCCCCTCCCTTGGCTCCGGCCGACGGCCGGCCGCCCCTAGGCACCCCCCCCGCCGGGCCTCTTTATCCTCCTCCGGGATCCTTGGCAGTCGGCCGAGCCCCCTCTGGGTGGTCTCCCCAAGGGGAGCCCCCCGTTCCCCCGACCGGAGTTTGTTCGTCGTGCGGCGGCTCCACCCTCTCTCCCCCTCTCTCTCGGCGCCGTCGCCGCCCCCAGCGTCGTAGGCATCACCATTCTCGATGCCCCGGCCGTCCCAGGATCCTTCCATCCTCGGACCCCAGCTAGTCCCCAGGGCGCCTCGTGCGCTGTGCGGCCGTGTTCCGGCCAGGCCGTCATCCCTGTCGATGTGCCGCCTCTCCCCTCGGCAGGTCAGCAGCGCATCTTGGCCGTCGTCCCCTCCGGCATGCCGCCCTTCCCTCCTTCACCCGTTCCCTCCGGCAAGGGCTGGACCGCCGGGTCTCAGGCAGCGCTAATCCCGGAGCCGCCCCCTTTTGCGGATCTCGGCGTCCCTGCGGCTCCGGGTCCCCTCCCCGCTCCGGCGGATTCATCTCCTTCGTCTCCTTCGGTTCCTCCGACGGGTCCGGATCCTGCTGCTCCTCCGATCGAGGAGCCCCCCGCCCAGATAGCCGCCCCTCTCCGATCCCCTCCAGCCCCTCCCCTCGCCGCGGCTGAGGACCTCACTTCTGCCTCGGCGCCGTCCCTCCCCGTCACGGTTGCAGACCCCCTTCCCCCGCCCGCCGCATCTGATCCGCTTCCCCCCTTCTCGGCCGGGACCTACTGGCAGGACCCCTCGTCCCTGCGTTGGTACTGTATCCCTGTCCATTCCCAGGCGACCGTGGAGCCCCCCGCCCTGTCGGCCACCCCCCTCCAGATGCCTCCCTCTCTTGCCACCCTCCCCGCCTCCGCCTTTGCTCCACTTCCCTCCTCCTTGGCCGGGGCTTACTGGCAAGATCCCTCCACCTTGCGGTGGTTCTAGGTCTCAGCCCCACCTCCAGCTTCGGCCGACGGCGGCGGCTCGGGTCTTCCCGCCGCTTCGTCGTGGTGCCGCTGTGGTCGCTGCCAGCCCTCTTGGCAGTAGCGCTCCCCGCGGTGCCCCCGCCCCCCGACGGATCTTGGTCGCCACGCCCTCCGCCTGGGTCCGACGAGCTCCTTCCCCCTTCGTCGGGCCTCTACCGGCAGTTCTCTCACGACGAGTCTGCGCCCCCTCCCTCGGTCGGACCGCACAGGCGTCTCCGGAGGATCCTCCCCGCTGGCCCCTCACCGCCGCCGTGGTCCTCCCCGCGCTGTTCGCCTTGGGCCGCCCTCTCCCACCTTCTGCCCTCTGCTCTTCCCTGCGTGGCCGTGCCCGCCCTTCCGGGTCGAGCCCTTCTCTTGGCCGGCGGCCATCGCCGCCCCGTCTTACCTCCCCTCCGCTTGCACTGGCCGGCCTCGGGGTGTGCGCTCCCCAGTATGCGCATCGGGCCTGGCGTCCCCCGGGCAACGCGCTGGCTTCCACGTGCTCGGTCCTGCTCCCTCGGGCCCCGCGCTAGCCAGCCACGTGCCCCCCTCCCCGGGAAGCGGCCCTTTTCAAAATTTCAAATTTTTGGTTTAGTTTCGGTCTTTTGTCGGTGGTGTTGGACTGGTCTGTTGTGTGGCCCTGTGTTGGCCCGGGTCCGTTTTCTGTCTTTCTTTCAATAAATTTTTCCTTTGTTTAAATATATATATATATATATATGTGTGTGTGTGTGTGTGTGTGTGTGTGTGTGTGTATAAGAAGAGGTCTCAGCCCAAACGCAGGAGGTGAGACTGACCCCGAGGTTAGGTCAGCGCCTGCCAAAAATGGACCGAAGAGTGTGTGCAGCGCCTCCTGATCTTAAGAATTTGTCAGAGGGTTTTCCTGTTCAGTTGTGCAGGGTTGTACTGGTGTCCTTCATACCTGAATTTATTTCGGTTCTTCCAGAGTACCCAGATACCGGCGGCTGCGACGATCTGATGCCCGTGAGAGATGCCCTAGTTGGCGAGGAGATCGTTGAAGCCCCCGGTGTGATGAATCTGCCCGCAACGGCGAAAGGGGTCGCTCCAAAGCTGAGTGGTGAGGTCACTGGTAAGCAGGATGTGTTCAGAAGTTTCAGATATGGGCAAAGTACAGCAATGGCATTTGGAAGCGAGGCTGAAGCCGATGGAAGTGAGGGAGTCGTCAGTAGGAAGCTTCTTGCAGTTAGCTCTCCAAAGCAAAACAGACCATTTGCTTGGGATGTAGGAGTGCCAAAAAGGTACGAACGACGAAGACTGTCCGCTGGTGCCTCCCACCACGTGCATGGCAGAGGCCATAGTGAAAGTACCGTCGGGGATGGGAGACCACCTCAAGGCATCAGGAAGCCGTTGAGCTTCACCTCGACAGTAGCAAGGTCGGCCATTGCTGCCGCCCCCAGCCACGTACGACTCCGGTCCCACCTCTACCCCGAGACGGGGTCCCATAAATCATGGATCGAGCAAATATGGGGGCGATCGAAGAAAGTTGGAGTACCGTATTGCCGAGCCACCACTCGTGGCGAAGCGACGAGCTGCCGTTGCCAAGCTGTAGTCAGATTGTGGGTTCAGCGAGGTGTCGACCGTGGAGGATACGGTGCCAGAAAGCAGAGGATCGATTGTTAGCAACGACCGTCGTAGGGTAGAAATATGGAAGTATCTAGCCTTCATGAACTGAGTCCAGATGGAGTTATCCGAACGGAGCTTCCACTACTACTTCATGGAGCAGGCGTCAATGATTTGTGAAAGTCTGCTGAAGCCTAGTCCACCCGCCTTGGTAGGTTTGGCCATAGTGCCCCAGCTGGCCCAGTGGAGCTTATCCTTTCCATCGATGTGCCCCCAGAAGAAGTTAGCGAAGAGGGATTCTAACGAGGATAACACCTTCCTAGGATGGTATTAGATGGCCAGGGTGTAGATGGTGATGGAAGATAAGACGTGCTTGATTAGAATCATCTTTTTGCCCGGAGATAGGGTCGTATTATGCCAACCCTCGATTTTTCTCCTGATTTTGTTCACAAGGCCTTCGAAGATGCCCGAGTTAGATTTACCATAGACCAACGGGCATCCTAGATACGAGAACGACGGGTAATCGATGGAGAAGGAGGTCATGTTTGCGAGAGTTGTCGAGTGGTTCCTGTCGGCTTTGTGATGGGTGTAGATTACACTTTTGTTAGTGTTAACTCGTTGTCCGGAGCATTTGGAGTAGTTGTCAAGTGTTTTGCTGACCACCTCCATCGAACCGACGTCACCGGAAGAGAAGATGAGGATGTCGTCGGCGTAGGCCAGATGAGTGATTAAAGGACAGCCAGTGGTGGTATGAAAGTGGTAGAATCTGGGGGTGTTTGGCATGTTATTCAGGTTTTTGCTCAGTGCTTCGGCTGCGATGATGAAGATGGTGGAGGATAGAGGGTCACCCTGTCGAACCCCATGGCTCGATTTGAAGAAGCCGTCGGCTTGCCCGTTGATGACTGTGGAGAACCAAGAGTTGCTGATGGATCGAAAGATGATGTCAATCTAAATTTCGGAGAACCCGAACGCTCTGAACACCCAAATCATGAATTGCCAGTCCAGACGGTCGTAAGCCTTCTCAATGTCGAGTTTGATGGTGACGTTGCCTCCCCTGGACGGGAATTTCAAGCACGTGATCATTTCCTGGGCAAGAATGATGTTTTCGATGATGTTCCGCCCAGAAACAAAGTCGTTTTGCTCCTCGAAGATGATCTTGGGAAGGAGAGTGGATATGCAGACCACGATGATCTAGAAGATGATTTTATTTGTGAAGGTGCATAAGCTGATCGGTCTGAAGTCTTTGAAGGATTTTGGGTTGTCTTTTTTTGGATAAGGATAAGGTTGGCAAAAAAGATAGATTTGGGGTAGCTCGCGCCTTGGAAGAAAGCAACAGCGGCCCCGTATAAATCCACTTTGATGATATCCCAACAAGATCGGTAGAAGACACCTGAGAAACTATCAGGTTCGGGGGCGCTGTGCTCGTCTAGGGCCCAGGTGGCCGACTTTACCTCCTCCGCGGATGGGGAGGGGGGTCAACAGCAGCTCGTTCTCATGCTCGCTGATCAAGTTGGAGACCAGCACTAGGAAAACCTTATCTTTGACGACGACGTCTTTGGAGAATAATTTGGTATAGAAGTTAGTGGCTACCATGTGTATGCTTCACTGGTCTTTAAATAAGATGCCGTTCTCGTCGGAGATCTGGTGCAGATGAAGTTGTTGTCTACGACCTTTGATGCAGGCGTGGAAGAATCTAGAATTTCTGTCGCCGTCAGCATCCCAGGACAATCTGGCTTTCTGCTTCCAGAATTCTGTCTCATCCTTCAACCGAGACTTGAGGAGAGCTTTGGTGAGGTTGAGATCGGTACGGGCTTTCGTGGATCTGTTCGAGGCGTACCGGATCTCAGCACGGGTGACATCATCCTCTACCTTCTTTATCTCTTAGAAGATGTTTCCGAAGGTGAGCTTGATCCAAGAAGAGAGCGCGCCCTTGGTTGCCTTGTACTTGTTAGCCACACGAACAAGGGGGTCGGGGTGAGTCGTCGAATTCCATACTGCGGCAATGGTATTTCTGAATTGCAGGTGGTGTCTCCAGAAATACAGGAAACAGAAAGGTTTCTTGATGATGTTGGAGTTGCTGCAGATCTCGATTATAAGCGGGAAATGGTCCGATTCGGTAGAGTTAAGATGAGAGAGGTTGGAGATGAGATCCATGTCGGACCAACAGTTGTCGATCAAGGCTCGATCCAGATGGGAGTATTGTCTTCTGGCGCCTTTCTGCATGTTACACCAGGTGAAGGTGTTGCTGGAGAAGGGGAGGGTGGACATGTGGGTGTTGAAGATGAAGGAATTGAAGTCATTCATGGCCGGCTGGGGGAGAGAGCGCCCCCCTGATTTCTCTTCTATGCACGAGATTGTGTTAAAGTCTCCGACACAGAGCCACAGAAGGTTGTTAAGGTGGACGTGGGTGTCCATCAGGGTGTCCCTGAGCAGCTTGCGCTCGGCGAAATCACAGCTGACGTGGACAGCAGAGAAGAGGGAACGAAAAGTGAGAGTGGGGTGCTCCAGCCAACAGGAGAGCACCCGTTTTGAGTCCTGCATGATACCAAATTTATATTAGGTCGTGAAGAGGATCCAGATGTTATGGCACCGGGCTACCGCGGACTGGAAGCCGAGTTGAAGCTGGATGGAATTGAGCTTTCTCTGGGATATTTTAGGTTCGATGATCACAAGTATGTCGACCCGGTAGGTTTTCTTGAGGCTAATTATTCTCCTCAAGGTGGGTTTATTGGCCAGCCCTCTAACATTCCATGAGAGAATGTTAAGCATTGGGATGATTCCGGGGGGTGGGTAGGTGTTGAGCTTTGTGGCTGACCTAGTGGTCATGGCCGTGGGCTATTGGGAGTATTTTTTCTTCTTGCGGTGGAGGATTTTGTGAGCTCTCGGGGTCACCGTTATAGGGTCATCCGATGCTGCTCTCGAGGTCTCTGCTGATGTGTCTCCCTGACCTATGTTGCATGTATCCTTTACCGGAGGGGGGCATCATCAATTTTAATGTCAGCCAGCGCACAGAGGGGGTTGCTTGGGTCCAAGAAGCTGACTTCCTTGGTTTGCTGGAGCCGATCTGCGAGAAGGAGGCCAAAGGTGGCCAGGACATTCTCGAAGTCAAATCCAGAGCTGATGGGGGAGGTGGCAATAATGGATAGGGAAGGGTGTAAGATCAAAGCCATCTGGTTGTTCCCCTCGTTCGCCGTTGGGCCAACGCAGATCGGTAGCTCTATAGTGGACTCAATGCTAATGGCGGAAGGGGACCTGTCGGGAAGGCTGCTCGTCTGGACAATGTCTGGAGGGAAGGATGCGAGGATGTCGAACCTGTTGTTGAGAAAGATGGCCGTGGGTTCGACGAGAGCGACGGCGATGGCGTGGGCCGCTGGAAGGGTGGGAGCAGGGTCGGGTGAGCCGTCGCTATCGTCGATATGGGAGTCAGAGTTGGGGAGGGGGAGAATGGGGGCTGAGGGAGTGGGGTGGGTCGTTTTGGGGGGTTGCAACTTGTTGGGGGCTTTCTTCTTAAGCTCCGGGTGGACCCGAAAACAATGCTGTGTGAGGTGACCTCTGATCTGACAGTGCTTGCAAAATATAAAGCTGTTGTCATGCACCAGCGACTGAAGGTGTGTCTGTCCCTCGAGATCGATCTGAAGAAGAGTGGGGGGTTCAGAAGATAGGTCGAGCTCCACACAGATTTATGCATAGTTGCCTTTGGAAAGACTATGGTTTCTTCGATAATAGCAACGAGGGACCCGAAGGAGCTGGCGATTCTCTTGAGGGCGGCGGGGGCAAAACATACTAGGGGTAGGTTTGGGAGGGTGATCCACGCCGAGATTATAGTCGAGTCAACTTTGGGGTTAAAGTCGGAGGACCATTTAGCGATCTTGACGCTATGGGCTCCAATACTGGTGGATTTGGCCCAGACTAACGAGTGGTCGACATCGAAGAAAAGGTGTAGGAGTAAGTGTTTTGGGACCAGCGGGGTGACTTTGTAGGCCGAGGCGAGACCCCATCCAGTGATTGCTTCTTGTGCTAAGAGGAGCTTCGGGCACCCGGAGGGGAACTTCAGCACGAACGTCTTCGCAAAGTTGGCGGATAAGGATGAGATCTCAGCTGGGGAGCATGGGTCACGGATAGTGTCGCCGTCAGCGAGGCTAGGGAGCTCGACGTCCGGAAGCACAGGGTCCTCGGACTGGAAAGGGAGCTGCGTCTGGCGATCTGGCCACAAAATCTCGGCAAAAGAAGGGGCAACGAGGGGATTATTACACAGTCGATGGGGGAAGGCCAGGTTGAGAGGTGGTGGGGGTTGGTTAAGGTGCGACTGTAATGCCAACCATCGAGGGAGACACGGGCCCAGCTAGGTCAGCGACCGAGAGAGGGCACGTGGAGTCGACGGGAGAGGTGGGCGCGTAACTGCCACAAGCCGGCACATAGGTCCCTAGAAGAGGGGGGCGCATGTGCCCGGGCGAAGGCAAGAGGGCACATAGCCCTTAGTGGGAGGGGGGAAGGGGTGCATAGCCGGAGCATTGAACGGGCGCATGGACGCTAGCAGTAGGAGGAGTCGATCCGTTGTCCGATGACGCACGGATGGGCGCATGCTGGCCTGAGAGGAGGGGCGCATGGCAGCCCGAGGGCTGCACATATCCTTCCGCTCGTCGAGGGAGCGACGTGGTGACCCCCAACAGGGCTGGTGTGGGCGCATAGCCGCCCCACCTAAAGGTGGGCGCATAGCTGGATCGAGCTGGGAAGGAGGGCGCATGGCCGCCGACTCGACTCCCAGCCACAGAGGGAAGGGGAAAGAGCAAATCCGAATTTGAATTTGTGATATTCGGGCGAGAAAGTCTAGATCACGAGGCGGTGGCCTTAATTCTCGCCCAAGCCTGCAAGCCTAGCTGGAGGGGGGCGTCGAAGGAGTTCGCCGTGGAGGGTGGCCACCGGAGTAGAGGGGCGAAGCCCGGAGACGGCGGGGCGCAGGCGCGACCACCGCGGTCAGCAGGCCGGCTGCGGGAAAGGGCCTCTGCTACCGGCTCGGTGGCTAGCGACGGGGAGTGCGGCCACCGCAGCTTCGGGGCCACCGCAGCGGAGGACAATCCGACCAGGGCCAACTGGTCGGGGTCCAGGCGACTGAGGAGCGCGGGACAGCCAGGGCACGATCGCTCGGGGGTTCCGGAGGGGGGCAAACCCACGTCGACTTGAGCGGGCGGCGACGGGGGGAGTAAGGGGGGCTGTCGATGGTTCGTCGGGGCTGCCACACACAACCCATCTCCACCCAATGTTTCCATGTTTGCATGACTCCCCCCTCCCCCGCTCGTCGACGGCGCCGGGACCGCGTAGCCCCGACGAACCATCGACAGCCCCGACGAACCATAGATGGGTTGTGTGTGTGTGTATATATATATATATATATTGAATTGATTAAATATATTTGATTTTGATATAGGATATTAGTCTATGGTTGGTGAGTTAGTTTAGAATTGACCCAATATTCATAAATTGGCATAGTTGACTAGCAAGTTGACCAAGTTGACAAAAGTCAACTTTGGGTCAAACTTGATCTAAACTTGACCCAAATGGACTTAAAATGACTAGATAACTCAAGTTTATCCTAAACTTGGAATAATGGACTTGTTGACTTAGGGTTGACCTTGTTGACCAAAATGGTTGTCCAGGGTTGACCAAGGGTTGACTTTGACCCAGAATGACCAAGAATCATTTAGAACGCATTGTAAATTTCTCTAAATTCATATTGGACACTTTATAACCTGTGGTTGTACTAATTAGGACTTAGATACTCTTGTTTAGACTCATATTCTCATCTGACATTCGGGATATCAGGCGAGTACATTCTCTGACCGTTTCATACTTGTTAGGAATTATATTCTTGTTATAATCTAATTTACTTGATGCTGGCATGATGTTATCACGGATTAGTACTATATGAATCTTTACATGAGATGTTATACCCCTCGGGTGTATCAGATACGTCATGTCATATGCTTTTCACGAACATCATGTATTTCATGGACTCTTATTATTCATGTACACTCATGTGCTCTCATGTACTCTCATGATCTCATGAGTTTCGTGTATAAACTTTCATATACAATAACATAACCTGTCAAGATCCTTGTGTATTGATTGGGGTACGGGAGAGTAGAAGTAGTCATGTGAACAATTCCAAAGTAGTGTAATCATGTGCAAACTCTGTAGTGTAATCATGTATAAATCAAGCCGTTCACATGTCTATCTTGTACTCTAAATCACTAGTCACTTACAGTTCTCAATTACCATACCTAAATATTTCCTGTTCGCAAATTCTCTCTTCTTCTTCATGTTTATTCTTACAGTTTTCATGTACTTTATTCTATAGCATGATTTATATTTTCTGTCATGATATGAACTGTGTGAGAGATATGTATTCGTTCCCGTCCTGATTGGACCCATTGAAAATATTACAGAGGATGAGAAGGAGTTCTGCCCTACTTACTATAGAGCTGGCTTAGATGACACCGGTGACTTGGGCCCTCAGGAGGATCCAACAGTTGCTGAAGACTTGCCCATTGTCTAGATTAGACTGCTAGACTAGTTATCTTTATTTAGATGTTTTGTCTTTGAGATGTACTTCACTTATTTGGATTTTGATGTTGTTTAAACATCCAAACTTATTAACTTTCAGTTGTAGTTCTCTGTTGGGATTATTATCCATCTTTTTATCCCTTTATTTCCATGTTAGGTTCTGTGATTGAGTTGTACCTTCTATGTTGTTCTCCTTTTGGAGAGTATATCATTGTACAGGTACAGTTATATTTTATTAGATGTTGCGACCTTGGACAGCGTTCTACCGCCGACACTGCGACGTAGGCTGGACGTTCCCACTTTTTGTGTCCTTACACTGGGTGTGAGTCGTGACATGTTTTAGTGGTGGCCCACGCAGGTCTTCAATAAAGAGTCGCAACTAGTGCAATTTCGTAGTGGTACTCAAACTAGAGTATTACTACAGCCTGCAATAGGATATAGAATATAAGTTTAAGGTACTCAATCACATTAGAAAAAACTCTTATCTAATTCTTGCTGCTAATTGCCTTCTTATGAAATAACTGTCCTCCTTTGATTATACCATTTTTTGCTCAGAATTGACTTCTTTGTTTGATTATACCGTTTGTCCTTCTTTATTTTATGTCTGTATCATTTGCAATTAGACACCATCTTTCTTCTGAATCGTTGTCTAGGACTTGCAAGATTACGACTGGGGGTGGTATCATCCTCGTCCGTGATATTTGTAAGGATCGGAGAGTAGTTTTGGGAGGCCGAAAACTGAATGTGAGTCTGCTCGTAATGCCATTACCAAACTATGATATTATACTCGGGATGGATTTGTTGAGTAGGTACCATGCCAGTATAGATTATCATAGTGGTAGAGTTCTTTTCAGAGTGCCAGGAGAGCTAGAGTTCGAGTTCACCATACGAGAGGCGGAGCAGAGCAGCAGAGTTTTCTGTGGAGTTTCATTAGAGGAGCAGAGCGTGCCACATCCATTGATAGCTGAGTTCATGGATTTATTTTCGGAGGAGTTGCCAGGGTTACCTCTGGACAGAGATGTAGAGTTCTCTATAGATTTGGTGCTCGATGCAGAGCCGATATCTCAGCACGTCTATAGAGTGAACAACAGTGAGCTAATGGAGTTGAAGAAGAAGGTGGATGAGTTGCACGACAAAGGTTTCATTTGATCGAGTTCTTCACCGTGAGGTGCACCGGTACACTTTGTGCCGAAGAAGGATGGGGTATGGATGTTTATCGACTACAGGGCTCTCAACAGCCTCACGATCAACAACAAGTATCCGCTACCGAGGATCGATGATCTGTTCGATCAGTTGAGCGGAGCGAGGGTATTTTCCAAAATTGATCTGAGGTCAGGTTACTATCAAGTGAAGGTGAAGAAGAAGAACATTCCGAAGACAACATTCAGGACAGGTATGGCTAGTTTGAGTTCATGGTGATGCCGTTTGGGTTAACTAACGTCTCGGCAGTGTTCATAAACCTGATAAACAAGGTGTTCCACTAGTACTTGGACACATTCCTGGTGGTGTACAACAACGACATCTTCGTGTACTCGAAGACCCCAGAGGAGCATGAGGAGCACTTAAGAGTGGTTCTGGAGACTCTCAGGAAGGAGAAGCTTTATGGGAAGCTCTCAATGTGTGAGTTCTTCCTGTATCGAGTTGATTTCCTAGGTCATATTGTGACCAGGGATGGGATCTCAGTCGACCCGAAGAAGATCAGAGCAGTTGAGGCGTGGACCGCTCCGAGTTCAGTTGCAGAGATCAGGAGTTTCCTGGGATTGGCAGGCTACTACAGGAGGTTTATTCAGGATTTCTCCCGGGTTGCAGAGCCATTGACTAGGATGACCCGGAAGGACGCAGAGTTTATCTGGTCAGAGGAGTGTCACGTCACTTTTGATGAGTTGAAGAAGCGGCTGACGACAGCCCCGATTCTGACATTGCTATCAGGATCAAGCGGGTTCACTATCTACCGTGACGCCTCAGGGAAGGGTTTGGGTTGTGTCTTGCAGCAACATGGGAAGGTGATTGCCTATGCATCCAGGCAATTACGTCAATTACGTCCGGATGAGAAGAACTACCCTACCCATGACTTGGAGTTGGCGACAGTTATCTTTGCTCTTAAGTTGTAGAAGCACTAACTATACGGAGAGCGTGTGGAGATCTTCACAGACCACAAGAGCTTGAAGTATGTGTGTACACAGAAGGAGCTCAATATGAGGCAGAGAAGATGGTTGGAGTTGATAAAGGACTTCGACATTTTGTTGTAGTATCATCCAGAGAAGGCCAACGTGGTTGCTGATGCCTCGAGTAGGTATCCGGTAGCTATGTGTTTGACGGTAGACCGTCACTTGTTAGCAGATTTGGAGAGCCTGGAGATCGAGGTGATAGTGTCGGGAGTTGAGATGCAGATACGGGGACTGCAGATTCAGTCAGACTTGATGGAGAGGATTAAGTCGACTCAGTTCGACGATATTGCTCTGTGGTGTATTCGAGAGCAGGTTCGAGCAGGACTTACGGATGAGTTTATCATTACAGATGATGGCGCATTGAGGTACGGTTCCAGACTATGTGTACCTAGTGGAGACCTTCGGGAGCAGGTTATGTAGGAGGCCCACCGTTCTCAGTACTCTATGCATCTAGTTGCCAACAAGATGTATAGGGATCTGAAGAAGCACGTATGATGGTATGGGATAAAGCGGGAGGTAGCATGCTTCGTAGCCAGATATTTTATTTGTCAGCAGGTAAAGACAGAGAGACAAAGGCCAGGAGGACAGTTACAACCATTGCCTATTCCGAAGTGGAAGTAGGAGCACATTACGATGGACTTTGTTTCAGGATTTCCACGTACACCAGGGGAAAAAGACACAATTTGGGTCATCGTAGACAGGTTAACCAAATCAGCCCATTTCTTGCCATTCAAAGTGGGCTTGTCTACGAAGAAGCTAGCAGAGATGTACGTGCATCAGATTATCAGACTTCATGGAGTTCCATTGAGCATTATCTCGGATCGAGATAGTCGTTTTATTTCCTATTTCTGGCAAAGTCTGCATACTAGTTTGGGCACTAAGCTCAAGTTTAGTACATACCACCTGCAGAAAGACAGGCAGTCAGAAAGGACTATTCAGACACTCGAGGACATGCTGCAGACTTTTGTCATGGATTTTAGAGGTTCGTGGGAGGATTATTTGCACTTGGTGGAGGTTGCATACAACAATAGTTTTCAGGCCAGCATTGAGATGTCACCATTCGAGGCGTTATACGGGCATAGATGTCGCCCTTGTCTTGGGATGATGTTAGAAAGCGAGCTTTATTAGGACCTGAGATGGTTGTGGGCGCAGCCGAGAAGGTGAAGCTTATCAAAGATTGACTTCACGTGGCGCAGAACAGACAACGGCATTAGACCGATAGCCACCGGAGACCTTTAGAGTTTGAGGTACAGCTTAGACTTAGGATTAGGATTTTATTATTTTGTAATTTTGTTTGATCATGTGATTGTTATTTCTAAGTTGGAGACCATGTTTGTGCTAAGTTGGAGATCTGGTGTTCCTGAGGATATCTCCGACATGAGGTACTGTTCGCTTTAGTGGAGGTAGAAAGCTTAGCCCGTACTTCATCGGACCTTTCGTTATCAGCAGAAGAGTCGGTGACGTGTCATACAGACTGGACTTGCCACCTGTATTAGAGGGAGTCCATAACATATTTCACGTGTCACAGTTGAGATGGTATGTGGCAAATCTCAACCATGTACTGGATCATTCCGAGATCGAGGTGGGCCCTACTCTTAGTTATCCAGAACAACCGGTGGAGATTCTGGATCGTCGAGAGAAGGTGTTGAGGAACTAGATGATACCCTTGGTTCGCGTCGCATGGAGGAATCACTCTCCATGTAAGTCTACTTGGGAGAGGGAGGATGAGATGTGCGAGCAATACCATTATCTTTTTCAGTCTTAAGGTATGATTTTTCTATCATTCTCATCTGTTCAGTTTTGTCTTTAATTTCAAGGACAAAATTATTTTAAGGAGGGTAGATTTGTCACTACCATTTTTCTAGATTTGGGATATTTTAGTAATTGTGTGATATTTTAAATTTTTGATTATTTTATTATTAATTTGATTGGTGTTGTAGTTTTTGATTGGTGCTCTTGGTATTAGCAGATTGTTTAACCTTAGTTAACCTTTATTAGAAGGCTAACCATGTGATTAGAGACTTAATTAGCTAATTAGAATTTAAGTTAGAGCATAGTCCTAATTAGGAAACAATTTAAGTTATTTTTAGGCTATTTAATATATTGCTTTTTGGCCTTTTTACTAATGGGCTCCTTTTGGACTTTAGTTGTATTGTGGCCCATCCTAAACCCTAACCTAACCCTAGCAGCACCCCTGGCCGGTCACAAAAGCAGCCCCCCTATATGTGTTATAGTATAGTAGCCGTCAAGCTTTCTCAAAATCCTAGAAATTCCCATTCCCTTCCAATAGCCTCTTTTCCTCAATTCTCATCCAAATCAGACCAAACGAAGTACATTGCGATCTTTGGGAGGAGAAAAACTTTTTGGAGACTTGCTATCAAGGAATCAGAGGCTTTGGACCGGAGAAAATCGGCATCGGGACGTTTGGAGGCTCTTTTCATTGAGATATTGACTCTCAATAGGTAAACCCCTCTAAATCACTATAAATTCTAATTTTTCTTCATATATGCATCCATCTAGGTGTTCCGGACCCGTAGATGTAGTTTCTTAGGATTTCGTATTTGTTTGGTAGGCGTATCGGACGCGTGTCGGTGCATTGGAACACGTGTTCGATGAAATGCTTCTTAGAATTGAAAGTTCTTATTTTTTTATTCTGTTTTCACGAATTTGTTGCTGTTTATATTTGAAACAAATTTTGTGAAGACGGATCTCAATTTAACACATTTTTGGTGTCCAAATCGGATACGGGGACGTAGCACGAGATTCCGTGCACAGCCCGTGCACTTTCCTGCATTCTGAGTGTCAAAACTCGATGGATACGACACGGTTTGGCATAAAATTTTGTGGACACGTGGGAGAAACCTCTGCCCACATGCTCGTGAAATTTCATGAGATTTTGTTCAGTGTGCACAAAGTTAACGTTCCTGCACTGATTCGGCTGACACCATAAACGCGCGCACAGCCCTTCCCAACACGCTGTTCGTGTGACGCATGGACACCACGTGGACGCGTGTCATGGTGGAGTACACCTAGACCTATACCCCACCTATCTACATGCACGAGCACGAGGCTCCTCGTGTTGCGTGTGGTGTTCTATCGAGCACGGCATGTTCCTACGAGGATTTTCATATACACGTGTACGTGCCTGTGAGATACGCACTGTTTGGACACGATACGGACACGGGTTTGACTCTGTGAGGACATGAGCATGACACACACGTGTACACCTTTGTGTTTGTCAAGTTTCATGAGTTTTAATTGTGTATTTCGGATTTAAGGTTTTCAGTTGGGTTTGTGTAGTATATGGTTATTTGATATTGAATTGGTTTTGATATTTGACAATTGATTTTGTGTTCAACTCAGATTTTTGAGTTTGACACTGATATTTAGTTTTGAATTAGATTTCTGAGATACCTATTGAGTTAAGTTTCTTTTGAGGGTATATGGGTTGATATACATACATGTGAGGGTTGGAAATTATAAGGTATAGTATATAGGTTAGCAATACGGGTTGTGATCTCAGTTTTCTGAGATACATTAGGAGATTTCAGTTGTATATGTATATATATGTATGAGCGTTGGAATACCTATATATATGGATATGACATGTATTGAGTGTTGTAGGCTATTGGTTATAGGTATTGGTATATGTATATATGTTTGTACTATTGAATGTTAGTGTAGGTTGATAAGTTGAGACTTGGTTTTTGGTTTTGTTTTGAGATTAAACTTGAGTTCAATCTCAGTTTCCGAGATTTAGTCTACCCCCTTACACAACACAGCACACACACACACTCACACACACACACACACACACACACACTTGCTTTCACTCCTTTGATATATATATACATACATATATGTGTATATATATATATATATATATATATATATATATATATATATATATATATATATATATATATATATATATATATATATATATTACATATTGAATTGAATGAATATATTTGATTTTGATATAGGATATTAGCCTGTGGTTGGTGAGTTTGTTTAGAATTGACCCAATAGGCCTAACTTAGCATAGTTGACTAGCAAGTTGACCAAGTTGACAAAAGTCAACTTTGGGTCAAACTTGATCTAAACTTAACCCAAATGGACTTAAAATGACTAGATAACTCAAGTTTGACCTAAATTTGGAATAATGGACTAGTTGACTTAGGGTTGACCTAGTTGACCAGAATGGTTGACCAGAGTTGACCAAGGGTTGACTTTGACCCAGAATGACCTAGAATCATTTAGAATGCATTATAAATTTCTCTAAATTTTTGTTGGACATTCTGTCACCTGTGGTTGCTCTAAATAGGACTCAGATACTCCGGTTCGGACTCATAATCTCATCAGACATTCCGGATATAAGGTGAGTACATTCTCTGACCGTTTCATACTTGTTAGGAATTATATTCTTGTTGTAGACTAATTTTCTTGATGCTGACAGGATGTTATCACGGATTAGTACTATATGGATCTTTACATGAGATGTTATCCCCCTCGGGTGCATCAGATACATCATGTCATGTACTTTTCATGAACATCATGTATTTCATGGACTCTTATTATTCATGTACCCTCATGTGCTCTCGTGTACTCTCATGATCTCATGAGTTTCATGTATAAACTTTCATGTACAATAACATAACCTGTCTAGATCCTTGTGTATTGATTGGGGTACGAGAGAGTAGAAGTAGTCATGTGAACAATTCTAAAGTAGTGCAATCATATGCAAACTCTATAGTGTAATCATGTACAGACCAAGCCGTTCACATGTCTATTTTGTACTCTAAATCACTAGTCACTTACAGTTCTCTATTACCATACCTAAATATTTTCTATTATCAAATTCTCTTTTCTTCTTCATGTTTATTCTTACAGTTTCATGTACTTTATTCTAAAGCATGCTTTATATTTCCTGTCATGATATGAACTGTGTGAGAGATATGTATTCGTTCTTGTCCTGATTGGACCCGTTGAAAATATTACAGAGGATGAGGAGGAGTTCTGCCCTACTTACTATAGAGCTAGCTTAGATGACACTGGTGACTTGGGCCCTCAAGAGGATCCAACAGTTGCTGAGGACTTGCCTATTGTCTAGATTAGACTGTTAGACTAGTTATCTTTATTTATATATTTTGTTTTTGAGATGTACTTCAATTATTTGGATTTTGATGTTGTTTAAGCATCCAAACTTATAAACTTTCAGTTGTAGTTCTCTATTGAGATTATTATCCATCTTTTTATCACTTTATTTCCATCTTAGGTTCTGTGATTGAGTTGTACGTTCTATGTTGTCCTCCTTTTGGAGAGTGTAGAAGCATGAAAATTTAAGCAGATTGGACATATGCGCCCAAGTCACGAAAGAGCCTTATGCGCCCAAGTCACCAATGAGCTTTATGCATCCAAAGCTTCCAGTAAAGTCATATGCGCCCAAGCTCCAGTGAGGTCATACGTCCATGCGCCCAAGACAAGCTCCTCCAGAAGGGGGGTGCATAGTCCTGTTTCAGGCTATGCGCCCAAGCCAGAACAGCCCCTGACTCGGTCAAAGCCACGATCAAAATATGTACCGAAGCATACGGCCACATCAGCACCACGATCAACCCACGACCACGTAGCCTGCATGCGTCTACATCCTATGCACCCAAAGCAGGACCATGCACCATATAAACCAGTGTGTTTCCGCATGTGGGTGCATAACATCATTCCAGCTCAAGAACTACTATAAAAAGGGGCCTCATCCCTCTTCAAAACGCAGAATGGAGTACATTTTCAAGAGCCAAATTGCTGCACTTCTTGCCAGTGAGTCGAGAGTTAGCAATTATCTTAGGTTTTTTCCACTTTTGTAATCGGAGTGTCAACGGAGTAAAGGAGCAATTGTTGTTCGATCTCTATCGTCCCATTCTCCAGAATTCTTTTTTGTATTCGGCGATCCTCAGCGCAGGATCTCTCAGGCGTACTCGATTTGTGGTGCCTTGTGCCAATAAAGAAAAGACAACATTTTTTTTGTGTCCACAAAAATGGCGACTCTGCTGGAGACTACCTTTTCATCTGATGAAAAGGTGGTGACGCAATCTGATACCGACAAAGTGGGGAGCACTCAGAAGATGCTGATCGTGAAGTTCGATCAGCAGGAGTTCGAAGAGATGCTCTCGAGGGACGGCTTTACTCCCTCAAAATCATCGAAGCCAAACAAGTCTCGCAAGACTTGGCTTCCGAATGCTCCCAGTGCATATCCTGCTAGTATCATAGCAGATATGCAACTGAAGGACTCTGTCACATGGGGGCATGGCTCTGCCACAAAAGCTCCAAGAATGAAGAAGGCTCACACCGTTCTGGGCTCTACTAGCCTAGCGACTTCTCTCTTGTGCAACCAACAACAGTATTCAACGCCCGAGACTTGGCAAAGGAAAACACTACGATGCCAAGAATCGGAGTGTGAGATACTCTGGGCAAACCTAGCGAGGCTCACAAACGAAGGAGGCGAAGTTGGAAGAAAACAACGCTGCTCCACCAAGCATGCGCCCAAAGGGGTATGTGGGCGCATAACTCTAATCAGAAGGCTTCTATCTTCGATAGATTGGGCATCCAGGGTCATGCGCCCAAGGCTATGCGCCCAGGCTGAACTGATCCATACTATGTGCCCATATCGAGGAAGCCCAGACATGTTGCTAAGAAGCATGCATCCAAAGGCAGACACCATGGCCTATGCGCCCGTAGCAAAAAGACAGGTCCCGAAGCGTATAGCACAGGGCTGTCTTCAAGGTAATCATAGAACTTATGTGTGGGGGTTGCCCCTGCACGTAAACTAAGTCTGGATGTGCCAACTCTACTTATAAACCCACATACAAAGCTCGACGATGCATGTGACATGGGTTTTAAGGCAAAACTCCCTTTTGCTGATTTATGTGATATGATAAATCATAAGCGTAAATCAAGGAAGGACACATCAATTCATGATGCACATCCGTGCACCAGCATTGTCATCAACTGTTGCTGCTCCAAAGCAACGAGAGTGCCTCGAAGGCAGTCCGTGTTTCGATGACTACATTTCTTTGGCGATGAAAAGCCGCTGGGTGTTTTATCCAACATGGCTCCATAGGGTCCCCCTTATGGAAGCTCCAATCAAAGACGGTGGACCACGAACCCAACTTTCTCTTTCAGTTCTGCAAGAAGAAGAAGAAGAAGAAGTCTACCAACAGATGGCCAGCAGGCTGTCACATCTGAAGGAGTCTATATGGGTACTCGGTGAAAGGTAAGATTTCGTATAGATGACGAGGACTCCCAAGCTGGAGGTAGTATTCCCTCAGAGTCTGAAGCGGATAACCTTTACACTGGGGGTAGCCTTCCAGAGGACGACGATCTCTCCGAGTCTGACGGCGACTATCTACCTCTCCTATCCGACGATAAGGGACTTGTCAACTCAGAGACAGACAGTATCAGCACTAGTTGTACTATTTCCTCGGTTCGTCCTCGCATGTTATCTATATACATGGAGGACGAAGAAAGACCTGTGAAGCCAGTGATCAAACCAGCAAACGGCTAGAGGGTCTTGAAATAACATTTGTCAAGATCACTGATATGTTTACCAGTATCAGGGCGGTCCAAGCTGCTAGGGCTGTTCTTCCATCCAAACAAAATGTCTCGACTCATGTTAGTCTGGCTCATAGCAACAACCCTCCATCACTACAAAAGGAGTATCATTCCGTTGCGCCTCCTCCAACTCTTGCAAATGTTAGGGGTGGTCCTTCGCCAAGGATGCCTAACAACCGTACAGCAGCCGTTTTCCAACACCTGCTTAATTAACAGGATGCAATTGATTCTTTGGTTACCCGTCTCGATACCATCTCACACAAAGACGAGCTTCAGAAGATGGAAATATTTCAACCTTATCCTCCTGAATGGGAGAATGCTACTTGGCCTCCTAACTACAAGCCGCTGACGCTAAATTCATTTGACGGGTTGACTTCTCCTCGTCAACACATGACATACTTCAACACGCAGACTCTACATTTACCCAGGGATGATCCGTTCTTGTCAAAGCTGTTTATTAGCACCTTGTATGGGGTAGCTTTTGAATGGTTCTGCAGTCTGCCTGACGGTTGTATCAATTCTTTTAAAGACTTAGAGAGGTTGTTCCTCAATAGGTTTTATGAGAGTGGCAAGCATGTTAGTATGTCCACCGTCATCGAGACCAAGCAAATGAGGACTGAGTCTGTCATTGCTTTTATCGAACGCTTTCAGGCGGCTAGCATTGAAGATGCCCTTCGGCATACCAGACTCAAAACTTATGGATACTTGTCGACATAACTTCCTTTCTACAGTAAAGTTTTGTCTGGGTATACATAAGTACGATACATGGCCCGCTTTCATTGGTGTCGCTGATGCTGCTGAAAATGACGTTCCTAATCTGGAACTACTGGGGTTGAAAATACCGAAATCTGAAGACAAGGACAAGCATCCTTAAACTATCCTTGTCCGTGGGGGTAAAGGGAAAGAAGTCTTGAAGGTCAACACTTCAAAGGGAGCTTCCAATTCTCAGGGCGCCTCCGACAAGCCTAAGGAGACCTTCTCCTTTGACGAAGACGATGTCATTACCAATTTTCACACATTAATGAAGGGTAATAAACTGACATTGCCTCCACCACGACGTCCTGCAGAGGCGAACCAACTCAACGATCCCAAGTACTGTCTTTATCATCAGTACATGCATCACTCTACCAAGGATTGCAACGTCCTGAAGAAGAAGATACAACAGCTTATCGACAGCCAAGTGATCAACCTCGAAGCTGAAGACAAGGTCGTATCTTCTAACATGATCTCTCTTTAGTTTGGTGACTTTCCTCCCATAGAAGTCCCAGACGGCGTGGTCCCGCACTACAACAAATATGGCCTACAACAGTAGTTTTTCTATAGCGTTCAAGTGTCTCCACTATATAATGTTATCAACAATAGCATTCTTTCTGCAGTGCTATAAAAATATCTATGTATAACGTTTTCTGAATGATGTAGAATCTATAACATTTATATGTTTGTATCTTCCAAATTTCATTTCCCCACTTTTTTTATTTCTTTGCTTTATTCCAAATTTTGGCGCTGCGTCCACGATAGAAAGGTTTTCCTCTCCATCGCTTCTCTTTTTTTTTCTTTCTAAACTCTTTTTCTCCTTTCTCTCTCTCCCGCTTTCCTTTCTCCCTCTCTCTCTCTCTCTCTCAGATTAGGGCGACAAGGGGACTGCTGTCACATAGAGCCGCGGAAGAGGCGACAGTCTCGGAGACTCGACATATCCACCGGATCTGTTTAGCTCCAGTCTCGGGGACTTGATAGACCTGCAGTGTACCGGCCACCGACGACTCGGAGTCCAAGGGATGTGCCGGAATCAGCGATGAGGTTGGTGGCGCTGATGACTCGACCACTCGAAAAGATGCTCGGTGCGGTGGTAAGAAAATCACCAGACTCCGTCTAGCATTTCACGGGGTCGTCGGATCTGGCAAACTTGATTCGCGAGAGGTTGGGGTATTTTCGATCGTATGGGCCCTCGTCACTGTCGTCGTCTAGGTTATCTCTCACTCTTTCATCTTGAACTATCATTTTTCTTAATTTTTTCTCTCGATATATTATCTAGGGTTTAGAGGTAGAATCGATCTCTGATAAACATAATAATTGGGGCTTTTGTAAGCATCATGATATAAAGGGTTTTCCTTTTTGGTTAGGGTTTAGAAGAAGAATCGATCATTATCTGGGTTTTTTTCTCTTGACCACGAATTGATTGCCAGAGCAGTCCATGGTGGCAAGGTTCTCCAATTTCTCTTGCCAGTTCTAATTGGCCTTAGTATCCAATTGTTGGATATTTGAGTTGGGTTTGTTCCTTTGATTAGAGATACTCTTCTAGAGGTTTGGATCATGTAAATCTTCTTTCCTTTGTTTTTGTTGTAAATACAAAGTAAGGAGTCATGGGAATTTGAGCCCATTCTGACCTCCTCCTTTTTGCTTACCATGTGATTATTAAATTTATGAGCACATCTTTTAACCATGAATTTTGCCATAGCCTTAGTTTAAAATGTTGGAGTAGATTGATCTAAGAATATGGTTAGAATCTGAATCTATTTAGAAATATACTAGAAGTCGATCAAATTTGTATGTATATGATATGCCAAAAAGATGGTCATAGAAAAGATATCAAGATTTGATAGTAAATATGTGGTCAAAGATAAATATCATTAACAAAATATTATGTGAAAACATGGTTAGCAAAAAAGAATGGATTAATATATAAAGATACAGTACATCAATATATTCCACAAATTTCCCTGGCCATTCCAGTTCTCACTTTTCAAGTACATTAAGTTATCCTATACCTTCATTTAATCTTCTGCTAGTTTATATTATGCTCATGATAACAATCCGCATATGTGACCTTGGCTGGCAAAATATGAGTGAAAGGTCCCTTATCTTTCTTTCCAAAGAGAATGTGATTTATTTTAATTACTAAATACAACAACAAAACTTTTATTCCAATATTTTAGGTATGGTTGTTTCCATATTTCCTTCCATTCGTTTTGTTAAGGAACATGTTCTCAGTAATACTAACAAAAACCATTTTCTTCTTTGAATCTTTAATACTATTTTGACCTATGTACTATAACTTAAATTAACTTCACTAGCAAGAAAATTCATCTATCTTAACAGTTGTACATTGTGGTATATGATAGAAGGATGCTCGAAGAAGGACATCAGATCTTTTAAAAGGAAACTAAACATCAGATCTTTTAAGAAGGCTCATTATTGACATGTACTTCTAAGTGCTAACACTGTAGCAAGCATGAATCATGCGCATGAGATTTATATTATTTGAGCATTGAAATTGGGTGAATCATGTTTATATTGTCAGATCATTATAATTGAATGAATCATGTTTATCAGTCTAGTCACACCTGCTAACATAAACTTTTATGTAGCATAAAATTTTTGCTAAAATTTGAGAGAGTCACACACAAAACCTAATGACAAGTATATGCAATAAAAATAACTTCACTAACACTCGTATCTTTTATTGTTTGTTGTCTTTCGAGCTGAAGAATGTTCCGTCTTTGTTGGTGGAATCCTGTACGATCGCTTTGAAATGTTGTGCTTGTCCGGTTCGTACTGCCATACCAATAATGATGGTTCACTTGGCCAAAGCGGGGACCTGAGTATCTCCATTTCTAGTCCAAATGGGAGGGTAGTTGGTGGTGTTATCAGTGGACAGCTTATAGGTGCGAGCACTGTCCAGGTAAACATATGGCATCTCTAACCCATTGCATGCATGGTAATGGGTTAGACTCCAACTCGAGCAAGGGATTTCTCCTTCAGATCCAAGTCGACAATCTTCTTCCAATTTCCACCTAGGTCTCGATCCCATCTTCCTGACATAGGTAAATTTTGAGCATGAGTCGTCTCTTATTAGCCTGCTGCTCTTCACGTATCATGTAGCATTTTGCTTCACTGCATGTTTGTATCATTTCACATCTTCCCTACCCCTATATGGCAGTCATGTGTCACAATGTCTGTTTAAAAACCATTTATGATGCCTTAGAAACCTCAAAAATATGTGAACATTCAAATGATTATACAGTTGGAACATTTACCAAGCAAAAATCTAAAAATATATGGTTTTTGTTAACATTACGTAGGACAGCCCTTAAAAGACTTGAATGGAGGAAAAGGATTCAAATAGCTGGTGTCAGAATTTTGGATAACAGTTTTGTTGTTGTTATTGTATTTATATGTTCTTTTTTACTTATCTCTAAATTGTGTGAAACTCGTTCAAGTCCATCATACATAAAGCTAGGAAGAAAGCTCTTGGAACCTGAAATCTCTAAACCTTAGATAGCAGCTGAACTATATTTGCAATTAGTAATTATAACTTGTCACTCTTGATACTAGTGTGCATGAATCAATCATTGTCATGTTTTGAATCCTACTGACCGAGTTTGCTTTTCTGTCCCCCTAATTTACTAAAACCTTGACCTATTTTATATGAATATTGAGTACCTTTCATTTGTTGTTGGTTTGGAGACCAACATGTGAGGAAATATTTTATCTTTAGCACATAATTCCTTCTAATTACTTTTCATCATAATGGGACAAAGTTCACTAACTTCTTCTCTGTGTACAATTTCAGTGTAGTGACAAGATGGGCCTTAGTCTTGAACTTGGGTCCTTTGCTGCTGGGGTGATGATTTCTACAACAGATCTTTCGCAGCATACACTTGAACAAGTAAGTCTTTTAATTTGTTTGTGTAACATGTGGGTATGCAGGTACTTTCATAATTAGCCTCAAATGTTTCTGCACCAAATATGTATGTAATATGCGAAGAAAGAAAATTCTTAAGCCAGTTGGGCTCTCCCTGGAAATCGATAATTTCCTCTTAATTCTCCGATACAATAGTGACGACACTTTGACAATACTTTTGCAGGTGTATATATCATTTTGTTTATTGAACCAATTCTTTCATTCATTCACCATATGCATGCAATGTGTTTATGATTCAATGGACAGCGCCAACTAAATCCAACTGCATATTTATTGATAGGTTTGCACCCAACTTGTGTGTATTAATTTGTGTAAATCTGAGGCGGTGGCAAATGGAAGACTTTTCATCAACGTGGAATCTCATATAAAAAAAGGTTTTTCTTTGTTTGTTTGTTTCTTTCTTTCTAGAAGCAATTGAGTTCTCATGCATTACAATGTCTTGTCTTCTATTTCTTCATCTTTTGACCTTGAAGCCATCATTTGGACAGACTAATACAGCATGGATATATGCTTCATCAATGTAGATGTGTTTTTTTCTGTTATTCTCTGCAAGATTTGTTCATCCCAGAATGCCATTGCCATATAAGAAGCTTGACAGAAAACTGCTGTGTGCTGCAAGTAATGCCTTTTGTTCAATTTCAAACATCCTAATTCTATTTATGCCATTTGACTACAACTATTGACTTCCTTAACTAGTTAGTTCTAGAGTACATGGTTTTAAATGTTAATCACACTTGAACAGTCCATCGTAGCTTGTAATTCTTGGATATCACTTTGTGAAGTTATTATATATGTCTCAACTTTATATTACTTTTCTTTCTTGTTTCTCCTTTAGTTTGACTACATCTATTGTAATAAAGAAAACATAAATTAATTATTCTTCTGAGATTATTCATTATTATTTTCTATTTCACTACTTGTACCATTCTATATCTCATCTACAAATGCCTGATACATAAAACCGAGAAGGGTTTGAAATTTCTCTCTCACATCAATTTTGCTTATGTATTCTTATGTATACATGTGTAGTGTGTGTATATCTTGGAAACCTTTATGAGCATGGAATGAGTGTCAAATTTTGAGTTTTTAAATTGTGGGTTTATACACACTGGGTAATGTACACTCGCATGAATTTTGGGATACCAGTAATTAAACCGATCGTACAATTACAAGAGGCAATGCTATTAGAGTTTCTAATTGCATAGTGTTCATCATTTTTGCTCATGAAATGTTTGAGAAATTTCTGAATGGGAGTTTCAAACTGAACACAAAATTATTCAGAAGTCAACATATCTAGGAACCAAGTCCGAGGAGTATCTAAAATCTACAAAGTTGGATATAATGTGATAGTTCTTATTGATCTTATTATAGTCAAAGTTGTACTCGTAAATGGGGTGACTGGTTGATGAAGGTCTTTCATTACGTGAATATTTGATCCTGTTATACTTTGTAGCACTACATGAATATCTGAAATCTACAGAGTTTCATGACTGGTTGATGAAGGTCTTCCACCTTACTTATAGGTGCGATGCTTATTTAGGGCAATTGGTGCCAAGCAGTTTCCACTTCGGATGGGCCTTTACCCAATTTTGTTCATCAATATATAATCTTGTGTGAATTTATTTTTTATATAATGATATGTTTTCTTCTCAATTTTGGGTAGATTGGCGTATATATTTTTGATGGTTGTAGATAGCTAGAAGGAAAGAGGCGATCGAGCTATTTTTTGGCCTACATATATTTTGTAAATGGAATAGTTTATTTTGGACTTCTAGGCGTACAACTACTTTTTGTACATCTTGAATGTTTTAATGAAACTTTTTTGTACATCTTGAATGTTTTAATGAAACATGTTCATATTTTGGCAAATTTTTTCTATATCTTGATTGATCGAAATGAAAGTTGTGATTGAAATTGTTGAAATCAAAATTGCGATTTAGCATAAATTTCTACGATTATTTGTATGTGATACAAAACATGTTATTAAGATATGAAATTCTGTAGCAGATTTATAGCACTCAAAACGTCTAAATGTAATAGCGTTTCCAAAACTGTTGGCCGCTATTACGATAGCATATGACGAACGCTATAATAAATCAAACCATCTACAGTGTTCATGAATGTTATAAACCATTTACAGCATTCATGAACGCTATAATCCATCTACAGCATTCACAAACGCTATAAACCATCCACATCATACACGAATGCTATAATCCATCTACAGCATTCAAGAACGCTATAATGTTATAGCGTTCACATGCCATGACATACTATAGCGTGGGCAATTATAGCGGACAGAATACGCTATAGAAGGCTTTCTATAGCGTTCTGCGCATGCTATTATAGGCCATATTTGTTGTAGTGTCGATCCCCAAGGCAATAATGGAAGTCGTCAACCTGCCGCCATCTCGCAACTCAACCTTGGTGCCACTCACGACTGAACGTGGTGAGATCATGTGGGTCTATCCGAACCTTGTGCAAGAAATGACGCAGGGGGTGGTATCTCCCGAAGCAAAAAAGGGCAAGAAAGACAAGTCATGCCATATGGTGTCTTCTCCCATCTACGAAGTTCTATCTGGCGAGACGCGATCGGAGAAGACTTATCTTCGGACTTACGACCCCGCAGAAGAAGAACCAGTAGCTTCTCAAGCTCCTGCTGCCCCCACAAGCTCAGAAGCCGGTCCATCTAAGCCTTCAACTACCGACAAAGCCAAGCAGAAGGAGACGCGATATGACAAGTCTCTGAAGGCGCCAGCTCCCGAAGGCATGGATTGGCCCTACAACTTCGACATACTGGCACAGCTGGCCAATACACCTGCCAGGTTGTCTCTGTTCGATCTATTGCGACTCTCCAAAGAAATGCGGAAGGCCTTAAGTGAGGCATTACTACATGCCGACTCTTATCTCGCTGAAGTCAAAGCCCCCATTGAAGACCCTGTCTCCTGTCCCCACTGCCACAGTATTATGGAAGTGGTGCCCAACATCACATTTTCACAGGAGGACATGCTACTAAAAATAATCATCATGATAGACCTTTGTACTATACAGGGTATATCGGGGCAATTAAGGTGGATCGGATGCACATCGATGCAGGTTCCTCCCTCAGCATCATTCCTAGAAGTTTGCTTCAAATTCTAGGAATCCCTATGCACAAGCTATCTGCAAGCAATACAACTATCATGTCTTTCAATGCTGGGAGAAGCCACCCACTGGGCAAGATCCGTCTCAAGTGCCAGATCGGTGATCTCCGAACGGTGGTTTCTTGCTATGTGATCGATGCCAATGTATCCTATAACGTCTTATTGGGACGTCCATGGATACACGAGAACATGATTGTCCCTTCCATACTTGACCAGTGCTTCAAGTATGTCAACAGCGACGACATCGTGAAGACGGAGTTTGCCGATGTCGATCCTTTTAAGGGCATCGAAGCTTACTATGGAGATTCGGTACTTTACCAATCTCAGCCCTCCAAGGATGACGACAACGAAGCTGACGATGAAGCTGAAGCAAGTTCATCCTCCAATGATGGTCCCCTGATTATCCGAGTCAAAGGACGTACTACTCCAAAAAGTACTCCGAAGCCTCTCACAATCCGGGTGAAAAAGAAGAACCCTGATATGGTCAAACTTTTGACCATCACTCTCCGCAAGACACCTCGGGTGGAACCAGCTGAAGTCCATCCTCCCAATCCTGAAGAATTACCCTACGTGGTGAACTTGGCCAAGACTGTGGCTGCTCTTCCAGATGATGATCCCCTCAATAAGTATATCAATACTCATAATAATATACCTTCATCGGATGATGTTTCCCTGAAGAAGAACTTGCGTATTTTTTTTAGTAAAGGTTTATCTTTAAATTACTTCGATATCTATCACTCTGTAAACCACTACATAGATACGATATACGCTCTAGAGTACGGCATAGGACCACACATCTGCATGCCGGTTATGACGTCTCATCTGCGGGAAAAAGTTTACCCAGAAGATATCCATTACTTCATCGTTCCAGCCAGAAAGAAGGGTGAAGAGCTAATCATCTTCGGTCGAATAATTGGCGAAAGAAAGTTCGTTCCGGACTCTACTTCTCCCAAGTACAACACGGAAGCTGACTAAGACTCTGGGAAAATGCAACTTTTTCGATATAGTTGGCGACCAAGAATATCATCCAGAACATGGGATATGACATAAAAAGCGACGAGGGGCTAAACTACGGCCGGGGACGACGGTTGCCAATACGTCACTTTGCTCCTCCCGACAAACCCAAGAACTATTATCAACAAAACGGTGTTGGTTTGCGTTATGTCACTCCTCCAACAACTCCAAAAAGATCAGATGATGAAGCAGATCATTGTTCTCATTCTTCTGATTCCTGCCTCTGGGACTCAGACTCCAGTATTGGTGAGATATTCAAAGCAACTCTGTCCGTCAACATGGTTTCAGTTGACCAAATTGCAGATGATGTCCAATCAATCGAGCTTGAACAATGGGCTCAAAAGATGGATACTAGGTGGGAGCCGCGTTTCGAACAACGTGAACCACCTACCGAAGATGAAGTCGTCCAACTCAAATTTAGGAGATGAATCATCTTTTAAACCGATCTTCATTAGCAAAAGTCTATCCGACGATGAACGACAATCTCTTATACAGCTTATAAGAGAATACATCGACGTCTTTGCATGGAGCTATGAGGACATGCCAAGCCTGGACCCTAAAGTCGCCATGCACCGCCTAAATATTTCGTCTAAAGCTAAGCCAGTAAAGCAGCAGCAACGACGATTCCGACCAAATGTTATGGAGGCCATCGAGAATGAAGTCAAGAAGCTCATTGCCAGTGGATTCATTCGCAAAGAATAACACCCTGACTGGGTTGCCAACATTGTTCCAGTCATGAAAAATAACGATAAAGTTCGATTCTATATCGATTACCGTGATTTAAACTCTGCATGCCCGAAAGACGAGTTTCCTCTGCCTATCACCGACATAATGATTGACAATACTTGTGGCTTCGAGCTAATGTCCTTCATGGATGGGTTCTCAGGCTACAACCAGATCAAGATGTTTCTCGACGATGAGAAGCACACATATTTTTGAACACCGTTGGGGGTATACTGCTATACGGTGATGCCCTTCGGATTGAAGAATACAGGGGCGACATACTAGCGAGCCATGAACACAATTTTTTGCGATCATTTGCGCAAAATAGTGGGGTGCTACGTAGATGATATCACAGTTAAAAGTCGTCTCAAGGGCAACCACCTCCAAGACTTGAGAACGGTGTTCAAACTAATATGTGCACACCAACTCAAGATGAATCCAACCAAGCCTTTTTTGGGAGTCTCCAACGGCAAGTTCCTTGGTTTTGTCATCACTTCAAAGGGTATACATCTTGACCCGAAGAAAGTGAAGGCTATCCTCGATATACATTCTCCAAGAAACCTCAAAGAGTTACGCAGACTGCAAGGAAGGCTAGCCTACATCAGACGATTCATTTCAAACCTTTCTGGAAGATGTCAACCGTTCACTCAGCTCTTGAAGAAAGGCGTATCTTTCATCTGGACTGAACAATGTCAACGCACATTCGACGACATCAAGAAGTATCTCACAAGCCCCCTAATATTGGTAGCTCCAATAATAGGGAAGCCCTTCTTACTGTATGTCCACGCTATGGACCATTCTTTTGGCGTCCTATTAGCTCAGAAGAATGAAAGTGGCCATGAACAGGCAATCTACTACCTCAGCCGCACAATGGTGGGTGCCGAGCACAGATACACACATGTGGAAGAGGAATGCCTTGTACTGGTATTTGCCATCCAGAAGACACGCCACTATGTGTCTGGATAGACTATCCATATCATATCTAAAGTCAATCATCTTAGAATGCTCATGACTGAACCGGGTTCTCTCAATTCCCATTTAGCTACATTGGCAATGCGGTTGACCCCATATGATATGTTGTTCGTTCCTCAGAAGGCAGTAAAAGGCCAAGTGTTAGCTGATTTCCTAGCAGCTCATCCGGTGCCGAAATCTTCCAAACTCTACGACGAAATCCTTGATGAAGTAGTGGAGTCTAACACTGCAACTGAAGAAATCCCCATTTGGCGAATGTTCTTTGACGGTGCATCAAGAACAGGACCTAAATAAAATATTGTGGCCGGAGTAGGTATCGTACTCGTGTCACCCGACCATCTGGTTATACATCGTACATATTCGCTCGTGGAACCCTGCACCAACAACGTGGCCGAATATAATACCCTATTGATCGACCTGCAGCTGGCAAAACAACTGGGAGTTGACTATCTAGAAGCTTACGACGATTCCAAGCTTATAGTTAGTCAGGTCCGAAGGAATTATGAAGTTCGTCACGAAGATCTCATCCCCTATCACAAAGCGACAATCGAGTTGGCGTCTACTTTCGCTGGATTCTTCATCGAGCACGTGCCTCGACTACAGAATATAGAAGCAGATGCTTAGTCGGTCTCGCTGCTTCCTTGACCGTCCCTACCAATACTCAGTAGTCGATCACAGTGTCTTGTCGAAAACTATTATGTGTGAAAGATGCCTTGTATATTTATCACAGTTACACAACGGAAACAAATGTCGATGTTAAAGACTGGAGATTTCTTTTCATAGACTATGCCGTCTATGGAATCCTCCCCGAGGACCCGAAAGAAGCAGTGTCTATCCAAAGGTGATCCCTCAGATTTTACTATGACACAGCTACCAAGATGCTGTACCGACGCTCTTACGATGGGCTACTGTTACGATGTTTATCAGACACAGAAGCCAAACATGCACTCCGGGAGGATCACGACAGAGTTTGTGGTGCACATCAACCATGCCCCAAATTACAAGATCGCCTCAAACGAATGGGTTATTATTGGCCCACGATGATAGCAGATGTTGTTGAATATTCAAAAAAGTGTAGAGCTTGTCAGTTCTACGTCGATTTCATTCATCAACCTTCGGAGTTTCTACACCGATGGCTGTATCTTGGCCTTTTGAAACCTGGGGTATGGACATCATAGGCCCAATCCGCCCACCATCTTCCAAAGGACATCGGTTCATCCTAGCCATAACAGATTACTTCTCCAAATGTATGAAAGCTATACCGCTTACCGAAGTGAAGGCTCGAACGTGATCAATTTTATCAAACATCACGTTATCTACCGCTTCGGCCTACCTCGCAGGATCATCCATGATAATGGTCCACAATTCGTAAGCTATGCATTCTATCGATTCTGCGATAGGAATCGAATCCAGAATGTAGCCTCTACTACCTACAATCTAGTAGCTAACGGGCTAGCAGAAGCCTTCAATAAAACCATCATTAAACTTCTCAAGAAGTTCGTGTCTTCAAACAAGCACGATTGGAATGAGAAGCTCGACGAATATCTATGGGCCTATCGTACAACAGTCCGGACTCCAACAGGTAGTATATCATTCTCTTTGGTTTATGGGAGCGAAGCAGTTCTTCCCCTAGAAATCCAGATTCCTTCTCTTCGAGTAGCCTTAGCCAGCGAGTTGACTACCGAAGAAAGCTACCGTCTGCGACTACAGGATCTCGAAGCACTAGACGAAAAATGCTTGTTAGCTTAGCAACGCATTGAGCTATACTAAGCACGTCTTTCCAGAGCCTTCAATAAAAAGGTGAAGGAAAGAATCTTCCAAGTCGGTGATCTAGTCTTAGCAGTGAGAAGACCAATGGTCATGACGCACAAAACAAAAAGGAAATTTTAGCCTAAATGGGAAGGTCCTTTCATTATAGAATCAGTGTATTCTAACGGTACGTACCGACTAACCAAGCCTGATGGTGACTTGCTCATGATGCCTATCAACGGCAAGTTCCTGAAGAAATATTATGTGTAACCATTTGCAAATAATGTTCACATATGTTCTGTCATGTAAATGTACAGTGCAATGTTTATGTGATTTGAAAAAATTATCTAACTATTATCCGTATTTCAAGAGTCTTGAATACGCCTTGGATAATAGGTCCTCTAAAATATTTCTTCAGCAAAATCATTCCCGATTTTGGCTCTGTCCAAACTCGGTTCGACGAAAACAAGTCACGTCCCTATTAACTCTGAATTGTTTTTCGATAATTATTTCCCCAGTGGAATGATCAAGAAATGTTTTGCCATATCCATATAACCTCTGAGCAAAGCATTCATCAAGGATAATCACGTCCATATTACCTCTGAATTATCCACTCCCACCTTATGCTATATATCTTTCCATGTCCATATTACCTCTGGTCAGATATAGAACATCCTATGCTATTACATCCATATTACCTCTATTAGAAGATTCGTTCAACCTATTATCTATATTAAAAAAAACTTGAATATAAAATGAATAATAGGTCTACATCAAATTCCCCAACGGACACCAGAAATATCCTTACTACGTTCACATTTCCTCTAGTTCCGATATTTCACAAAACCACATTCATTTTGAAAAGATTCTTTATTCTTTACTTGAACGTCTATCAAGAGACGGGAAAAAATGGGTACAAGAGCCGTGATGGCTGAAAAAAATAGTTACAACAAAAAGGCTAAGGGATACATAGGCGATTGATTTTGTCTCTTAGAGCCGCGATTTCAGCTTCAGACTTCGCGGTAGCTCGACGGCGCGCCTCTTCTTGGCGAGCAGCTTCATCCTCGAAAAGGATCAGACTCATGTGCTCTCCCTCCAACTTCACCAGTTGTTCTTTTAAATGGACAGAAGTGGTTTAAATGGACAGAAGTGGTGGCAGTCATGGCAGCCAGAGCCAAGTAGTCCTCCTGCTCAGACGTTGTTGTTCTCAAGTTGGCTTACAGCTGAGCAATCTCGTTTTGGATCTGCGCGATGTGATTATAATTCTCGGTAATCTGCATAGCCAGTTTATTCTTTGAGGCAGTACATACCTTACTTGCAGTGTTGAACTGACTATACTGGTCATCCAATTCTCCGATCTCTCGAACGAGGACATCCTTCCTTGCCTGGAAAGTAGCCTTCTCCTCCGCAAGAGCCGTGATCAAAGCCACATCTTCTACACGGAACAGTGATGCCGGACACCGTTGCTTGGCATCCCGAAATCTGGCCATCTGACCCTCCAGGTCATTGAGAACTTTTCTCAGAGTATTAGCCCGCTCTTCATAGCCGGTAATGCTCTCGAGGGCCGCCACTTGGCATTCGGCAACAGCCTTCACAGGACCAAAGGCAACATTCCGATTCAGGACTACAGGAAGCTTTACTTTTAGCACAGAGTAGAAAGCTTTGACGACTTCCTGGGCCATCTCGTCGTCTTCAGTGAAGGTCGTCGGGGAGGAGGCTTGGAGAGTTTCTTCTGCTCTAGGAAGGGATACCTGACAAGAAGCCGAACCTAACAAGAAAACAATATATACATCAGTAACCAAAAGAGAAGAAAATATGAAAGAGTTGTAATTTTATACCTTCGGCATGCTCAGCGCCAACCTGGGCTACGCTATTAGTCTTGGCTTCAGGGAAATCGAGAGCAGGCCCAGACTGTTCAAGGAGAATAACATCAAGGCTCCGAGTGGCATCAGGCCTGGTATCTTTCGCAATTTCAGCTGGAACGGGAGCAGATTCAGCAACAGCCCCCTTAGCAGGCTCTTCAACCTCTCCTTCTGTAGCCGATACCGGCTCACTAACGGCTCCCTCCGTACCAATAAATTTGGAGGAGCCGGGAACAACTTCTGTTCCTTCCCCAATGCTTGGGGCTTTCTTCACGAGTGGTCCCTTCTCCTTGTCTACAAGGGAACATACAGTCGTGGTCAACCTCACAAGGAGCACGCAAAATCAAAGTCGAAAAATCTCATCCGAAGTGAGGCACAAAGATAACCTACCCACAGAAGGATGAGCCGATTGAACTTGATTTTCATCTAAGTCCCTCATTACAGCTCCTATTGCAGACATATCCCCCAAAGAAATGTCATAGGAGGGACTGATCTTTTGATTACCATTATAGTCCGGGCCTTCGTCCTGATCATCCCGTCGCTCAAACCTTACATCTGAAGAAGATCTGCCCTCATCCATCGGTCAAGGTCGAGCAGGGGACCCTGTTGTCGCGTCCACTTCCTCAGACAAGGAGGCACCTACCTCAGCTACAACTTCAGGGTCCGGTGCAAAGGACAAATACAAAGGTGAGAAAGCTTCTAAAGGCTTGACCAGAACGGCTATAGAGTTTAGGAAGGGATCTACCTCTCGAATGGTAACGACCTGCAACACCGTCTGCTGAGAAGACCTTCTGGGAGGAGGCGAGCTGGCACCCACGTCCGCGACCTTCTTCCTCCCCCGGGAAACAACCACCTTCTTCCTTTTGGGCCGTGGAACCAGCTTGGTGGAAGCCTTTCTCTTACGAGGTATGTCAGGAAGAGGTTCTTCAGTACCCTCTCTCCGAGGCGCTACAATGATAGGCTCCTCAACAACAACTCTCTGCTGCGGCGCTGCAGCCGGTTCAACTGTGGGAGCGGTGCCTCCCTTTCTGTTACCCCCGTGGTGTGCACTCATCCTATCTCAGCAAGAGTAGGGGCAAACTTAGTCCCCAATATAAAACTCTGCTCTCGGTCATACCGAGAAGGAAGGGTATTGACCTGAATATAGAACTTAGCAGCAACAAAGAGCATGTGGGTGTCAGGTTTATCTTCTGGCAAAATAAAAATGGCCCCCGTACACCCAGCATTGTGGTAGCTCCATGCACGCGCCCCGTCAATCAGACTCCCTATCGACTGGAGATGAGGACTGGGATTGCCCAAGAGAAGCTGACTGTAGCCGAATTACCATGCAAAGCGGCTCGACAAATAAGGTTCCAGAAAAGTGTGGTTCTTATTCCTGAACACCAAATGGAAAAGCCTAATGGATTGGAGCCAACGAAATGCCCCAATAGAAAGGCCAGTAGTGAGTGCCCCCTCATCTACTAGGGTGTCTCCTGCGCGACCACTACCAGATGGAGGCATTACTCTGAAGAACTCATAGTTCTGCAGAAAACCCAAAGCCCTCCAGCAAACAGGCACCTCTGTAACGGTCTAATTCGTCTCTGAATCTTCAAAGGAAGGCACCCCCGCCAAGGAGTCTGCCATCAGCCTGCCATTTATTAATCTGGGACAATGCAGCACCAGCCATCCCATCAGATAGTAGAAGGAAAACTCAGTCCTAGCAAAGTCCTTCCTACCATCGAGTGTTATCGCATTCACAATAAAATATCGCAAACCCCGTTGGATGGCATAGACCATCGCTGGAAGTAGAGCAAGTTAGCGTCCAAAGGCCAGCTTTATAGCCGGAAGTATCATACCCTGACTTGTTCTCTCAATAGACCCTGAACCACAGGGGACTACGCAGTCACGGATCCATATCGTCAGGAAAGCGGCTAGCACCGCCTTTTCTGACATCTTGAACTCGGCCTGCCTGAAGAAATAATAAATCTGGGAGTTTTCCTCAGCATCATCACTATCTTCAACATCTACAGCTCCGTGATCTGCCATCAACTGCTCTATCTCAGAGCTCGTCAAGGGCTTGCAAGACGAGAAGGAGACTAGGCCGTCCCCATATACTTTGGTGAAAATGTAGTTAATCCAGGCCCTCGTATGCGAAAGGGACCCCTCAATCTTACCCTTCTTCGTAATCTGGTGACAAATAAAAAAGTGACAAAGTAACTCTTTGTACACCTCCCTCATCTCAGAGTTCTTCTTCTCCAAATCCAAGATCTCTGCATCACTGAGGACGTATTCTACATATGGATCCGTCCCCCAGGGAAGTTTGGATATCGCCTGCATCTCGTGAAGAGTCAAACCCATCTCCCCACCCAGAGTGAAGAAGGTGCATGTGTGACAGTTGTATAACTCTACCAAGGAGATAAACACTGGCTAGTTAACCTTAATGCCATATTGGGTGGCTCTAACGGCATAAAGAAGACCAACAGCTTTTAGGGTGGTCTCATAAGTCGAGAGCACCCATCCAGTAAGGTCACTCCAGAATGGGACAGAATGCCTCCAACCTTACATCCGCAGCTTCCCTTCCGGGTACGACTCCCTCTTTGATAGTATCAAGTTGGAGAGAGCCTCAGCCGCATAGGGGTGAAGATCAGTCGGGACATCGTTCATTATGACACCAGGGTGCAGCCCCCTCATGGAGTAGAACGTGGAACCCTTGACACACTTGAACGTGTCCTTCTTCCGGTCACCAGAGTTGAATTGGATCCTGCCAGAAACAACCCCTTGCAGTTCAGGGGTCAGGTCCCATTTTATTTGCCGTTGCACAGCCAGATCAGCATGTTGGCCCATTGGTCATATAGTCAAACTGATTTTAATAATTGATCAAACTCTGTCTCGATATATGGAGCTAGTCAGGATATCTCGGACTCTTGGACATGATCAAGAACGGCTATCTACTCAGTTCAAGACCGAAGCGTTGTTTGCCTGTTCGAGTCTGTATTTCTTTGAGCAATGTAATCTTTTATTTTATTGAGTCTAGAAATACATTGTACACCGAGTCGTACTGGCAAATAGGCTATTCCAAAATGATTTCAAAATATTTTTGAAAATGTCCTTAGTTTTGAAAAATATTCGTATTTACAAAAGCTCCAAAAAGGTTTTCAAAATTCCCCAAAATCAATTTTGAAAAACCCTAACCAAACCCTGACAGAACTCGGCCAGAGTTCGGCCAGAGTTCGGTTAGTGGGCGTTTTGATTTTTGAATTTCTTGGAACTTGGTCCTCCTGCAGTTGCGGAATTGACCGAGAATTGCTCATCGAGTTCTGCCCGAATTCTGCCAGAATTCTGTCTTTGGAACTCCTATAAATAGAGAAGGATTTCGATCATTTTAACTCATTCATTCACTTTCAATCTTCTCTCTATTTAAAGCCTACTGTCTTCCAAAGAGTTTTTCTCGAGCTTTAATTTTCAGATCCTAAGCCAGTTACAATCTTCTAGTCGATTTGCCAGTGCGGTGCGGTCTAGAAGTTTCAGAGTGATTGTAATCAGAGACTTGATAGAAGAATACCTCTTCACAATTGAAGTTGGACGAGTTCTTTGTATCAAAGCTCGCGTTGTAGAAGTTGCAAGGACTTCGTAAGAAAACTTACGGTTTTGCCAATAGTGGATTCAACTGGTAGCAAGAGTTCTACCGACTGGACTAGTCCTCAACAGAAGGAAACCAGTATACATTGCTGTCTTTGCGTTTGCTTTCTTATCTCTGCCTTTACATTATTTATTTATGATTATTATTCTGTGATCTTGCTGCTAATAATTTTTAATTAGCATTATTTCGCTGCCAACTCTATTCACCCCCCTCTAGAGTATTGCGCTTTATAATTTCGTTCTTACAATTGGTATCAGAGCGGGTGTTACAGGTAAAGCAAGGTAACATTATAATTATTTATTCATTTAATTAATTGTTATATAGATCACAGCACAACACATAGCAACTGTGAAATTCACAAGTGAAGGCCAGGCCACAAACAGACCTCCACTGTTTGATGGTACAAATTATACCTATTAGAAAACACAGATGAGTTTCTTCTTGAAATCTTTTGATTTTGATTTATTGTCTATTGTTATTGATGGCTATCAAAAGCCACCTCGTATAAATGTTAATAGAGTTTTAACTGAAAAACCCCATAACAGATATACAGAGGAAGAAAAGAAAAAGGCCAGCCTTGACGCACGTGCTATTAACGCTTTATTTTGTACTTTAGACAGAACTGAATTTAACAGGGTGTCTATCTGCACAACTGCTAATGAAGTGTGGAAGCTTCTTGAAGTCACACATGAAGGCACGACTCAAGTCAAAGAATCAAAAGTCAGCAGACCTACTCAGGAGTACGAGGCGTTCAAGATGAAGCCCAACGAAACAGTTACTCAGATGTTCGAGAGATTCTTGGATATTATAAATCCTTTGTCCTCCCTAGGCAAAGATTACAGTAACCATGAAAAGATTCACAAACTCCTGCGAGCACTTACAAAGAACTGGATTTCGAAGGCTACTGCAATCATTGAAGGAAACGACCTCACTACCATGACACTCGAAGTACTCATGGGTAAGCTACTAACTCATGAACTGGAGCTACAAGATTTTGAAGAGCCTGCACCAAAGGAGAAGATGATTGCTTTCAAGGCTCAGCACAGAAAAGCTGCTGAAGGTGATTCAGACAGCAGTGAATCTGATGCTGAAGATCAAGCACTCCTAGCAAGGAAATTCAAAAGATTCATGAGATATGAGAAGAAAGCCAAAGAAAACAATAGCAGCAACAACTGGTATCAAGATGATGCTGTCTGCTACGGCTGCAAGAAGAAAGGACACATGAAGAAGGATTGTCCTACAAACTCATCATCAAGCAAAAAGAGCAACAGGTATGAGAAAGGGAACCTGAAGAGATCAACATCTCGGAAGTATGCCAATACCAGCATATGGCATGAAAGTGAAGCCAGCGACTCAGAAGATGAACAATCAGAAGACGCTGCAAATGTATGCTTTATGGCATCCGATCATGTACTCTCTGAACCTATAGTTGATACATATGATGACTTCACCTTTGAGTAATTAGGAGAAGCCTTCAGTGAACTGATAAGTGATTACAGGAAACTGCGTAGCAAATATCAAACCTCTAAGAAGGTACTCAAAGAGTACAAAGGTGAAATAGAAAGACTAACCGACCTACTAGCTGAGGTTAAAGATAATGTTAGTGAGTCTGGTGAGCTTTCTTCTATTAAGCTCTTATTACACGAGACTACCAAGTCATCCGAAGAAAAAGGCAAAATTATTAACCAACTGAAAGAAGAACTTTCTAAAGAGAAGAAAAGTCTTCAATGTGCGCAAGTCAGAATGGAAGCACTCACTTCTGACTATACTAAGTTGTATGACACTTCCAAAAGATTGGAAATTAGGTTAGGAAAATAGCCTGAGACTGCTGCTTCCTACCCTAACACGTATCACTTACCGAATAATCGGAACATTCCCAAACCAAACACTGTCAGACCTAACCATATCAAACCTTTACCCCAAAAGGTTAACCCAAACAGGATTATAGGTATGCTTTCTTCTATACTAGAAAACCTAAACCTACCAACCATGCACACCACTCAGCTTTCAATACTAAACATGCACAATGTCATTATTTTGGCCACACTGGTCATATTTCTCCTGCATGTAGAATCAGAAAGCTTGTTGATTTAAATATTTATGCATGGATACCAAAAGCTAATATTTCAGGACCCTACAAGAAATGGGTACCAAAAGTTTCATCTGCAAATTATTTTGTAGGTGGAACACCTTTTACATGCTAAAAGCAAATGGATCCTCGACAGCGGTTGTTCACGGCATATGACCGGTGACGCTACATTATTTGCAACACTGTTGAAGAAGAAGAAGGAAGGCTATGTCTCCTTCGGTAACAACTTGAAAGGGTATATCATTGGTATCGGTGATGTTGGTAAGTCTCCCTATCCTGTGATTAAGGATGTCTGTTTGGTTACTGAGTTGAAACATAATCTACTCAGCATAAGTCATTTAGCTTATCATGGTTATGGCATCAACTTTGGCAAAGATAAATGTACTATAGTTGATAGCTCAACTGGTAGTACTATCTTTGAATGTATCAGGGAAGACAACATATATGTTTTTAATTTGTTGGAAGAAACTAACATTTTAGGTAGATGCTTAATGGCTAAAAGTGATGAGAGTCATCTGTGGCATATGAGACTCGGTCACGCAAATATGGACACAATCTCAAGATTATCCACGAAGAAGCTAGTACGCGGTTTACCGGACATAACATTCAAGAAGGATTCGGTATGCAGCCAATATGAAAAGAACAAAGCTACCAGATCCATATTCATGTCAGTAAACGCAGTATGTACTACTAGACCTCTACAATTGCTACATATGGACTTATTTGGTCCTAGCAGAGTTGCTTGCCTCGGAGGTAAGTTATATGCTTTTGTAATTGTAGATGATTACTCTAGATACACGTGGGTATACTTTTTGACACGCAAGAATGATGCATTATCCGAATTTGTCGTCTTTTACAAGAAAGTACAGAATGAAAAAGGTTACATGATCACTCGTGTTAGAAGCGATCATGGTGGCAAATTCGAGAATACAGAGTTTGAGCAATTTTGTGACACACACGATTTTGTACACGAGTTCTCCTGTCCTAGGACTCCACAACAAAATGGAGTTGTGGAACGTAAGAACAGAACTCTATCCGAAATGGCCAGAGTAATGTTAAACCAGTTTAGTCTACCCAAATATTTCTGGGCTGTAGCTGTCAATACAGCTTGTTTTGTTCTCAATAGAGTTCTAATTCGACCAAAATCGAAGAAGACTCCATTTGAGTTATAGTTTGATAGAATTCCATCAGTTTCATATTTTAGAATATTTGGTTGTAAATGCTTTATTCTTAATACAAAAGATAATTTGGGAAAGTTTGACGAAAATGCCGATGAAGGTATATTTTTAGGTTATGCGACCAAAAGTAAAGGATACAGAGTCTTCAACAAACGAACTATGATCATCGAAGAATCAATCAACGTCACCTTTGATGAATTGAATCAAATGACTATCGATGACAATGACGAAGATCTAACTGTACCAAGCTCACCACCAGCTGATTCTCCAAGAGAAGAATTCGGAAGCAGCTACCTTCGGAGCCTGCCGAAAAGATTAAAATTTACGGCTGATCATCCAAAGGATTTAGTAATTGGTGATATTACCAAAGGTGTAAGTACTCGTACATCCAGTAGAGATATTGTTTCTAGTGTTGCATTCATTTCACAGCTAGAACCCAAAACCATTGATGAAGCATGTAGTGATCATTTTTGGTTAGATGTTCTGCATGAGGAATTAAACCAATTTAAACGGAATCAAGTTTGGGAACTTGTTCCCAAGCCTATTGATCATCCGGTCATTGGCACCCGTTGGGTATTCCGAAATAAACTTAATGAGAATGGTTTAGTGACTCGTAACAAGGCTCGACTCGTAGCTCAAGGATATAATCAGGAAGAAGGTATCGACTACGATGAGACTTATGCCCCACTTGCGAGATTAGAATTCATTCGTATGTTATGTGCATTTGCATGTTTTTATAATTTCAAATTATTTCAAATGGATGTCAAGAGTGCATTTTTAAATGGTTTTATAAAAGAAGAAGTTTTTGTAGCACAACCTCCAGGTTTCACAGATTTTAAAAACCCTGATCATGTTTTCAAGTTGAAGAAAGCTTTGTACGGTTTAAAACAAGCCCCTCATGCTTGGTATGATCGTCTAAGCGCTTTCCTACTTGACAACGGTTTTTCAAAGGGCAAGGTTGACACTACACTTTTTATTAAGTCTTTTAATGGCAAGCTTCTCTTAATACAAGTCTATGTTGATGATATTATATTTAGATCTACTGATGGATCTCTTTGTCAAGAATTCTTTAAGTGTATGCAGAATGAGTTTGAGATGAGCATGATAAGAGAGCTAAAATTCTTTCTCGGACTGCAAATCAAACAAACTGACAATGGGACATTCATAAATCAAGCTAAGTACACAAAAGATTTGCTAAAGAAGTTTGATCTGGACAATGTCAAACCTATTGGCACTCCGATGGCAACTTCAACAAAGCTTGATATTGATGAACAAGGCAAGCCTGTCGACACACGTAAGTATCGAGGTATGATCGATAGTTTACTTTATTTATCTGAGAGTCATCCAGATATTATGTTTAGTATTTGCATGTGTACACATTTTCAAGCTAATCCAAAGGAATCACATCTGTGCACAGTTAAGCGTATCTTTCGATACCTTAAGGGCACTTCTTCTCTTGGCTTATGGTATCCCAAAACCAAGTCCTTTGACCTTATTGGTTACTCGGATGCAGATTTTGCTGGATGGAAAGTTGATAGAAAAAGTACCAGCGGCACATGTCATTTCTTAGGCAAGGCTTTAGTCTCTTAGTTTAGTAAAAAGTAAAATTCTGTTGCATTGTCAACAACAGAGGCTGAGTATATCGCCGCAGGACGTTGTTGTGCACAAATTTTGTGGATGAAACAAACCTTAGAAGACTATGATTTATTTTTCACACACATTTCCATTTTCTGTGACAACACGAGCATAATTAATTTGAGTAAGAATCCAGTATGTCACTCTCGTACTAAGCACATCGAGATCCGACATCATTTTCTTAGAGATCATCATCAGAATGGAGATATTGACCTTGTATACATAGACACTGAGAATCAATTAGCTGACATCTTCACAAAACCTTTAGCAGAAGATCGTTTCAACTATTTACGTCGAGAATTAGGAATTTTAGATATCAATAATATTAATTAATTTTGTTTTATCAATTATTTATTCGATACTCATAAACTGTTTTTGAGACAAGCCTAAAAAGAGTCTGTCTGTCACCACGACTACGGTCGAAGCGAAGCGGTACTTAAGAGTTCCCCGGTGAACCTCCGTTAGCTGGGACAGTACTCCTACAGCTAATCTGAGACAGATGCTGAGTAAAGAATATTAATTTGTAAAATAATATTAATTATATTATTTTGAGATTTAAAATTACTAATCTTTGAATTAAAATATTGAAATGAGTCAATGAAAAAGAAAGTGGCCCAAACCAACTAACAGAACCCCTAGGCGAATTCGGCCAGAGTTCGGACCGAATTCGGCCCGAGTTCGGTTAGTAGTATCTGTTTATATAACCAGAACCCGAGAGCCTCTTCTTCTTCATTGCTTCTAAAACCTCTTCCACAGCAACAGCAGCCGTGCGAAGCTCTCCAAACCCTAGTTCTTCACCACTTCGTTTCTCCCAACCTACGTGGTGAAATCTATCCAAATTTTAGATTCGTGTGGAGATCGTTGTCCTCTACAACATACTTGAATCTCGGAAGGTATAACTCCGTATTTCTCCTCCTTTCAAATTCGTGCATATTTACTTTATTTGCACAATGCCTAAGAGATTCAACCCCTTCAAGAGGAAGAAGACGACCAATCCTAGTGAGGAAGGATCATCTTCAAATCCACACACGGATTGTCTCTTTTTGCCAGTTCAATCGAGCGATGGCGCGTTCGATGGGTTTTATTTTCAAACCCTAGATCAAGCCCTTCTGTGGTATGAAGACTTTTCTATGAGATCCATATGCACAGGCGCTCCTATCAAATGGACTGTGTTTCTAGATCACCGCCCTTATTTTGAGGCATTAGGGTTACAACACTTTGCTAAACTTTGTTTTTCGGTAGCTACTAATGCCATTAGACTTTTCTATTGCAATATCGTACTAAACACGTTTGACGTAAGTACTCGTGTTGCCGGACTAGATATCGAGTTCAATGATGTCCTTTTAGCGAAAATCCTTGGTATTTCTAACGAAGGTGCACCGCTTGATGATATCACTGAATTTGATTTCCCCGACGGCACGACACTTACTAGTTTCAAAGCTGAACTCTGTACCCCTGATCGAGTTCACTCTGGAAAGTTCAAGGCCAATAACTTGAACTTGTTTAGTTATGAATTACATCGCATCATCTACTCCACTCTCCTTCCGAAGTCTACTTCAAAGGATGATGTCACATCACTTGAGCTGTCTGCTATGTATCATATTCTTAAGGGGATTCCTTTTTCTTCCCCTAAGACTATTATCCAGATGATGGGATGTTGTCGTGCAAGAGATAGAAATCTCTCTTATGCAATGATTTTCCCACGCATCTTCCAGCATTTTGATATTGATCTGTCAACTTGTACTCAAGACCCTGAGCCCAAGTTTCTTAAGCTATCTCGTTGTAGTATGACTGCTGCTACTCTTTCTACTGCTCCACCTCCTCCACCTACTCAGCAGTATGCCATAACCTTTGATGGCATACACCAGCATCTTTTTGATTTGTACGTCTCGATGACGGATATAGCTCGCGAATATGAGTTCCGCGATGTCACTCGTTATCAGGCGATAGCAAATTCTCTAGCTGATCTCCAATTTGCTCAGACTGGACATTCTGCCAGTTCTATTCCTAGAGATCCAACCTTTTCTGGTTACCGCTGTGAGGATGAGGCTGTTCATGCCTACTTTCAGCTCGGTAACGCTTATTATTGGTATTGCAGTTCTGGTACTACTCCACACCCTTCTGGAGCTGGTACTTCTAGAGCTGATCCTTCTGGACATGGTGGTGCTGCAGCTGATGATGATGATGAGGAGATGTGATGATAATGTATTAGCTGATTTTGAGACTTAGTTATTGTCTACTGTACACTTGAAAATGCTTCGACATTCCAAGTTTTTTTCTTTTTAGCTTTTATTATCAGTTTTTTTAGGACTTGTACATGAAATTTCTTGATGTCTCTTGAACATCATTTTATTTTTATGGGATGCGTAGTTTATCTTTCATATCAGTTTATTTATTCTTCATAGCATCTTTATCTGCTTCTATATTATAAACTGCCTGTGAAATACTTCTCTGTTATGTCTTGTATATTCTCACTGTATGAGATATTATTTTCTTGTGTTTCTTCACTGTTGTAGCTTATGCATTAATTGCGGGGGACCCTATTTCTTCACAATTATTTTGCTAAGTGACAACGGGGGAGAAAAATGATCTAACATTTTTTTTTGAGAATAATACAGGGATTGAACAATTTTGAACAATTTTTGTGGCATCTTATCTCAAAAGATGTTATATCATTCATAGTTTGTCAATTATCAAAATGGGGGAGATTATTGGCCCATTGGTCATATGGTCAAACTGATTTTAATAATTGATCAAACTCTGTCTCGATATATGGAGCTAGTCAGGATATCTCGGACTCCTGGACATGATCAAGAACGGCTATCTACTCAGTTCAAGGCCGAAGCGTTGTTTGCCTGTTCGAGTCTGTATTTCTTTGAGCAATGTAATCTTTTATTTTATTGAGTCTAGAAATACATTGTATACCGAGTCGTACTGGCAAATAGGCTATTCCAAAATGATTTCAACATGTTTTTAAAAATATCCTTAGTTTTGAAAAACATTCGTATTTATAAAAGCTCCAAAAAGGTTTTCAAAATTCCCTAAAATCTATTTTGAAAAAGCCTAACCAAACCCTGACAGAACTCGGCCAGAGTTCGGTTAGCGGCCGTTTTGATTTTTGAATTCCTTGGAACTTGGTCCTCCTGCAGTTGCGGATTTGACCGAGATTTGCTCATCGAGTTCTGCCCGAATTCTGCCCGAATTCTGCCAGGATTCTGTCTTTGGAACTCCTATAAATAGAGAAGGATTTCGATCATTTTAACTCACTCATTCACTTTCAATCTTCTCTCTATTTAAAGCCTACTGTCTTCCAAAGAGTTTTTCTCGAGCTTTAATTTTCAGATCCCAAGCCAGTTACAATCCTCTAGTCGATTTGCCAGTGCGGTGCGGTCTAGAAGTTTCAGAGTGATTGTAATCAGAGGCTTGATAGAAGAATACCTCTTCACAATTGAAGTTGGACGAGTTCTTCGTATCAAAGCTTGCGTTGTAGAAGTTGTAAGGACTTCGTAAAAAAACTTGCAGTTTTGCCAATAGTGGATTCAACTGGTAGCAAGAGTTCTACCGACTGGACTAGTCCTCAACAGAGGGAAACCAGTATACATCGCTGTCTTTGCGTTTGCTTTCTTATCTCTGCCTTTACATTATTTAGTTGTGATTATTATTCTGTGATCTTGCTGCTAATAATTTTTAATTAGCATTATTCCGCTGCCAACTCTATTCACCCCCCCTCTAGAGTATTGCGCTTTACGATTTCGTTCCTACACAGCAAACGCCGACAGAGGGTATTGGTGCTTCATTGATGGCAACCCTATTCTTTGGTCATTTAACTTAACTACCAGAGGGTCCTCTAGATATATCGTCTCGTCATTCTCGAATCCGACACTGTCGTCGAACAGGAAGTATGGCTTCTTCAAACAGCGTGTCCCTCCGAGCAAAAGCTTCTCATCATTAATCATCTACTTCAGAAAGGTTCTGTCCTGTTCAACTATGGCAATTGTCCGTTCCGTAGGCTTGTCGTGACTGATCCTTGCCTGAACATTGCTGATCATGTTGGTTATAAGACTTGTGCCGAGGACATGGCAAGCCGAGCCGAAAGGGATCCCACCAAGTTCCGGGACAAACATGTTAACTGCAAGGACAGAAGAGAAAGTCAGACTCAGAATCCGTAGGAAAAACTAAGTGCTGAAGAAATCTTATGTGCCCAAAGGGCTATGCGCCCAAGAGGCTATGCGCCCAAAGTGTTATGCACCCAAAACAAACATGTGGGCGCATAACGCATAGCAGTATGTGGGCACATAAGCATACAGCAAAATGTGGGCACATAATATAGCAACATGTGGGTGCATATGCACACCACAGAGATGGCGCATGCTTCTGTGGGCGCATAAGAATGCTCACAGAAGCATGTTGCCTTAGGCGCATGCGCCCAGGCAGAAGAAAAGTCTGAGCGTCGCAAATTAAAGCTCGAGACTTTGTTTTTGAGGTGTAGCCTCACCCAGAATCGAGTCCTGGACTAGTGAGGACACTGCCATAGGAGGAGAGCCACTCGGTGTAGCCCCCTTGCCCTTCGCATATCTCTTTGTGACCTTGGGAGACATGGTTCGTAAAGAAAGGAGATGAAGAGTCTTTTGAAAGTTCTAACAGCAATGAGAATAATGAACTTTCTCTCTCTTTCAAAGACTATTTATAGGCATGGGCCATTCGCTATGCGCCTACTATTCCTATGCGCCTATGCGCCTCTTGCACACTATGCGACTGCCATTTTTTGACATGCACAATGTATGAAGGATGGACCGCTTCAAATTCTACCCCGATGAATCTGTCAGTTCAGATTTTCGAGGAAGATCTCAAAAACCATCTCTCTGTCAGGCTGGCCAAACTCTATGCGCCCAAAGAGAGAGCTGTGCTATGCGCCCACTACATCACGAGAAGATGGTCCATGCTTCTTTCAAAGTATTTTGAACTCGTTCAAGTATCAAAAACTTTGAAAGGGGTCTTTTAGAAGCATGAAAATTTTAGCAGACTAGACATATGCGCCCAACTCACCAAAGAGCCTTATGCGCCCAAGTCACCAATGAGCCTTATGCGCCCAGAGCTTCTAGCACGGTCATATGCGCCCAAGCTCCAATGAGGTCATATGCCCATGTGCCCAAGACAAGCTCCACCAGAAGGGGGCGCATAGTCCTATTTCAGGCTATGCGCCAAAGCCAAAACAGCCCCAGACTCGGTCAAAGCCGCAATAAAAACGTGCACCGAAGCATATAGCCACGTCAGCACCACGATCAACCTACGACCATACAGCCTGCTTGCGTCTACATCCTATACGCCCAAAGAAGGACCATGTGCCCACATGAAAACCAGTGTGTTTCCTCATGTGGGCGCATAACATCATTCCAGCTCAAAAACTACTATAAAAAGGGGTCTCATCCCTCTTCAAAATGCAGAACGGAGAGCATTTTCAAGAGCCAAATTGTTGCACTTCTTGCCAGCGAGTCGAGAGTTAGCAATTTTCATAGATTTTCTCCCACTTTTATAATCGGAGTGTCAATGGAGTAAAGGAGCAATTGCCGTTCGATCTCCATCATCCTATTCCCCAGAATTCTTTTTTGTACTCGGGGATCCTCAGCACAGGATCTCTCAGGCGTACTCGATTTATGGTGCCTTGTGCCAAAAAAAGACAGTGTTTCTTCTTCTTTTTGTGTTGGTCCACATAGAGTATATCATTGTACATGTATAATTATATTTTGTTAAATATTGTGACCTAGAACAGTGTTCTACCGTCGACTCTACGGCGTAGGATGGACGTACCCACTTCTCGTCCCCTTATACTGGGTGCAGGTCGTGACAATGTATTAGGATAGTGTGTGTTTGGTATTTGTAGTTGAGGGCTTAGAACATGTAAGGTATCCTATATGATGTGAACTGTGTTTTAGTTAGGATATTATATATATATATATATATATATATATATATATATATATATATATATATATATATATATATATATATATATATATATATATATATATATATATTATGTTGGTTAATCTTTGAGTAGATTCATATATATGTTATAGGTATATGGTTAAGGGTAATGGAATACATTTTGAGGATATAGGAAATGACTAGTGTATGTATATATATAAATATGTGCTATTTTAAGATAGGTTTTGGCATATGGTTAACATAGCCTTAATATAGAGAGTTAACCAATTGCCTAGTTGACCAAATCCTAGAAGTTGACTTAGTTGACTAAGAGTTGACCAAGAGTTAACTTTGACCTAAAGAGACCTAGTGGCATGTAGACTGTATTGTATAATTCTAATATTCAATATTGAACACCTTGTAACCTGTATTTCATTAAATAGGACTCTGTGACTCCAGTTTGGACATCTATACACATCGATTGCTCAAGGTATCAGGCGAGTACATTCTCTGATAGTTCTTTTATTTATTTGATGATTAATGTGATACAGTTCTAGTATAGTTATATTGATTCTCTGTCACAACACGTATTGGTATGCTAGTTTCATTCACTAGAAATACATGTATTTGACTTGTTTAGCCTCTATTGCTTGAACCACTCATAAGAGCTATCTACTCGAAACACCTACAAGTACTAAATGTTCAAATCATACAAAAATTATCATTACAAGCAAGATAGTCGTCGTCGCTGGGCCCGATGTGTGATGTGCCATATTCAACAAGAACTACCCTACAAAAAAGATAGCCATCGCCTCTTGGCCGATCGTGCGATTTGCCGTATTATAAGAAAGATAGCCATCGTCGCTTGGCCGAGCATGCGATTTACCGTATTATAAGAAAGATAGCCATCGCCGCTTGGCCGAGCGTGCGATGTGCCGTATTTACTCATCTAAACAAGAAAGATAGCCATCGTACGCTTGCCAATTATACGGTGTGCCGTATTTACTCACTACTCATTTTTATGACAAAAATAGTATCTCAAACACACTGAATTTGTACCACCCAATTTTCCAGATGAGGGTATTTTTAAAATTTTGTAATTATAATTATTATTTATTGATATTTATTTCACATTATGATTTTTGGTAATTTTTAATTATTTTTAAACTATTTAAAAACTGGTTTAAGTCATGGCTTGTGATTTTGAGGTCTTGCTAGTGTAACCTGAGAGACTGCCTGACCTAGAGCCTGACCATGTCATTAGGATAATTTAATTATCATTTTTAGCCTAGGGGTATTTTGGTCATTTGGCCTCTTTGAATTATTTCATGATTTATTGCACTGGTGATTATTGGTTTTGACTTTTGACTAGCTGCGACTTAAGAGACTGTCCTAGATTTGACTTTGACTTGGTGACCAAGTTAACATGGTATGGACCCTAGTTTAACTTAAGTCAATTCAAGTTAGGACACTTAGGATCAAGTTTGGAGTAGGAGGATTGGTGAATTGGTCTATAGGCTTGAGACCTAGAAATTGGTTCCATGACTAGTGCAACTTGGCCCATAGCCATTAGACTAAGCCCTAACCCTAATTTTCTACTTTTTAACTAGCCACTAGGGTTTCCCTTTCCCTATAAATAATCTCCTCCTTGTTCTTGCCTCTTTTATTAAATTTTTTACAAGTTTGAAGAAAGAGGTAAAGAGCCTTCTTCCCCAATCCATAACTTCCTCATTTTAAGTCCTTTTTAATCCTAGTTTCTTGCATTAGAACCTAATACTCTCCTACTTTCTGATTTTGGAATTTAATCCCAGCTTTGGGACAATTTGGAGCTTTTGGCATCAAAAGGAAGAATCCCCCATTTGAAACTTTTCTAAGCTTTTTGCACATATAGGTAAAACCCTCTAAATTGATTTATATTTCAAATTTCTTTGCATGTAGGGCTAGATCTAGGAGTCCCCTAGGTGTCCCCGAAATTTGGGTAGAATTCGTGTCCATTTGGTGTCCGTATCGGACACGTGTCGTATTGTTTTGTAGGTGTTTGATTAAATGCCTCTAAGGAATTTATTTTCGATTTTTGTAAATCTAATTAAATGAATTTGTAGATCTAATTATATACATCAACTTTTGTGAAGACTGATTTAATTTTCGTGTCGATTTCGTGTCGAAATAGGGTGCGGACACGCTGCACGACACGCGTGTGTGCTGTCCTGCTACCCGTGTCCTATTTCTTGCTGGACACAGTGTTTCGACACGCGAAACTTAGTGTGGAGATTGGGGCAGTGACTGACAAGTCACTCCCCAAGTTTCATAACACCTCGTTTCGTGTCGGACACGAAAACGAGGCCACACGGGTTTTGTACTGGGCTGAACACGCGAACTTGAGGGTTCTGACACGGGCTTCGTGTCCCTCATGGACACGTCGTGGTGACGTGTCAGGGACACGAACACACAGCCCTACATGAGGCGAACACGTGGGCACGATCACGAGTCGTGTCGTGCCCTGTGTCGCGTGCACGAGGCAGTGTCCTCACTGTACGAGGCCTAGCTTTGCATACTTTTCTGAAAATTTCATATTAATGATTTGGACACGTTCGTGTCCAATTTCACGGACACAAACACCTTGAGAGACACGTGCACACTAGACACAATGTGTACCAACCATGAATCTGTGTATTAACATGTTTTATTTGAATTCGAATTGGTTTCATTTCTCCTAAAATCCTGAAGACCACTGATACCTACTTTCAGTTCTGGATTCTAAAGTTTAATTCCCTGATTTAAACTGATATTGATGTTTAATTTACCATGTTTGAATCATACATATGCATGTTAGTTTACTGTTAATGATGGGTTAAGTTTTGTGTTTGACAAATGGTTTTTTATTTGATTTTTGGGATGGTGACTGCCATATGTTTCCTGGAAACTGATCTGGGCTGATACCAACTGATACAATGTTCAGGAATGAATTTTTTGAGTTGATTGCTGTTTACATGTTTGTTTTTATAGTAATTGAATGTTAGATAGGTCCACCTACCTAATTGTTGAATGATGAATTGATATGCAATATTTACAGTTGACACAATATGCACTGTTTTTGAAAATTCCTGAGTTGCACAGCCTTCATAACCAAGTCGAGCTCCACACATTTATCTGTGACACTCACTGAACACTAGGATGTGCATGACACTTGTTTATCTGAACACTATGTCATGTGGACACAAGCTCACACACAGGAACTGTCATTGACAGTACACACATTGAGAACTGAAATTGATTTCTTCCTGAGAATGAAAGGTTAGACTGAATTTTTTCATATGATTTTAATGAGATTTCAGTTATTAAAATTCCTGAGATTTTGATATGGGGCTCTCGAATTTAGGTTGGGATGATAATGCTAATATGATACTGAAATTGGTTTTATTCACTGTTAGGATGTTAGAAATAGGAATTTGAATTGGTTTTCAATAGGTTTCCAATGGATATTGAGACTTAGATTTAACAGTTTTGAACTGCTATTGACATGCTCCTTACTTGCACATACTTTAGATTATGAAAACTGAAATAAAAACCTGAGAATCCTGAGATTAGGATTTGGGTAGTAGGTTTGATTCACTGTTAATAGTTGAAACACTGAGACTTAATTCCTGAGTTCTATTTCACTTATGAAACTGTCATTTGAATGCTTGATTTTCTGAGATTGATAGGGGGAGGGCTGTGATCTGAAAACTGGAAATGAAATTAGGTTTGTTTGAATGGGATTTTGGTTAAAAACTGTGAATGCAATTATAGGATTGGTTATGAACTATCCTACTGTTTTGGTTCAGTTTTCTAGTTAGTTTAGGACTGTTGATTCAACTGTGGTTAACTGAGTTTAAGGAGGTATTATTTTGATTGAAAACTGATTTCATTTCCTTTCCTAAACTGTCAAATACCTGAGTATGTTGCCCTATTCCAGTTTTCCTTTAAACCTGATAAGGATGTGCTTTAAACTGTGTTTGAGTTCTTTTAAAAACCTGAGAATGTGTAAATCAAAACCTGAGTTTACCTTACATTGATTTCAATGATTGTTTTCTGCAAACATTAATCTGAGATTGGGGTTTTTAACTGAGACTTAAATGTTTGTGTTCCTTTTGAACTGAGGTTTGGGGCATGTGTAATCTGAGTTTGATTTGTTAGAATCCTGAGTTCTATGGCACTGTTACACCATCTAACACACACACACCCACACACCATATACTCATGTATTTTTCCCCCCTTCACTCCTTTCCTATGTATACATAGATATATGCCATGTGATATATAAGTATCTAAGTTTCCTTTATAGTGTTGTACTATACATATTAGTTATATATAGGAATGTGTGAAATGTATATATATATATATATGATACTATGTGATTTGTATATAATTATGATATAGGCCTTGTGTGGTTATGTAGGATATGTGATATGATATAGAGATTTTGACCCAAATAGTTTAGTTGACCAATAGTAGACAGTTGACCTAGTTGTCCAAAAGTCAACATTGAGTCTAGGTGTGACCAGTGACCTAGTTTGACCTAGACAGTTGACCAGGTTTGACTTAGAGTTGACTTTGACCTAGATTGGCCTAGAAATCATGTAGTTTATATCATAAACATCATTTGCCTTCTTTTAAACACATTATAACCTGTACTATTCTATTTAGGACATTGTGACTCTGGTGCAGACATCTGATATTTCACTACTCTTTTCAGAGTATCAAGCGAGTACATTCTCTGATAGTTCTTTCATTTACTTGTCAATTACTGTATTTCAGTTCTAGTTAGCTGTATATGATTCTCTGTTATAAACACGTACTGTTATTTCTGAATTTATGTATACGATACACATTTATTTTCTGGCCTCTATTACTGGTATCATCATTTCTGTCTTCTATTACTGGAATCACTTACTGGAATCATTTACTGGAATCATTTACTGGTATCTTCATATTATTGGCTGGACTCATCTTGAATCATTGTGTCGGAATTCTGGATTCACTTGCTGGGAGGGGAAATACTAGAGTAAGACATGTAGACATACCCCATTTCTGGAATCACCCTTTTGTTGGAATCATACTGGAATGATACCCATCTCACACCCGGCCAGGTGTGTGATGTGCCGGATTACCTATAGCCGTTTACATGTCGATCTCGGTATTTTAAAACACACTGCTAGAGTATTGGCTGGACTCACCCTGGAATCATTGATCACTATAACTGGAATCGTCCCTTACTGGATTCATCTTGTATGAGATTCATCTTGTACTGGACTACATTGGAGTTACACTTATCTACATTGTTGTCTGGACTTTATATCATATTATCCTGGTTCAGCTAGTTCTATTTTTACAGTCTTCATTGCTATGATTCTTCTCTTGTTTAGTTATTTTCTTTCCTTGCACTTTATCTGTCTTTCTTACCATCACCTGAATATAAACCGCCATTTTTATCAATACAACTGTCTATAACTGCTTTATAGTTCTCTGTCATTTACTTGGGTTTTCTAGATGAGATGTGCTCGATCCTGTCCTGACTGGACCTGTTGAAAATTTTACAGATGATTGCCCTGAGGACACATGCCCTACATTTTACTGAGGATATGGCTTAGCTACATATGGCCCCGACACTCAGGAGTGATCGGGAGTTTAGCTAGTTTGTCTTATTTTAGTTTCATGTTTAGAACTGGAGTTGCATATAGAATTGAGACTTGAGATGTATTTGAGATTATTCAGATGTTGTTATTATTTCAGTAGTTTGTTGTCTTCAATTTCTTAGTGATATTTCTGTGTTATCTTATCGTGCTTAGACTGTGATTGAGTTACACCATATCTTATACTTGTCCTCCGTTCGGAGTTGATCATGATGAGTACATTATATACTGTATGAGTTGATGGTTAGTTAGAGACTTAGAACAATGTTCTACCGCCGACTCTGCGGCATAGGCTGGGCGTTGTTACATACTCGTACCCTCACAGTGGGTGCGGGTCGTGACAGGATTAGTGACTTATACTAGAATATCATTATCTTGTGTTTTATAGATCAGACTCGTATCACATGGTTATAGTTAGCTGCCTATATTTACAGTCTTCGTTGCCATGCTCTCATGTTTTACTGTATCTACTTACCTTGCTCTAAACTGTTGCTCTACTTCATTACATGCCTCAAACTTTCTATGATTCATCAATATAACTGTCTATAACTGCCTTATAGTCTTTATCATTTACTTGGGATTGCTAGATAAGATGTGCTCGTTCCATCCTGATTGGATATATTTTTCAGATGATTGCCCGGAGGATACATGTCCTACTTATTATGGGTCTGAGGAGGGGATAGCTACCTTGGGTCCCGATTCTCAGTAGTGACCAAGAGACTAGTTTAGAGGACTTGTTCTAGATTTTTGTTTTGAACTTGAATTATAATAAGTGGAGATTTTGACATTGTATTTGAGATTTGTTTTGGTTATTATTTTAGTAGTTGTTGCTTAGTCTTATTATTTAGACTTCTGTGTTATCTTATCGTGTTTTAGACTGTGATTGCGTGTTATTATCTGTATACTTGTCCTCCATTCGGAGTTGAGATCTATGATAGGGACATTATATATTTGCATGAGTTGTTAGATAGCGACCTAGAACAGTGCTCTACCGCCGATTCTGCGGGGTAGGCTGGGCGCTGTTGCGCACTCGTGCCTCTATACCGGGTGCGGGTCGTGACACGTTTGTAGTGGTGGCCCATGCAAGTTGAGATTCGCATTTGTGCGATGTCGTGGTAGTGCGACGATTTAGTCGTACTATTGCACGCCTGCGATAGGAAGTAACGAATAGGCTTTATAGTGAGAGGACACTCAATCACAGTTAGGGCTTCCTGAGAAGAAACCTGGGACGACCCTTGAGAATCTCATTATAAACTATCTTGAAATTCGATTCCAACTATTTCTATCTACTTTCCTTGTTCGTTGTTGAATTTGATTCTTGGTGTTCATTGTTGACTTGATTTTCTACCAAGATAAATCTTATGGGCTAAGTTGCCTCGATTATAGAATCTAGAGTTTTTCGCAGCCATATTAGCTGGCATGGCGAAGACATAGAGTCTGATTTTGGATGTATTTCTCGGGTTGTGGGAATTTAAAATTTTTGCAGCCAAGCATACGGCAATACGAAAATTTTAGATACCATAATTCTAGTGGTATATACCTTAGTTGCGGACCCTATGGTTTATCGCAGCCATACTTACTGGCGTGACGAGGATTCTGGTAACATAATTCTGGATAGACGGATATGGTTATCAGATTGCAGGAAAGACACCCTATAGATGGTGCCATAGTATAATGGAGTGAAATATCAGTGTGGATGTCACTTGAGTATCATGAAGTAGGGGTAGGGAGCTAGGCCACATGTGGCGTAGCATCATGCCCCGCACCATCAGAGGGATATACCCCAGAGGGGCAGGGCTTTTGTTCTGACGGTCGAGGAGGCCAACGCTACGGGTGACGGGTTAGCAGGTCTGTCCTTTTATGTCTTTCTTTTTTCATCTTGTGTGTGATTCTATTAGTACATGTCAGGATATTTATGATGTGCTAGATAGTATAGTGACCCTGTTTGAGACTGTAAATCATGAGCAGTAGGACCATAATCTTGCATGTGTTTAGATAGAAATATCTTGACTTTGATTGTTGGGGGTTTGACCTAGAAGGAGTATGACAATCTTAAACTTCAAGGACAAAATTTTTCTAAGGGGGGTAGACTTGTAACCACCACTTTCCTGGAATAGTAGTATTTTTAAAAAATTTCTAATTATAGTTATTAGTATGATTTCATATTATATCTTGAGGGTAAATTAATTTTCAAAACTAAACTTTATAACTTGGTTAATTATTTAAATAATTAATATGGTGTATATGTTTATTCTTGATCATATGACTAATGGTTAGCCTTTGACTAGAACAGTGGTTAGTGATCCTAGAAGACCCAAACTAACTTGTCATGACCACCCAACTAGATGATTAGGACTAATCTAAATGAACTTTAGTTAGTTTCTAGCTAGATTAGAAGTTTTAGTTAGAAAACTTGACTTAACACCTAATTAGGAAGAGAGATTTAATCCCTAACTTGTCATGACTAAAGAGAAGGACTTAGTGTACATTTTCCATTGCCCTAAACCCTAACCCTAAACCCCTATGGTAGCCCATATTGTTTATAAAACCCCACTTCATCTTCTTCCAATTTCTATTTTTATTTCAAGCCCAAATTTAGGAGTTTTTTTTTCAAACTGCTCCTACACCCAAATTTTCTCCAAATTGATCCAAATTCGTTCCATTCTCTTCCCCTTGGAGATAAGAAGGTTCTATTGGCTAGAATAGAAGGATTTGGAAGGATTTGAGGCATTGGAGCTTGAGGGGATCTAATCTGGGGATTTTATATTGGGAATCTATCTTCCTTTTGGTATGAGCTCTCTAAATCCTTTACATTTAATTTCATTAGTATAACTACATTCATTTAGGACCCCCAAGCATATAGGATACCTTTAGAGAGGAGTTGAGGCTCTCCTCTTCCTATTTGAAGGGATTTTCCTTTTCATTTTGACCCACATTTAGGGAAACCCGAAATTAGGAATTTAGGGTTTATAAAATTGGTAATTTAGGTCATGCCAAAGGTTTAGAGCATGTAGGCATACTTTGGGTCAAGTTCGGATTCGTTTAAAGAGTGTATCACGAGAATATCAGATACGCACACCAAATGTTCGATGAAATGACTTTTAGGATTTAATATACTCTAAATTTAGTTTTAATTAGGTTTTCTTATTGATATTATGTTGTGGTGTGATGTGGGTTGTTCTCTTGTGATTTGGGTTTGTTTTGGCCGACCGTTTTAGACTTGGGGATTGGAGAGCATAGTATTACTCATTTGTTATGTACTTTTTCTGTTCTGTAGACAACCAGTCTATTGACCCAAACTGGATCGCAGTCAACCTAATATTGATAATTAACAAATCGATATTTGGCATGATCCAACTTGACACATAAATCGTCATCAAGCTACAATCAGACGACTATCACATATCAAGTCAGACAATCATCATCGACGACTGCTCGACAAATACTTCTGTAACTTGTCATCAGAAGTCTAGATTTTTTACACTTTTATTGAGTCTAGGCTATTGTACGTTGAGTCGCACTGAGTACCTCAACCATAGACTAGATAACCAAAAGCTCCACAAACAAAGAGCCAAACAGCCAAAGCCCTACAACTGCCCATGAGCATTCTGTCTCCTATGAGGTAGAGTTCGGGCCGAACTCTGCCCCCACACATAGTTTGGGCCGAACACTGTCTCCTAATTTCCAGGAGCTAATTTTTAGGGACTTCTCATTGCAAGTTTTCCATCGGCCAAAATTTTGAATATTTTGGACAGAGTTCTGGCCGAACTCTGCCTCACAGAACTAGTATATATAGGCATCATTTTCTCCTATTTCAAATCATCCAATCTTCTCTTCTCTTCTACTCCTATAGCCTATACAGCCTAAAGAGCAATACGCTTCCCATCTACTCGCCACAACACTTTCCAAGCCTACAAGGTGCTCGGTGTGAGTCAATTAGAAATTTGTGTGCAAGAGTCTTGAAGAAGTTACTTGGAAAATTCCAAGTTTTGCCTCAGCGATCTTTCAAGAAGTTGGCGTGCTCTTCTAAGTAAAGGCACGTGATTGTAAAGCTATTTCACAAATAGTGGATTTCAATCCTGACCTAGAGTTCTCAGGCTTGGACTAGTCCTCCACGAGAGAAACCAGGTTAAAAATTGCTATGTCTGCGTATGCTCTCTGATCTTCATTTAATTTTGTACTTATACTCTGATTAATTATTTGCTAGTTGGGATTGAATAAGAGTTATTTTTTAATTGATCATTATTGTCATAAGTACTCTATTCACCCCCCTCTAGAGTTGCCTATACGTACTTCAATTGGTATCAGAGCTCTGTTCTCTTGATACAGGATTTACATCATAGAGTTGATCCATGGCAACCACACAACCCATATCTACAAACTATGGTGAGGGTCAATCCATAAATAGGCCATCCCTATTTGATGGGACCAACTATACATATTGGAAGACTAGAATTAGTTTTTATCTTAAGTCTCTAGACTTTGACCTGTGGACTGTAGTCACTGATGGCTACAAGAAACCTTCCAAAATAACAGTCGAGGGGAGTCTCATCGAAAAACCCTACGACAAGTATACTGATCAGGAGAAGAAACAGCCAAGTCTAGACGCTAAGGCTATTAATGCTCCCGTCTGTGCCATAGATAGGACTGAATTCAACAGGGTCTCAACATGCACCACCTCACACGAAGTATGAAAGCTTTTGGAGGTGACTCATGAAGGGACCACACAAGTCAAAGAATCAAAATTCAGTCGTCTGACACAGGAGTATGAGGCTTTCAAGGTGAAGCCAAATGAGACGATCACTCAAATGTTCACCAGATTCCTCGACATCGTCAACCCGCTATCTTCTCTTGGAAAAGATTATTCCGACCATGAGAAGATACGCAAAGTAATACGAGGATTGCCGAAGGTCTGGAACCCCAAAGTCACGACGATTATCGAAGGCAATGATCTCACGGTAATGTCACTAGAAACATTGATGGACAAGCTGATGACGCATGAGCTCGATCTAAAAGATTTCGAAGAAATAGCTCCAAAAGAGAAGTAGATTGCATTGAGAGCTCATCGCCGAAGAACCAGCTCAAAAGACATTGATGACGACGACTCCGAAGGTGACCATCAAGCTCTCTTAGTTCAAAACTTCAACAAAAAGAAGTGAGAACAAAGAGATGATGAGGAAGAACCCACCTGCTTCGGATGCAAGAAGATGGGACATGTCAAGAAATATTGTCCCCTAGCAAAGAAAGGAAGCAGATATGAGAAGCCGTACAAGAAGCCAACTACAAGAAAGTATGCCAACACTAGCATCTGGCATAAAAGAGAGGCTAGTGATTCAGACGAAGAAGAGGACTCTCCGCAAAACACGGCTAACGTCTGTCTAATGGCAACTTCAGAAAAGGTAAAATATTCTTTTAATAATTTCTCGTTTGATGAACTTGGTGATGCTTTTAGTGATCTACTTGAAGATCACAAAAAGGTAATCAATAAATATAAACATGCAAAGCATAAGATCAAGGACTACGAAACCGAGATCCATAGACTTTCATGTTTACTAGAAGATGTTAGAAACACTACACCCACAGAAAATACTGAAGAGTATCCAAGCTTAAATTAAGCTTACACGATGCCGAATCAATTATTGAGAAACAAACACTTGATATCACGGCTTTAAACAAAGAACTTGCTGAAGAGAAAAATAAGTTCAAAATTGCTACAGGTAGAATACACGGTCTTACTGCTAAATGTGATGAGTTAAATGCTGTCTCTAAGAAGTTAGAGATTAAACTAGGCAAGCAGGTTATTCAACCGCAAGTTCAGTCTCATAGTCACAATACTTACAAATACGTGCCAACTCAACACCAAAAGGCACGTCACCACAAGAACACTCATCCACATACTACGCAAAATTATGCTTTCATGTACACCTATTCACATGCAGCACGTAAAACTCATACACGTAAACACCATCATCATCCTGTTGCACTAAATCATTATCATCATCATGCTGCTGCACACAGTCACTATAATCACTCTACTAGCTATCATCACCCTACTTATAGACATCACTATCAACATGCTCCTAGCATAAACATGCATGCTAGATGTACATATTGTAACCTACATGGACACATTTCTCCACAATATAGGATTAGGAGATTAGTTGATAGAAATATATATGCATGGGTACCAAAGTCTAACCTCTCAGGACCCACAAGAATCTGGGTACCGAAGGTCACATCTACTCATGGTGTAGGTGGACCTTCCCTCTTCAACTAGGAGCAAGTAGATTTTCGATAGTAGGTGCTCGCGATATATGACTGGAAATGTAAATCTATTCGCAATACTATCGATGAAAAAGGAAGGATATGTTTCCTTCGGCAATAACCTTAAAGGCTACATCATAGGTAACGGTACAATTGGTTATCCTCATTCTTCTGTCATTAACGATGTCTGTTTAGTGACCGAGTTAAAGCATAACTTGCTCAGCATTAGTCATCTTGCTGATCATGGTTATGATATTAACTTTGGAAAAACTAAATGCTTTATCTATGATAGATCAACTGGAGACATCGCCTTTGAAGGAATAAGGGAAGATAACATTTACATTTTCTATCTATCTAGTAAAACTAACAGTACAAAAAGATGCCTTTACGCTCACAAAGACGAAAAGCTCCTATGGCATCAGCGTCTTGGTCATACCAACATGGATACTATATCGAGACTATCCACCAAGAAGCTAGTCAGAGGACTGCCGAATATCACATTCAAGAAAGACACGTTATTGTCGAATGTGAAAAGAATAAGGCTACCAAATCTTTCTTTAAATCCATAAACACTGTAAGTACTACCCGACGATTGCAATTACTTTATATGGACTTATTTGGTCCTACTAGAGTAGCCATTCTTAGCAGAAAACTCTATGCTTTTGTCATTGGAGATGATTTTTTAAGATTTACTTGGGTTTTCTTGCTTATAAACAAAAGTGATACAATTTCTGTTTTCAAAGTATTTGCTAAAAAGGTCAAAAACGAAAAAGGCTACATGATTACTCGTATCCGAAGTGATCATAGTGGAAAATTCAAAAATTTTGATTTTGAAAAGTTTTATGATTCAAATGGTTTTAGTCATGAATTTTCGTGTCCAAGAACTCCTCAACAAAATGGTGTTATGGAGCGGAAGAATAGAACTCTTGGCGATATAGCTAGAGTTATGCTAAATCAATTATCTATTCCAAAATATTTTTGGGCAGAAATTGTCATCACAGCGTGCTATGTTTTGAATAGGGTGTTGATTCGACCCATTTCGAAGAAGACACCCTATGAGCTTTGGTTTGGTAGGACTCCTAATGTTTCTTACTTTAGAGTGTTCGGTTGTCACTGCTTTATCCTGAATACCAAAGACAACTTAGGCAAATTTTATGCCAAAGCTGACGAAGGTATTCTTCTTGGCTATGCGGCCAAGAGTATGGGATATAGAGTGTTCAACAAACGCTCCATGATTGTCGAAGAGTCTACTAATGTAACTTTTGATGAGGATAATAGTACAGCTGTCATTCCCGACGAGGATGATGAACCATCAACTTCTACACCTATAACTGCAACGTCTGAAACTAGCTCTCCGAAGGAATTACCAAAGAAGTCTTACTTCACTCCCTCTCATCCAAAGGACTTGGTAATATATAAAATATCAAAAGGGATAACTACTCGATCCTCTGTAAGAGACACTATAGCTAGCACTGCATTCATTTCTCAAATAGAACCTAAAAATATTTTAGGAGTTTTTAATGATGAATTTTGGATTTTCACGATGCAAGAAGAACTCAACCAATTTGAAAGAAGCCAAGCTTGGGAACTTGTTCCTAAACCTACTAGCCAATCAATAATTGGCACTAAATAGGATTTTTGTAACAAAGTAAACGAGGACGGTTCAGTCACTCGCAACAAAGCTCGTCTCGTAGCCCAAGGATACAACCAAGAGGAGGGTATCGACTATGATGAGACATATGCTCCTGTTGTCCGACTTGAATCCATTTGGATGCTTTGCGCATTTGAAAATTTTCAAAACTATAAACTTTTCCAAATGGATGTGAAAAGTGCTTTTCTAAACGGTTTTATCAAAGAAGAGATTTTTGTCATACAACCACCTGGTTTCGAAAATCACAAATTTTTCGACCACGTTTTTAAACTTAGAAAAGCTCTCTATGGCCTCAAACAAGCTCCTCGAGCTTGGTATGATCGTCTTAGTACTTTCTTACTAGATAAAGGTTTTTTAAAAGGAAAAGTCGACACTACACTGTTTATAAAATCTTTTGATGACAGAATTCTTTTAGTACAAATATATGTTGATAATATTATTTTTGGGTCTACTAATGAGGGTCTATGCAAGGAATTTTCCAAGTGTATGCAGAATGAGTTCGAGATGAGCATGATGGGGGAGCTCAACTACTTCCTTGGATTGCAAATCAAATAACTCTCGCAAGGCGTCTTCATCAGTCAGTCAAAATATGTAAAGGACATGCTGAAAAAGTTTAAGCTTGACAGCATCAAACCGATCAGCACCCCTATGGCTACTACCACAAAGCTGGAACCTGATGAAAGCGGCAAACCGGTCAATCAACGTAAGTATCGAGGTATGATTGGTAGTTCATTATATTTTACTTCTAGTCGTCCCGACATTATGTTCAGTGCTTACTTATGTGCTAGATACCAAGCTAATCCTAAGGAATCATACATGACCACAGTTAAGTGTATCTTTAGATACCATAGAGGAACTATTACGGTAGGCTTGTGGTATCCCAAAACCACTTCCTTTGACTTAATCGGATATTCCGATGCTGATTTTGTGGGATACAAAGTCGACCGTAAGAGTACCACCGGTACGTGTCATTTGCTAGAAAAGGCGTTAGTCTCATGGTTTAGCAAGAAGAAGAACTCCGTCGCACTATCCACAATAGAAGCTGAATACATCGTAGCTGGTCGTTGTTGTGCACAGATTTTGTGGATGAGGCAAACCCTTGAAGACTACAACTTATGTTTCAAGCACATACCTATTTTTTGCGAGAACATGAGTGCCATTAATCTGGCTAAGAATCCAGTTTGGCACTCACGCACTAAACACAGAGATTAGATATCACTTTTTGCGTGATCATCAACAACAAGGCACAATTAATTTAGAATTCATAGACACTGAACATCAGCTAGAAGACTTCTTTACCAAACCACTGGTCGAAGAGCGCTTCAACTTTCTTTGTCGTGAGTTAGGAAGTTTGGATGAAACGGTCATTAAATAAATTTGTCTGCTTAAATAACGATTATGACATATATCTTTATCGTGACTTTGCTATGGGTATAAGCCGAAAGGGTCCTTCTGACAACAAGGCGTAAAGGCCTAAGCGACACGGTGCACTAGTCTTTGGACTACCGCTAGCTGGGATCCGGCCCCTACAGCTACCCTATGGCAGTTTCATCATAATGGTCTATGTCTTAAATTATTATTTATTATATGGTTTAATTACGTTTATGACTTATTTAATTCAAACTTTCAAATTCTATTCATTTTCCATCAAAACTTAGCCATTTTCAAAATTTCTAGTGTTCTGTGCACATGGAGGCAGAGTTCGGGCCGAACTCTGTGTCCTTGGTCAAGAACCTTCTCTGTTTCTCAGCTCCCTATTATTTTGATCCGACGGTCTAGATTTAACCCGACTTACAGCTCCCAAAATTCTTAAACCCGAGAGCAAACTCTCTCTCCTCATTTTGTTCTTCTTCTACCTTCCTCCACACAAAATTTTCTCAAACCCTAACCATAGAAACTCCACTTTTGGGGCTCTTTTTCTTCCCAAACTCAAGATCTCAAGCTTTTGGGGGATCTCTTCCATCTTTTCTCCATCGGGTGAGGTATAATTTCATATTCTTCTCTATTTCTTTTCAAAATTTCAAATTCTCCATGGCTCCGAGACTCTTTGGAAGAGGCAAGAGAAGAAGGAGTGATGGTGCATCATCTTCCCATCCTCCTCCTCCTCTTGCTCCTTTAATCCATTCTCTTTTTAACACACCACCACCACCACAAGACCCCAACACATTCAATGAACAAATTTTTGTATCATTGGAGGCTTCCAATGAATGGTTTATCGATTTTTGTTCACGGAGTGTGTATGCGGGTCATTCGATTAATTTAACTATTTTTTTGGCTTATGATTGATTGTTCCATTATCTGTGTTTAGATGAGTTAGTTACTACCTCATCTATAGTCTATTTGAATGCTATCCAAATTTTCTATTGTAACCTAACCTTTGACAACACACGGATCTACTCTCGTGTCGTCGGTATCGACATTACTTTTGATGACTTTGAGCTTGCGGAATATCTTGAGATCCCGGAACCCAATTTCCACTCCCATGTCCCTTTTAACTTTCCATGCACGATGATGGACTGGATGATTCGTACATGGACGAGACCACGATCATTGGTCTATGCCCTGTATTTGTCGATGATTTTTTGTGTGTTCCATATTCCCCTTGATGAGTGTCAGTTCCTTCCTGCCCCTGCCTCTCTGTCTAAGGCACGGCGGCTTCTAGCAGCTATTGAGTCCCCTGCTGAGTCTGAGCACTCCGAGTCTGATGCTCATGTTGATCCTCCTGCTCTTGGCCAAACTGTGCCCGAGCCTCCTGCTACCCTTGAGTCCATTCAGACTATGCTGAGAGATCGTTTCCGCTTGGAGGATGATCGCTGGACTCAGATGGATTATCGTACTACCTTACAGATGACGGCCATCAACAACACCCTGCATGACATCCAGTACTCCCTGGCTACTCATCCTACGGTGTCTTACCCCATGGTACGGGACCCTTCTTACGAAGGTTATCGTATCGACGACACTTAGGTCAGGAGGTATTTGGATCCAGATGCAGCATTTGTTGATCCTCGTCGCTCTGCCAGCGGCCCATCTGACTCTGCTCGACCTTCCCGTGCTCCGTAACGGCCGTGGTCCCTTTTATGATGATGCTGCTGATGCTTAGGATTTCTTTTGTTTATGCACTTTGTCATTTTCATTCCGTGGTTATGTAGTTAAACTCTTTGCTTTGTACTACTTTATGCTTATATAGCTTCTATTTGGATTATTTGCTAGTTATCTCTTACTTTGGATTTGATCCTTGGTTGTTTGATTGCATATTTTCTCCATGGTTATTTTTTATGGGGGAGCTTCTATTTCATTTTGTTAAATACCAAAGGGGAAGAATATATGATATTTGCTTAACCATTTTAGATAAATACTTGTGCTATGTGTTATATTGTTTGGACTAGTACTTATATCAGGACTTCTCTATTTACGAGGGAGCCAAAATGTCCATCTACGGAGGAGCTATATATGTGTTCAGGTATGAATGTTGCGACATACAAATATCGTAATTTTGTCAATTATCAAAATAGGGGAGATTGTTGACCTAAACTGGATCGCAGTAAACCTAATCTTTATAATTAACAAATCGATATTTGGCATGATCCAACTTGACACATAAATCGTCATCAAGCTACAAATCAGACGACTATCACATATCAAGTCAGACAATCATCATCGACGACTGCTCGGCGAATACTGCTGTAACTTGTCATCGGAAGTCTGTATTTTTTATACTTTTATTGATTCTAGGCTATTATACGTTGAGTCGCACTGAGTACCTCAACCATAGACTAGATAACCAAAAGCTCCACAAACAAAGAGCTAAACTGCCAAAGCCCTACAACTGCCCATGAGCATTCTGTCTCCAAGGAGGCAGAGTTCGGGCCGAACTCTGCCCCCACACAGAGTTCGGGCCGAACTCTGTCTCCTAATTTTCAGGAGCTAATTTTTAGGGTCTGCTCATTGCAAGTTGTCCATCGACTAAAATTTTGAATATTTTGGACAGAGTTCTGGCCGAACTCTGCCTCCCAGAACTAGTATATATAGTCACCATTTTCTTCCATTTCAAATCATCCAATTTTCTCTTCTCTTCTCTTCTACTCCTATAGCCTATACATCCTAAAGAGCAATACTCTTTCCATCTACTAGCCACAAAATTTTCCAAGCCTACAAGGCGCTCGGTGCGAGTCAATTAGAAGTTTGTGTGCAAGAGTCTTGAAGAAGTCACTTAAAAAATTTTAAGTTTTGCCTCAGCGATCTTTCAAGAAGTTGGTGTGCTCTTCTGAGTAAAGGCACGTGGTTGTAAAGCTATTTCATAAATAGTGGATTTCAATCCTGAGCTAGAGTTCTCAGGCCTGGACTAGTCCTCCACGAGGGAAACCAGGTTAAAAATTATTGTGTCTGCATATGCTCTCTGATCTTCATTTAATTTCCGCACTTATACTCTGATTAATTATTTGCTAGTTGGGATTGAATAAGAGTTATTTTTTTAATTGATCATTATTGTCACAAGTACTCTATTCACCCCACTCCCCCTCTAGAGTTGCCTATACGTACTTCACGGTCCACTTTGTTCTAGTGGTAACCCACACTATATTGAGATACCACTCTACCATTGATGGTCTAGATGAGATGTCCTTATATTCGATTATTCAGTTCCTTGTACCTTGATTAGCCTTAGTATGATGGTAGTAGCTTGGGCAGTTTATGAGTATTAGAGATGTGTATACATAGGTATTAGTTCCATTGTTTGAGGGAGTTAGGAGTTAAATTCAGTACCAGTGTATGGAGAGCATTGGCATTGGCTTAACCCCCCAGGCAGCATGGCAATGCCTAGACCTTGCAGTAGCTATGCTTGGCTTTGAATTGTAAGGCATTAGCAGTATGCAGAATATCCTTGCCATGGGAGCAGAAACTTGTATTGGCCATTACAGATACAGCAGTTGTACCAGGCAAGTGAAGATTGCCTTAGCCTTAATTTTTAATGGATAAGTGAATGTTCATTGAGAATTACTTGAGAATTGAAGAGAGAGGGATTAGTGTAAAGTGTTTGATTTAGTGTTCGAGTAGAGGGGGTTTGGCAATTGGCCTGACAAGAGAAATAGGATTTTGGCCTTGTCTACAGGGGTAGCAGGGGCCTGCAGTCCAAGATGGGTCGAGTGTTAGATGAGTTTGGGAGTGTAGTATTAGTATTTTAGGGAATAGGGACCTAGTGAGCATGTATCAGATTCTGATACATGAGTATCAGAGTTATAGTGTGAGGCTTTGGGTGTGTGTCCCTATAAGGTGTTCAAGTATATATGTTTGAATGAGTATATGTAATTACATGTATATTATCTTGTCCCTAGCATTAGATGCCTGCATTCAATTGATCTATCTGTCTTGCAGGAGCATGTATCAACCATATCACATTGTAATAGTTTGATAACCTTAGTTTTGTCACTCAAGGGAGGCTCAGGTTTTGGCTAGTAGAGCAGTGACCCATTTCTTTGTAGATGTGTGAGAGTGTGGGTTATATTTATGGTATCAGGATATTGTGGTGGCCAATTAATTAGGATATAACCTATTGGTATGATCATCCACTTCATGCTATTTCATCCCTGCAACATTCCATTCATACTGCATTCACCACTGAACACATATACTTTTTACTGTATTAGCTCTGCATATTCCCTTCCTAGTTTAACTACTGCATAAGTTTCATATCATGCATTTTCATCATAATCCTTGACTCAAAGGGACCACTACACTTCCATCTAACACTTTACACTGCATTACCTTTCATATCCTTACCTGTACAGTTGAACATTGTACATCAACATCACCCCCTGCCTATTATGTCTTGCTAATTGACAGTATCACACCTTGCTCAGATTATCACTGCTCAATCAAGCACTGCATTCAAATATTGCCCTGCATCCTGCATACATCATTCTATTATTCACTTCATATTTCATTCACTTTACTGCATCTGCCTCCTTCACTTGGATGTCCTGTTTTGGATGTTCGAGTCCATATTCAATTTGTGCAGCACTTATCCCCTCTAAAATTCAGAGATGAAATTTTGGGTTCACTTGTAAGTGTTGGCCTATATATAGATATAGAGTGTTGTCATTGCATTAGTGTTTCAAACCCAAATAACCATGATAGCAGTCCCAATGATTCAGTGGTATCTTATAGCTTTTGAACATGTATATGACATATGTATATTAGAGAGTGAGTGTTATGATAATTAGTGTCAGTCTTCTGGTTTAAAGTAGTAGTTATCAATAGAAGGAAATCCCTTAATAGCTTTAAGACTAGTGTTGTGACTTGATTAGGTCCTAGTGGTTGGATGTGAAGTAGTAGTAGCAGCAGCTAGGCAATGCTAATGAGAGGTTAGGCAGGGATTAGTATAGGGTTTGAGGCAATGCTAATGAGAGGGATAAGTACAGGGTTTGAGGCAATGCTAATGAGAGGGATAAGTACATGATTTGAGGAAAAGCATCTCTTGAGGTATCAGTTGGACATTCAGGTAAGAGGTTTCTCCTCTATATTACATAGGTGGGGTTAGGCAAGGTACCAAGTACAGTATGCAGGGGTTGTGTGTGAAGTGTTAAGGAATATGCTAGGCTTTGGGGCAGGATTGTTAGGACATCAGTGATTAGAGAGAGTATCAAAGATATTGAGTTAGTGTATTTGTAAGAATGTTGAATATCAGTTATAGGTTGTTTGATCTGTCCATGGGTTTATCTGTTCAGTCTTCTTGAATATCATGTTCATCCCTTCATGTCCAACCTTACAAATCAGTTCACCTTATGTTAGGGTAGGTTATACATTATATGTGGACATGTATTTGAGGGATAGATATATGAAGTTATGTTAGGATCATACATGATGTATTAGGATAGTGTGTGTTTGGTATTTGTAGTTGAGGGCTTAGAACAGGTAAGGTATCCTATATGATGTGAAGTATGTTTAATTGGGTTATTATACATACATACACACACACACACACACACACACATATATATATATATACATATATATATATATATATAAATATATATATATATATATATATATATATATATATATATATATATATATATATATATATATATATATATATATATTATGTTGGTTAATCTTGAGTAGATTCATATATATGTTATAGGTATATGGTTAAGGGTAATGGAATACGTTTTGAGGATATAGGAAATGACTAGTGTATGTATATAAATATATATATATATATATATATATATATATATATATATATATATATATATATATAAATAAAAATATATATATATATATATATATAAATAAGTGCTATTTTAAGATAGGTTTTGGCATATGGTTAACTTAGCCTTAATATAGAGAGTTGACCAATAGCCTAGTTGACCAAATCCTAGAAGTTGACTTAGTTGACTAAGAGTTGACCAAGGATTGACTTTAACCTAAAGAGACCTAGTGGCATGTAGATTGCATTGTATAATTATAATATTCAATATTGAACACCTTGTAACCTGTATTTCATTAAATAAGACTCTGTGACTCTAGTTTATACAACTATACACGTCGGTTGTTCAGGGTATCAGGCGAGTACATTCTCTGATAGTTCTTTTATTTATTTGATGATTACTTTGATTTAGTTCTAGTATAGTTATATTGATTCTCAGTCACAACACGAATTGGTATGCTGGTTTATTCACTTGAAAGACATGTATTTGACTCGTCTAGCCTCTATTGCTTGAACCACTCACAAGAACCATCTACTCGAAACACCTACAAGTACTAAATGTTCAAATCATACAAGAATCATCTTTACAAGCAAGATAGCCGTCGCCGTTGGGCCCGGTATGCGACATGCTGTATTCAACAAGAACAACCCTACAAGAAAGATAGCCATCGTCGCTTGGCCAAGCGTGCGATGTGCCGTCTTTACTCGTCTAAACAAGAAAGATAACCATCGTACGCTTGCCAAGTGTACGGTATGCCGTATTCACTCGCTATTCGTTTTCATGACAAGAATAATATCTCAAACATACTGGATTAGTGACTTGTACTAGAATCACATTGTCTCGTGTTTTATAGATTAGACTCGTATCTCATGGTTATAGTTAGCTACCTCTATTTACAGTCTTCATTGCTATGCTTTCTTGTTTCACTATATCTACTTACCTTGCTCTAAACTGTTGCTCTACTTCATTACCTGTCTCAAACTTTCCATGATTCATCAATATAACTGTCTATAACTGCTTTATAGTCTTTGTCATTTACTTAGGATTGCTAGATGAGATGTGCTTGTTCCATCCCGACTGGATATATTTTTCAGATGATTGCCCGGAGGATACGTGTCCTTCTTATTATGGGTCTGAGGAGGGGATAGCTACCTTGGGTCCCGATTCACAAGAATGTCCAAGAGGCTAGTTTAGAGGACTTGTTCTAGATTTCTGTTTTGAACTTGAATTGTAGTAAGTGAAGATTTTGACATTATATTTGAGATTTGTTTTGGTTATTATTTTATTAGTTGTTGTTGTTTAGTCTTATTAGTTATTTACACTTCTATGATATCTTATCGTGCTTTAGACTGTGATTGCGTATTATTATCTTTATATTTATCCTCCATTCGGAGTTGAGATCTATGACAGGTACATTATATATTTGCGTGAGTTGTTAGATAGCGACCTAGAACGGCGTTCTACCGTCGATTCTACGACATAGGCTGGACGCTATTGCGCACTCGTCCCCCTATACCGGGTGCGGGTCGTGACTGTTTGCCATTGATTGTAAAAGTACAGAACAATTATATAGGAGGACTGAACTTAGACTCACAATACAAAACTCGCTTGTACAAAGAAAGCCTAGGGACAAAAACCTAGGTACAACAATCTAAGTACAATTGTTTATTTTTGATTCTGGGGGTGACGGTAGAGGCTCGGAAAAGTGACGGCAGCTCTGCCTTACTCCTTGGACGATCAGACGTAGCCTTGGCTCTGGTAAAGAAATGCTCTCAGGATGCCCGGGAAGAATCCTCTGTGCGTGCCTTTTCTCTCTGTGTATCCAGGTAATCCTCTCTCTCTGGTCTCTCCAGTCTCTCCAGTCTGTTTGCAAGGGAATGGCACCTTGCTATTTATAGAGGTGGGATATGATCATTAGGGTTTACAATGATTACTTCCTTGAAAAGTTGGCGGCCAATCATCTGGGCCATTAATTTTGATTACAACGAATCTGGGTAATTAATGTAGATTGTACCAAATCTTATGGGCAATTAACGTTGATTGCCATGAATTTTGATAGGCTCGGATCTTCTGCCACGTGTTCGATTTTGTCTGATCTAATTTGATTTGGGATAATTATGATGATTGTAACAAATCCGAGTTGGTTATGATTTGCTAGCAGCCATAATTTCGATGAGGATAAGAACGCCACGTGTCTCAGCTGTAGCGAGGACCGCCGCGTATCTCAACTGTCGTGAGTGGGATGTACTGACAGAGCCGCATGAGTACGGTTTCTAAGTGAACAGCATACAGATGGCCCCTACGATCCTAGCCGTATGAAGGTAGCAGCCGTATGAGGGTAGCAGCCGCATGAAGAAGACAGCCGTATGGAGAAGGTAGCCGCATGAAGGAGACGGACGCATGACGAGGGCTGCCACATAAAGATGGCAGCCGCATGACGGATGCAGCCGCATTAAGAGGATAGCCGCTTAAAAGAAACAGCAGCGGCCGCATGAAGGTGGCATCCGTATGAAGGATGCAGCCAAATGAAGAAGACAGCCGCATGAAGGATGCAGCCGCATAGGGGTGCTTGGGACTTGACGGATCCTGTCAGTTATAGAAGATTTTCTTCTTTTCCCAAGGGGCACGCCATCCTTATTTCAGCTTTATGGCAGAGCTGTCATTTATTGCGTCAGAGCTGTCATTCATTGTGTCAGAGCTGTCATCAGAGCAATTAATTGGGAGACTGCTTTATGGCCAGCTGTAGCAACGGACAGCGTATGGCCACGTGTCTTTGCCTGAGCCGTATGGAGCTGTTGGGGAGTTTCGAGCTGCATAAAGTTCTGAAGGGTTCCTGAGCCGCATAAGACTCCTTCTGTTTGGGGCCTCATAGACTTCTCTTGTCCTTTTCCATGCTTCTACAAGATCCCCTTTAAAGTTTTTAATTTGTAAAATTGAAATACTTCGAATAAGAAGCATGGCTGTGTATAAGCTCTTCTAGCCGCAGAGGATATTCTGACCGCATGGACTTTCTAGCAGCATAGATCGCTTCTGGCCCCATATTGTTCTCTCTGCCACGTAGGCGACATTAATTACTCTTGATTCGTTATGATTTGGAGCCGTCTTTGGGGGGAATCCCAAGAGTAGGTTCATTAAATATTTGGATTTCGTGCTTTGATGAATCTCTTTTATGAGAGGGGACGAAATCCTAGGAGTCGGTTTTGCCTGCAGCACGAGACTCGGGGCGTTCATCAATCCACGTGTCTCCCCTTAGGCCTCCTATAAATGAGAGTAATTAGAGAGAGAAACTCTTTACTCTCCTTTCCAATTTAAGCACTTCTTGCCCTAACTGTCATCCTCTTCTACTTCTTTCTTCGATCAATCAATGGCCCCCAAGTCTTCCAAGGCTGCCTCTACTACGGCGAAGGACAAGAAAGCCGCTTCCTCGTCGGCTACGGTGCCTGAAGTGCACTCCGACGTCCACCCCACCATTGCTGGTAAGGATGAACTCAGAACTATGGCTATGTCGCATATTTATGTGCGGGCCTTCTTCGTCTTCGCATACTGTGCTGCGTGTGCCTCCCGAACTGCATGGGGGTATACCCTACGCCCGAGCCGTATGAGGGTTGCATAAGCACTTCATGAACTGAACCGCATAAGGACTTTCTGATTCGAACCGCATGAAGCCTTCTTAAACAAGCCCGCATAAGCCCCATTTTGGACTGTGCCGCATAAGGCTCTGACCATCTTCTAACTTTGTTTCTTTTTATCTTTGATTCATACAATAACCCGGCCGAAGGCTGAGATCATTGTGAAGGAAGAGCTGCTGCCCCTTTCAAACAAGAGTCATCGCTTGTTAAGGAGAAGGTAATACAAAAAATGGAGGATCAGAAAGGAGAGCTGGCGCCTATTGAAATTGTTGTAAAGGAGGAACCCCAGTCTGACGGCGGTAGTATTGGAAGTTCTGACCCTCCTGCTCCGGACGAGGATTTTGCTCAAGTGGATCCTTCATATGAAAAATGGTTGAGGGATTGGTATATGTGCCCCCGCAACTAGGATTTGTAGGCCCTCATAAATGTCTGTCTTTGATGTAGCTTGTGTTTCGCTTCTTTTTTGGACATCAATGTAATCTTTTTCCTTTCTTTTCTAAATGAAACGATGGAGAACTTTTCTGGCTTGCTCATGAGATGTAGTCACGTAACTGATTTTGAATGAACATAACACACTCGCTCTATTCTTTGCTTGTAGTGATTATCCTAATAGGAGACTTTTTGTGGACCTATTATCCTTGGCATACCCTGGTTCTGGATACGGATAATAAGTTGAGAGAGAACCAACATACTTACACAGAGATGATGAGGACATGGCAAATATGAGAGTTTCTTCGATGGAGCCTTCCCACTCAGAGGTAATGAGGACATGGCAGGAACGGGCTCCATGAAGGGGTAAATAGAACAACTCAGAGGTAGCATCAACATGGAAGTTCTATGTGAGGGGGCGGTTTGTTTTTGATGGAAGTGAAACAACTCAGAGGTAGCATCGACATGGTTGTCTTAGAAATTTGTGGATCTGTTACCCTTTTTGTGCACTGGAAGTGCGGGTAGAGGATCATAAGGAAGGAGCTCCTTTTAGAAAGAAAGTTCAGAGGTATGATCATACGTGACTTACTACCCAAAAGATGCGATATAGATTGACCAGGATGGGAGTTCAGCGGTACCTGCGGGTAAGTAACTCGACAATCTGGAAGATTTAGCGGCAGAATGTGAGTTCAGCGGTACCAGGGGTACATAACTCAACTATCTGAAATATTCGAAAGCAGAATGTAAGTTCAGTGGTACCAGAGGGTACATAACTCTACAATCTGGGATATTTTGAGGATGAATGTAGGTGAGTTCAGTGGTACCAAGGGGTACATGACCTGATAATCTTTGGTGTTTGGAGGTCGAATGTGAGTTCAGTGGTACCGGAGGGTACATAACTCAACAATCTGAGATATTTTGGAGACAGACTGTAGGTTCAGCGGTACCGGAGGGTACATAACTCAACAGTCTGAGATATTTTGGAGGCAGACTGTGGGTTCAGCGGTACCGGAGGGTACATAACTCAACAGTCTGAGATATTTTGGAGGCAGACTGTGGGTTCAGCGATACCGGACGGTACATAACTCAACAGCCTGAGATATTTTGGAGGCAGACTGTGGGTTCAGCGGTACCGGAGGGTACATAACTCAACAGTCTGAGATATTTTGGAATATGTCGTTTCAGACATAATACTTCTTTAGGAACTTGCCGTTGATGGGCAACATGAGCAAGTCTCTGTTTTGTTTTGCGAGACGGTAAGCTCCATTGGAGAATACAGCATCGATGATGAACGGACCTTCCCACTTTGGCTGGAACTTGCCGGCGGTCTTGTGAGTCATGACCATCGGCCTCCGAATTGCCAAAACAAGATCGCCTACTTGAAATGTTCTGATTTTGAACTTCTTGTAGAAAGCTCCGGAGATTCGGGCTTGATACAGCTCAATTCGTTGTTGAGCTAACAGGCGCTTCTCGTCTAGGGCCTCCAGCTCTTATAGTCGGCGATGGTGATTATCATCTGTTGTCAACCGGTAGATAAAGGCGACGCGGAGTGAGGGGATTTGGGTCTCCAGGGGGAGAACTGCCTCACTCCCGTATACCAAGGAGAATGGCGTGTTCCCGGTGGCCGTCCATACCGTAGTACGGTACGCCCATAAGCATTCGCCGAGCTTCTCATTCCAGTCGTATTTGTTGGAAGACACAAACTTCTTGAGCAGCTTGATGATTGTTTTGTTGAATGCTTCAGCCAGACCATTAGCCGCTGGGTTATATGGTGTTGAAGCAATGTTCTGGATTCGGTGTTTGTCGCAGAACCGATATAAGGCGTGGCTCGCGAACTGCGGACCGTTGTCGTGGATGATCCTTCGGGGCAGTCCAAAGCGATAGATGACGTGATGCTTGAGGAAGCTGATCACATTTGAAGTCTTGACTTCTGCCAGCGGAATAGCCTCCGCCCACTTGGAGAAGTAATCTGTGATTGCGAGTATGAAGCGGTGTCCTCTAGACGAAGGTGGAGTGATCGGGCCAATGATGTCCATTCCCTATGCTTCGAATGGCCAGGATGCCACCGTCGGATGTAGAAACTCGGATGGCTGGTAGATGAAATCTGCGTGGACTTGACAGGCTGTGCACTTTCTTGCATAGTCTATCGCATCTGTAACCATCACGGGCCAATAATAGCCCATTCGTCGAAGGCGATCCTGTAATTTTGGGCTAGGCTGATGGGCCCCACATACGCCGTCATGAGCTTCGCGCACGGCCTCTTTGGCTTCTGTATTTGACAGACACCGAAGCAGTAACCCATCGTATGATCGCCCATACAGCATTTTTGTCTCTGTATCGTAGAAGAATCTAAGGAAACGTCTTCTGATAGAAGTGGCTTCCTTCGGATTCTCTGGTAAGATGTCGTAGACTACGAAGTCATTGAATGGTTGTCTCCTATCTGGTGCTTCGTCGACTGCCAGCACGAAATAACTCTCAATACATTGAATGTTATTTCTGGGACAGACCAACACACGGCCTATTATGTCGACCAGATAATGAGCATGATTCGGAACCGCTAAGGAAGAGACGAGGCCTGCTAGCGCATCGACTTCAATGTTCTGGAGCCTGGAAACATGTTCTATGAAGAACCCTTCCAAGGACGAGATGATGTCGATTGCTATTTGGTGATATGGGATCATGTCTTCATGGCGAACCTCGTATGAACCCCGAATCTGATTGACGATTAGCGGTGAATCGCCATATGCTTCGAGGTATTCTACCCCCAGTTCTTTTGCAAGTCGGAGGCCAATGACCAGAGCGTTGTACTCGGCCACATTGTTTGAGCAGGACTCCGTGAGGGAGTAAACCCGATTGATCACCAGCCCGGAGGAAGAAATCAGCACCACTCCGACTCTAGCGATGATGTTGCCCTTGGGCCCCGTTTTGGAAGCACCGTCGAAGAACATTCGCCATACGGTATCATGAGAGGCCATATTTGAATTGGCGATCTCATCTGGAATCTCTTCGTCTATTCTGGTTGACTCCGAACCTGGATGAGCCGCTAAAAAGTCTGCCAGAGCTTGACCTTTAACCGCTTTCTGTGGAACGAAGATCATATGGTAGGGGAGAGTAATATTGCCCAGGTAGCAAGGCGAGAGCTGAGTGCACCTAGCTTAGTCATGAGGACCCTGAGGGGGTTGACTCTTGATACGACATGGATGGTTTGTCCCGTGACGTAGTGTCGCGTCTTCTGAATGACGAACACCAGAGCAAGACACTCCTTTTCTACGGCAGTATATCGGTGTTCTGGCCCCATCATCATTCGACTGAGGTAATATATATCTTGCTCATGGTCTGCATCATTGTTTTGTGCTAGTAGAGCACCGAGAGAATTCTCCATAGCTCGCACATAGAGCAGGAATGGTTTTCCAGCAACCGGAGCCACCAGGACTGGAGGGTTCGTCCGATATTCTTTGATGCTGTTGAAGTTACGCTGGCATTCTTCGTCCCATACGAATGAAACGCCCTTCTTCATGAGGTGGGTGAATGGCTGACATCGCCCGGAGAGGTTGGAGATAAACCTCCTGATGTAGGCCAGCCTCCCTTGAAGGCCTCAGAGTTCACGGAGATTTTTCGGGGGACCCATCTCTAAGATTGCCTTCGTCTTCTCAGGGTCTATGTGGATACCCTGGGAAGTAATGATGAAACCCAAAAATATCCCGCTGGATACAGCCCAAGAAGGATTTTGTGGGATTCATCTTCAAGTTGTATGCTCGCATCAGGTCGAACATTGTCCTCAGATCATGCAGATGATCTCCCTTAGAGCGGTTTTTGACAACGATGTCGTCGACGCAGCATTCCACTGTCTTGCGTAGCTGGTCTCTGAAGATTACGCTCATAGCTCTTTGATAGGTGGTACCAGCATTCTTTAAACCGAAAGGCATAACTGTGTAGCAGTATGTGCCAATTGGTGTTCGGAATGATGTATGCTTTTCGTCATCAGGGAACATCTTGATTTGGTTGTACCCCGAGAAATAATCCATGAATGACATACGCTCGAAGCCGTAGGTGTTGTCAATCATGATGTCTGTGATAGGGAGGGGAAATTCATCCTTAAGACATGCCTCATTCAGGTTCCGGAAGTCGATGCAGATTCGAATCTTTCCATTCTTCTTGAGGACGGGTACTATGTTGGCGACCCAGTCTGGATGTTGTTCCTCGCGGATGAAGCTACTGGTTATCAGTTTATTGACCTCAGCTTTAATGGCATTCATGACGTCGGGGCAGAACCGTCGTTGCTGTTGCTTGACCGGTTTTGTATTCGGACGGATGTTGAGTTTGTGAAGTGCAACCTCTGGGTTCAGTCCTGGCATATTTTTATAGCTCCAGGCGAACACGTCGATGTATTCTCTGACGAGCTGCAGTAGCGATTCTTGCTCTTCGTCTGTCAGATTCTTGCTAACGAAGATGGGCCTGGGAGAGGACTCATTGTCGAGATCAACTTGCGCAACCTCATCTTCGGTGGGAGGCTCTCTTTGTTCGAACCGCTTCTTCCATTGTGCATCTAGTTGTTGTGCCCACGGCTATAACTCAAGAAGTTCAGGAATGTCTTTATCCTCTTCGTAGGCGTCAGCAAATGCCATATTGACGGACCAGGCTTGCCTGAGCATGTCCCCAATGCTGACGTCTGAATCAGAAGTTGGTGATCCAGTTGAGTGTGAATGCCAGTCGCAATCCTCATCTGAACGTTTAGGGGTTGTTGCAGGCGTAACATACCCCAGTCCGCATTGGGTCTTATTGAAGTAATCCTGTGGTTTTCCTGCCGGGGCTGGCAACTGTAAAGGTAACAGCCGACCAGTGCCGTAGTTCAAGCCTGGTGTAGTCTCCAGATCATACCCCTGTCTTTGCATGAGGTACTTGGATTGGGAGCTATACAGATAAAGTGGCAGTCTTTCGGCGTCCGATTCGAGATCGACTTCATCCACGCTGAAAGGTTGTGGATCATTCTTCCGGCCGAAGATGATTGGATGATCCCCTCCCTCGACTATGTGGTAAGCGTCTTCCACTGGAGTAAGTTGGTTTACGGTGTAGACATTTTTCACCTGTGCGTGCAGGTGGGTGCCTATACCGTGTTCCACAGCATACATTGTACAAAGCTTATCAAGCTCAAGGTAATTCAAAGATAGCCCTTTATTGATGAAATAAGGTATCTTTTGTAGCAGGATTATATCGTCTGCGGATGGAGTATGAGCAGCCACATACTTGGCCAATTCTGGTTCTTCTTCGGCCACCCCTGTATAAATGAAGATTGAGAGGATGACTTGGGCAGCTTAATCATCAGGGGTTCCGCTGGTGGGGCAGAACATGGAGTCATTGGCGAACTAGCGACTCCCTGTTTGGCGCTTGATGCTAGGTGGGGAGTTGTTGGCTCGCTAGGAGTCCCCGACTTCGTATTGGGCTGACGATTAATCTTGGAAAGACGTATCATTATTGGCTTGTCAGAGGGTTTGAGCTTCTCTGTTTGTGGTTGGCCGGCTCTTGGCAACCTGATTATCAGTGGCTCCGTTGTAGGTTTTGTCGCTTGGCCGGACCTTGGCAGTCGGATTATCATTTGTCCCTCTTGTGCCGAGAGATTGATTGCATCCTTATGCAGAGCGGCCGTAAGGGGTGCGGTCTTGCTAGGTTTGCAAGCTTAAAGGTGGATCGTCAGAGGTTCTTCTGATCCCATTGCCATCTCAGTTTGAGTTTGTCTATCTCCTTCGACAAGGTGCCTCTTCGATTTTTTGTACAAGCAGGAGTCCGAGTAATAAGACTCGACCCTTTTGAAGGGATCGATGTCGGCAAATTCTGTTCTCACGAAGTCGTGCTTGTCGACATACTTGAAGCACTGGTACAGCGTGGAAGGCACGATCATGTAATCGTGTATCCAAGGATGCCCCAGGAGAATATTATAGGAAGTGTCTGCATCAATGACATAACAAGTCACTTCTGACTGCAGATCGCCGATTTGGTACTTCAAGCGAATCTTCCCGATTGGGTAGCTCCTGCCCGAATTGAAACCGCTGATGGCGGTGCTTGTCGGCGTCAGGCGATGCATGGGGATGCGAAGATGGTGCAACAGACTCTTCGGGATGATGCTTATGGAAGAGCCGGGATCAATGTGCATCCGATCCACCTTTACGTCACCGACGTATCCCGTGTAATACAACGGACGATCGTGCAGGTTGGTTTTAATGAGCATATCCTACGGAGTGAAGACGATGTTGGGCATTGCACCTGTGCAAGCGCTGTCCTGGAAATCTTCAGGCGAGTTCTCTCCAGTGAGATTTGACTGAGCCAGATATGCGTCGGCATTCTGGAGTGCCTCGCTCAATGCGACGCGAACGTCTTTGGAAAGTCTCAGGAGCTCATATAGTGATAATTTGGCCGGTGTGCTGGCCAATTGTGCCAAGTTGTCAAAGTTGTAAGTCCTCTCCAGCCCCTGAGGCACCTCTTTTCGGAGCGGCTTGTCAAAGCGAGTCTCCTTCGGCCTAGGCTTGTCGGTCGTCGAAGGCTGAGAAGGTCCTGGGGCATCAGCAGCTGTCGGCTAATGATCTTCAGCCGAGTTACCCGGTGGAGGTTGGGTTTGTGCGCCGGATCGGGTAACAGCAATAGCTTCTTCGACTTCTGCCGAGATCGTACGGCATGATTTGACTTTTCTACTCTTCTTCTTGTTGGAAGTGGGTGGTACGGACTGAGTTACTTTCGGTACCAGGTCCGGGTGGACCCACATGACCTCCCCTCGTGATGTGGTAAGGGGCACTAGACCAGCAGCCTGGTCTTGGGGAGGTGGAAGGTTTGCGACTTCCATTCTTCCCCTGGGGACGGGCACTACTCCATCTTGAGTCTTTGTCGGAGGAAAGCTGCCAAATTGTACTGACACCATGTTGGCTACTACAGTTACCTCTTCGAAGTCAATAGCCAAGGCTTTAGAATCGATGAGATGCTTGATGTATCGCTTCAGTTGATAGCAGTCTTGTGTAGCATGAAGGACATAGCGATGGTAGTGGCAGTACTTGGGGCCTTCCATCTCGGCAGGACGAGGTTCACGTCTTGGAGGAGGGAGCTGGATTCGACCTCCTTGTATGAGCATGTCCAAGATGGGCTTAACATGACTGTCTTCGAAGGAATAGGTCATCTGAGGCCACTGCTTCTCCGCCGGCTTCCACTACAAGAAAATGCAAGTTCTGTGACACAAGCAAAATGTAGCGCAAAGTTAGAATTGTGTTGCCAAAGTGTTTCTGCGACATATTTTACTGTGTCGCACACGTGTCGGCGTAGCCTTGTCTGGGAAACTATTTGGCGACACAAAAATAGCATGTCGCAGAAAACTTTCACTTTCGGCGATATATCATAATTTATTTATAATAATGGCCTTTGGCGACATGTCTTGTGTGTCGCAAAACTGATATATATTGGCAACATAACACATGTCGCGAAAAAAGACACCTCCTGCTACACAATCTAATATTGCAAAAGCTAATGTAGACGCCAAATATAATAACATTTTCTGCTACACAATGTTATGTCGCGAAAGCTAATTTATTTTTTATATTAATTTATCGTCAGGACTAATATGTTTTCCCTGTATAAATTTAAACATAGATATAACACCTGATTTCAAAAATAACTTATATAACATTTGAACTTGTATTCAAAGAACCTGAAACTAAAAACCAACACGTTGCCTTACACAACATGATATCCCATATAATATCTTCCAACATGTCTTCATAAAATAATCCAGTAATACAAAAATAACAACTTCAAGTAACACATTGAAGGAGAAACATATCGTATTCCACAAACGTACTGTATTTTAGCTAGACAACCATAATGTAAACAAAAATATATGTATTCAATGTATTCCCAAAAAATAGATACAATGGTTATCTTTTTATTGCATACATTAGTTTATCCAAAATAATGATAGATCCCATGATAAAACGTATTTCCAAAATATTGGCTTGTTGTCCATGTGATCCTGCAAAAAGATTAAAAAGATGTAAGTAAAACAAAATATATGCTAAAAGAATGACAAGTATATATGAAGATTAAAAAATATATGAACTGTATTTTGTTTCACACACAAAAAAAGGTTAGTAAAGATGATATTAACTGTAAGGTAATAACATTACCAAAATCTGCAGGATCATTAACATTACACAACAAAATCTGCAGGATCATTAACTGTAAGTTTTTCTATTTTGAATGCTCTCTTTAGAAGGGAGAGATGATATTAAGATAGGCTTGATTAATGCTAATAAGCTGAGATTGGTTCAAAGATTTAGTAGATAATAAGCTATCACATAATTATATTACCAGTCCCTTGTGTGGAAGTGGTGTTGGTGTAATTTTCTGGGGAAAATCAGTATTAGTTGTTAGTTGTAGCATTCGTCGAGTTTCTGGGTAAACAATTACTAAAGGACACCCTAAACTTCAAAACATGATCATCACTTAAAAGGAACTATACTAAAGGGCTATGAAAATAATTCACAATATTACCAAATTCAGATAAAAGAAGCTTCAAATTTGTGGAAGTAACAACAAATACAGACCAATTTCAAAAGAAGTATAGCACGAAGAGATAGATAGAGAGAGAGATACCTAAAAGAAGTTGCCTAGCAGCCCTCAAGTGAATCATCCCCACATTGATCTGACGAAAGTAACCCACATCTTAATAGTGCCGCTTGAAACTTTTCTAGTGTCCGTTGTTGTATCGCAATCTGTTCATTTTGCGCCTCAAGTTGTTGTTGTTGTCTCACAAGCTGATTTTGTTGAGTTTCATTAAGTTCCTTAAGTGATGATAACTCTTCTCTTAGGATAATCATTTCTCCATCATTCTCCCTGGATGTAGTATTAGTATTCGAGGGCTTACGGCCCACCCCATATCCTCTCAAGTAACCTGATTTCTTCCCCAATACTGCTATCGACATTTCTTCTTGTGATATTGGGATTGCATCCGGCTGAGAACACATAGTTCATAAATTTTCAAGCTCAACCTGACATTTTTAAGGGACGCAAGTAAAGCAAAACTTAATTACTTAATGTTAATTTTTAAGGGATTTAAGTAATAGTTACACAAGAAACTATATGGTACACTTACGTGTTTCTCCATACGTTTATGATCCAACCAATCATCTTTCTTCTGACTCCAAGGAGACTCCTTAAAGAAATCGACAAAGTGAGGTATCTCCGCCTAGTTTCATGGAAATGGCAATTAAATATTATAGGATAAGTACATAAAAAACATAATAAAAGTTAAGCTAGAAACTACAAAAAATGTGTCACCTTCGTGGACATTGTTGCTGCAAATGACTTTGACCCGCAAGAATGATTCCATGGCAAACTGGAACGTGCTACTATATTTTGTTCTGATCGTTTCTACAATAAGAAACCAAAACCATAGGTGAACAGATAACCAAAACCATAACAAAGGTACAAAACGATGCATATACTATTAATCGTCCATAAATTATTTTTTGAGGCTTAAAACGATGCATATATATTGATTGATCTTGAGATAATAATTCCATAAGATGACAAAAACACTAAGGCTATGGTGAGGCGTGATGCAAATTCTTTATGCAAAGATTTAGATAAAAATGACACTTTAGATAATAATTCAGAGAAAAATGACACTTGAGATATATATGACAAGATCAACCAATAAAAATCCATAAGGTCAAGATCAATCAATATATATGACAAGATTCAGAGAAAAATGACACTTGAGATAATAATTCAAGATCAGTCAATAAAAAAATTCGTTAGGATTCAGAATTTGCATACAGAGATTATCATATTGACGCGATGACAACAACAATATCCAAGCATTTAATACAAGGTGTTATTGATCACAACCAAAGTCAAGACGGAAGTGGAGATAGCCAATATTCTGACCATGAGGCAGCAATGGACCATAACGAGGATCCAACATCAAGTGGAGCTAGCACTCCCAGGGGCGAAAAATTACCTTCACAATTTGGAGTATCTTCTTCTGTATTTAGGGAAATGTCTTTTGGGAAAGCAACAAAAGCTATCGGGGAAGCTGATGTAAAGGCAGGAATTAACAAGATCATAAGCTCAAAAGCAGAGGCATGGATTGCTAAGAAGGGGATATCATGGCGCTGGAAAGGGAATGAGAATGACAGATCTGATGCAACTAACAACTTGATTTGGCCATGGTTACACAATGACCAAGAAAGTAATGCTACATATCAAAAGACATCAGAAACTAGTGTTAAGCCAGAAAGCCAGGTGAATGAAGCCAGCCGGAAAGGAAACAATAAGGCTTCAGAATTCTGGTCCTCTTTCAATGCAAATAGTACAAGCAGTGTCAGCAGCACTGGGAGTGCTAGCAGAAGTGTCGTCTCATCTACCAGCCGGTTATGTAAACATATCAGTTGGCATCATTTGAGCCCGTATTGTTTGCCCCTAACACGCCCCCCACCCCCCACCCCCATCCACACACACAGGGATACGTCGAACATTACTTGGCTTGTACTGAGTGTACAGAGTAGTACATGTGGTATAGCTACCACTTCTTCAAGAAATGTTAAAACTCCCCTAAGAATATTTACAGTTACTTTCATTTCTTGTACGTCGCGCTCGCAAGTAAAATAAGAAGCACTAAAGGAGAAGATAACCTACCAACAAGATCCTAACGGAAATTGCAGCTAAGCATGTTTGACAAAACTAAGTAATTTGATGATTGTTCTGACCTGTAGCTAAGCATGTTTGACAAAACTAAGTAATTTACAGTTACTCCTCCACTTCTCCAGTTATTCTTATGACAAAACAAAATATTTAGCATTTACACTTTTTTTAAGATATAGTACTAGATACTCAACTTTTATACCATAATGCCTTGACCCTTACCTTGCCACATGCACCTTCCTATTCTAGGATGCATTTCCAACATTTGATACCATGCATTTCCAATATTTATATTGTAGGGCTATAATGTATTCTAGGATGCATTTCCAACATTTTATACCATAATCCCTGACATTCCCTCTGGACGCCTACATGTACATTTCTGAACACCCCCTATAACTACTGCTGTTCCCAGTCCCTATTCATATATCTCCTCTAAATGAGTCCATATCTATTAGCCCACTAATGCACAGAGCAAATTAAGCCTGCACCCCCTAAAATCTGATACACACTGCTATATCCCCATTATTCACCTATCCACGGTATCAAAGGATACATAGTGATGACCAATACGGGTATCAGTAGATGTACCAGATGGAGACAGGTAACATGGGCAACCGTAGTAGCAGTGCAGCATATGAAGAGTATCCCAATCCCTTGATGTAGGAGTACAAAAACAGTGTGCACCCTACCTTGGTTGGACACTTAGGTTTGTTCGCATACCCTTGAAAGGGGAAAAGCTGCTTGTAGGACTGAGTAATCTACAAGTAGTATATAGGTGCAGGTGGGCTGTTTAGGGGTTATATTGTGTCAACAGGACAAGACTTATAATGGATATGACATGCTTGTTTTATGTAGGCTGGATGGGAGTTTGACAACTGTACCAACAGTAGATAATCAAATAAGTGTTTGGAGGTCATGGCCTGTGCAATGTAGAAGTAGTGGGTGTGTTAGTTTATTGTTTAGAGTGTGTGTACAAGTGAATGAAGGGAGAGGGGACCCACCTAATATCGATGCACTTAGTACATAGGGCAAGTGGCTTTGATGTACAGGTTAAATAGGTTGGGGGTTTCAGAGTGTGTAGGGGCAAGGAGGACATGTATATAGGAAATGTGTTACTGATCAATCTGCTCTATAGAAACAAGTGCAACACAGTTTCCTATATTCACGTGTGCCATAAAGAACAAAAGTAAAAGGATTGTAGGATTGTTTACGGGAAATTGGTGTGTCATAAAGTGCAATATGCAATGCCTATATTCTACTGTTAGGGGCAGATTATGGGTACATATTTATGGGTGAACCACAGCAACTACAGGTTTAATTTGGGGGCACAGGTGTAGGTGCACATCTATAGGGATTTATGTTCAGATTTTGTTGCCATGGGAATACACAATGGAGGCAGATAGCTGCCATCTAGAATATCTAGGGACAGATAATTGCGTGTGTGAGGTTATTTGCATTGTGCAATACGGAGAAAATTAGGAAGGGCAGGATTTGGACAGTAGCAAGGGGTAGTACAGCAGCATTGCATTAGCAACAAATGAAATAGGAAAATAGTAAGTGTAGAAGCATGGAAAATATCCGGCCAAGTTGATCCCCTTTGTGGCCCATACACACACTCTAAGTTCCTATCTCCTGCACATTTGACACACCATCATCCCTATACTGTTTCCACCAAATATGGACACTTATACATGTATCAGAGTGCCAGAGGCTCCAACTAAATGAATATATGGCTCCAACTAGGATTTTGTGTTCATTTTAGAATAAGGAATAAAGTAATTGTGCAGTATATACCTTAAATTTTTTATTTGTTATCCAAACCCGATCAATCATGTTCTCCCAGTCCTCTTGTGAAACGCCTTTATACGGCTTGCTTCTGGGGTTACCACCATTCTTCCTCAACATTTTATAATATGCATACATACGACTCCTCCAATCTTTGTATCTCAGCTGACGTATTTTCGTAATGGTCTGCCTCACCAATTCATCCTCATCATAATTTGTGATCTCAAATTTATCCTGCAAACATAAACTCAATATTAAGGATTATTGATAATAATATACAAAAATAAGCCTAATTATATGAACTAGTGAATAGATCCGCCAATACCCGAACTCTTAGAATAATTGACTTCTTTAAGGAGTCATCGATGTCATCCCAATACATGAGGCCCTGAAGTGGTGCAGCAGCTCGAATTTCAACACCAATATGGTTTACAAGGGAAGTAGCATTTTCCCCAACCGGAGCCCTTTCGCTTGTGGGGATTGGCACTTGAAGCTTGCCAGTTTTTTGTACCATTTTCTCTACTGCTTTACCACGCATCTTACCCCGTGTATTTTTCTTTGATGAGCCTGCCAAGTCATGCTTCAGTTTAATCAAGTGGGTAAATTACCTCAATGACTTTATACTCATCTGTAGTCCAAACCAATCAAGTGCTTCTAACATGAATTTTGTGAGGAATGCAGAAGGTTTTCATTACAGTTACATATATAACAAAATTCCAAATTTCATGTTGAACAATGTTCAGTGTCTTCAAATTCTTGATCTGTGAACTCATAGTTTGATTATGGACTTGGTTCTGGTATTCACACAGAAAATTCTCTTAATTTGTGTTGAACACATAGTTTGATTTAACAGAGAAGCTATTTTACCTTACCATACTATTAACCACAGGAACTTCACTTAGAAGCCAACCTAGCATACTATTATTGATGTATAACATTACTTGCATCATAATAGAACTTCCAGGAAGAAAAAAATGATACAATTGTTCAATTTTACAAAATGACTTGTTCAGCTTACAATTGAACTTCCAGGAAGAAAAAGGTGCCAAACCATTCACTACTCGTGATACGACAGGTTGAAGATTTTCATTACAGTGCTCCTAACATGAATTTTGTGTGGCAAATACAGAAGGTTTTCATTACAGTTACATATATAACAAAGTTCCAAATTTCATGTTGAACAATGTTCAGTGTCTTCAAATTCTTGATAGGAAAGATGATATTCTTGACATGCTTATAACAACACACAACACTAGTAATTGAGTAGACAGTAATCCATTCCTTCATAAGTTACCTGCACCACTGGCTAGTGACTCAATAGGACTGGACACATGCAATTGAAGGTTATTGGAGCCCTCTGTTGTGTTCTCTTCATGTGTGGGAACAAGGCGAGATGATTTACGAGTGGGACCACTGTATACGACCTAAACATTACAAAATACATAAATATTTAGGCATTGTTAGTAACATAATTTAAACAAAGTTAACATATCACTTGAAGATCTAATATTTATCTTTTTCATTGGTGGATTAGAAGGCCCATTATTATCATCATCGCTGCTGGACGAATAAAGAAAATCATCACCCTCTTGCGGTCGATACTCATCATAAGCTCTTTCACTCATATTTCTTTTACTATTCTTAGCCAAACTTGTTTGGTTGACCTTCTCACATGGAGCTAACAAAGTTTTTGAAGCGTGAAGCAAACCCAAAGCCTGAAATTTCCTTTGGTTACTAGCAATATTTTCAATTCTTTGCTTCTCATATGCAGACATCATCTTGGCTGCTTGTCCGGGCCTCAAATATATCTTGTTCTTTAATTTTTCCATCTATGACAATAAAGAAACCTTGTTCAATCTCAGTAAAGAAACTATTTGGCACCATGTTTAGTCTCAAAAGAAACCATTTGAAGCCGTGTTCAGTCTCAGTAAAGAAACTATTTAAAACCTTGTTCTTTGATTTCCTTAGTTTAGCACCTATTTGGAGCAAAAGAAACTATTGATAATCTTATATTTTACATGTGAAAGTCTCAGTAAAGAAACCTTATTCAGTCTCAAGGAAAAATACAAAATGCAAAGTGTTCATATCAAAGAAACCTTGTTTAGTGTCAAAGAAAGAAAAATGCAAACTGTTCAATCTCAGAAACCTTGTTCAATCTCAGAGAAATGAATGCAAATTGTTCAATCTCAAAGAAACCTTGTTCAGTCTCAAAGAAACAAATGCAAACTGTTTCAGTCTCAGAGAAAAAAAAAATGCAAACTGTTCAGTCTCAGAAACCTTGTTCAATCTCAGAGAAACAAATGCAAATTGTCCAGTCTCAAAGAAACAAATGCAAACTGTTTCAGTCTCAAAGAAACAAACGCAAACTGTTCAATCTCAAAATAAACCTTGTTCAGTATCAAAGAAACAAATGCAAACTGTTCATATCATTATTCCAAAATACAAAATGATACCATTGAAAAAATTTCAAGCTTTTAAAGCTGGAAGCATCATATCAATGTTCCAAAAAAAAAAAAAACATGGTTTGGTACCAATTCTAGCCCAGGTCACTTGGGAGTTAGAACCAAAGCGCTCTCTCTCTCTCTCAACAGAAGAGCCATTAATTTTGTTCCCCATTTGTCTCTAGTGATTTCTCAAGAGGCCAAATAAGTAACATCAACTACTGTCTTTCCTCTCCCATTACTCTTGCACATACGTACCCCCACTGTTGAGTAGGGGAAAAAAACATCCACCTGACACTTTCAGTTACAATCTAACCCCCATTAACAAGTGTATGAGAGAGAGAGAGTGTGTGTGTGTTGTTGTCTCTTTATTGCAACAAAGAGTACAAGGGAAGGGCAACAAGCAAGCACTCCGAAGGGGGACGGGCTATACATAAAAGCTAAAGGGACTCAAATGCCTAAGAACACCCACCATTTGTCCACAACACACACACACTACCAAGTAGCTGCCGACCAAAAGAGGAAAGAAAGAGCTGAAGATTGGAACGTAGTAGCCTTTAAGAGCAGTAATAAACTCATACCAATGTAAAAAATTTGTAGTAGTAAATAATTAACGAGGGTTCCCTAGCTCATGAGCCTGCAACTTCAAATCAGGGAACAGTAAAAGAAGGCTCTGGTGAAAAATCTTATCTGATAGAGAATTCAGAGGCTAGTCTGTGTGACTCGAGCATTCAATAGCATTTTCTGTCTTGTAATGTACTTCAGATGTTTTCAGCAATATATAAATCAGAATATGATACATCAAATCAAAATATAAAATGATGTTGAACAGGGAAAATAATCTAAGGGAAAAAAAATTCAATTTATTGGCCAACAAAAGATAGGGTAATAATCTCAGCAGCACTTTGTGTATTATCCTAAGTGGTGTGTGTTTGCGACAGGGTAATACGATTATTTACATTCATATTTCACATTAGCACCTATTTGGAGCAAAAGAAACTATTGTAATCTTATATTTTACATGTGAAAGTCTCAGTAAAGAAACCTTATTCAGTCTCAAGGAAAAATACAAAATGCAAAGTGTTCATATCAAAGAAACCTTGTTTAGTGTCAAAGAAAGAAAAATGCAAACTGTTCAATCTCTGAAACCTTGTTCAATCTCAGAGAAACGAATGCAAATTGTTCAGTCTCAAAGAAACCTTGTTCAGTCTCAAAGAAACAAATGCAAACTGTTTCAGTCTCAGAGAAAAAAATTGCAAACTGTTCAGTCTCAGAAACCTTGTTCAATCTCAGAGAAACAAATGCAAATTGTTCAGTCTAAAGAAACAAATGCAAACTGTTTCAGTCTCAAAGAAACAAACGCAAACTGTTCAATCTCAAAATAAACCTTGTTCAGTCTCAAAGAAACAAATGCAAACTGTTCATATCATTATTCCAAAATACAAAATGATACCATTGAAAAAATTTCAAGCTGTTAAAGCTAGAAGCATCATATCAATGTTCCAAAAAAAAACATGGTTTGGTACCAATTCTAGCCCAGGTCACTTGGGAGTTAGAACCAAAGCGCTCTCTCTCTCTCTCTCTCTCAACAGAAGAGCCATTAATTTTGTTCCCCATTTGTCTCTAGTGATTTCTCAAGAGGCCAAATAAGTAACATCAACTACTGTCTTTCCTCTCCCATTACTCTTGCACGTACGTACCCCCACTGTTGAGTAGGGGAAAAAGACATCCACCAGACACTTTCAGTTACAATCTAACCCCCATTAACAAGTGTATGAGAGAGAGAGAGAGAGTGTTGTTGTCTCTTTATGGCAACAAAGAGTACAAGGAAAGGGCAACAAGCAAGCACTCCGAAGGGGGACGGGCTATACATAAAAGCTAAAGGGACTCAAATGCCTAAGAACACCTACCATTTGTCCACAACACACACACACTACCAAGTAGCTGCCGACCAAAAGAGAAAAGAGAGAGCTAAAGACTGGAACATAGTAGCCTTTAAGAGCAGTAATAAACTCATACCAATGTAAAAATTTGTAGTAGTAAATAGTTAACGAGGGTTCTCTAGCTCATGAGCCTGCAACTTCAAATCAGGGAACAGTAAAAGAAGGCTCTGGTGAAAAATCTTATCTGATAGAGAATTCAGAGGCTAGTCTGTGTGACTCGAGCGTTCAATAGCATTTTCTGTCTTGTAATATACTTCAGATGTTTTAAGCAATATATAAATCAGAATATGATACATCAAATCAAAATATAAAATGATGTTGAACAGGGAAAATAATCTAAGGGAAAAAAATTCAATTTATTGGCCAATAAAAGATAGGGTAATAATCTAAGTAGCACTTTGTGTATTATCCTAAGTGGTGTGTGTTTACGACAGGGTAATACGATTATTTACCTTCATATTTCACATTAGCACCTATTTGGAGCAAAAGAAACTATTGATAATCTTATATTTTACATGTGAAAGTCTCAGTAAAGAAACCTTATTCAGTCTCAAGGAAAAATACAAAATGCAAAGTGTTCATATCAAAGAAACCTTGTTTAGTGTCAAAGAAAGAAAAATGCAAACTGTTCAATCTCAGAAACCTTGTTCAATCTCAGAGAAACGAATGCAAATTGTTCAGTCTCAAAGAAACCTTGTTCAGTCTCAAAGAAACAAATGCAAACTGTTTCAGTCTAAGAGAAAAAATTACAAACTGTTCAGTCTCAGAAACCTTGTTCAATCTCAAAGAAATAAATGCAAATTGTTCAGTCTCAAAGAAACAAATGCAAACTGTTTCAGTCTCAAAGAAACAAACGCAAACTGTTCAATCTCAAAATAAACCTTGTTCAGTCTCAAAGAAACAAATGCAAACTGTTCATATCATTATTCCAAAATACAAAATGATACCATTGAAAAAATTTCAAGCTGTTAAAGCTAGCAGTATCATATCACATACTCCATATCAATGTTCTAAAGAATTCAATAAAGCACAACTAGACAGTACGGGCAATAATTCAAATAGATACAATGATACCATGTTCATATCATTGTTCCAAAATACAAACTGTTAATGATACCATGTTCTTATCTCCATTGGTCCAAAAATACACAATATTCATATTCAAAACTCGACTTAAAAACTACATATCAAATTCTATATCGGGGTCAATATCAGAATCATAAAGTATTTGCCTTGCATCCTCATTATCCTCACTATTATGGGCCATTGTTTCATCCTCGTTATCGCTGAGATGAAAAACCATATCATTTGGAATAATTTTAGGATCAACACCATCCCTATAATATTGAATATTAGTATCTTCAATGATAATCGGGATAATCCCAGTGTTTTGTCTTTTTGGAATGCATCAATAGGCTCTGAAACTTCTACTGAGTCAGGCTCATCATCATCATCCAACTCTGGTACATGCCATGCACCTCGATATCGAACTCTTTATACGACTTGCCAATTTGGACCTAATCGTGTATCATTAATGTAGAAGACTTGTTGCACCTGACTCGGTAGAACAAATGGATCGTCCGAATACCACCGACGCCTGACATCAATGCTCAGGCAATGTGCATCTTTGTTTATTGTTCGGCTACCACCTGTGTTGAACCATTCACACTGGAATAAAATAACTTTATAGCCATACATGTATGACAGCTCCCAAACTTTGGATAAATATCCATAAAAGTCCGTAGGTTTTCCTTTATGGGCTCCTTCAGAGACTAAACCGCTATTCTGACTCTTACGACGATTGTCACGGTCTCTAGTATGGAACCGGACGCCATCAGAAATGCAACTTGAGTAAAGAGTTACTATCACATTTGGACCATTCGCTAATGCCCACATTTCATCAGTTGCTTTTGGTGACTTTTGTGTTCGCAATTAATTCATCTACATACAAAACATATAAAAGGCGTATTAAGATAATATTAGTTGAATAGTATCTGAATATATGTTATACATCTTACATGTTTTTTGAACCAATTTGGAAAACTTTGTCGTTGTATTTGAGTTATATCACCTTCATCCATATTTTGTAATAGCTTCTTGTGTTCCCTACTTGAAAAAATTAAACACATAAGTAAAAATAAAGAAATAATCAAAAGGTTTTAATTAATAAATGCATGTAAGGATGTTGAATAACATACTCTAGGTACGGCTCAACCTCGTCAGTGTTGTAAAGCACAAACCACTTAGCAATTTCGTATTTCTTCTCTGACACATCACGAGCCCTTGTTAGTCGTCTAAAAGGACGAACATTTTGTGTGAATATCATTAACCCAGGACCACGTTCACCACCATCAGCATTCCGTTCTTCTCGATTAAATATTTTTTTAACGTTGCTCAAGTACATTGAACAAAATGTCAAGCTCTCTTTGACAATATAAGCCTCAGCAATTGAACCTTCTGGCCGAGCTCGATTGGTTACGTACCATTTTAGAGTTCCAAGAAACCTTTCAAACAAGCACCAATTATACTAATGAAAACATGTTCAACATAAAAATTTACATTAAGATGGTATAAATTACCTTTCAATTGGATACATCCAACGATATTGAACTGGCCCTGCAAGGATGGCTTCACGTGGCAAATGAACTACCAAATGCACCATCACATCGAAAAAAACTGGAGGAAAAATCTTCTCTAACTTGCAAAGTATTAAAACTATGCGTTCTTCTAACTTCTCTAAGTCATTTTGCACCAGCGTCTTGGAGCACAACTCCTCAAAAAAATTACCCAACTCAAATATTATAGTACATACATCCTTGTTAAGGTAACCACGCATCCCGATTGGAAGAATTCGTTGTATAAGGATATGACAATCATGGCTTTTTAAGGTTGAAATTTTTTCATTTTCCGTGGTCACACACCTTGAGATGTTTGCAGCATATCCATCCGGATATTTGATTGACTTTAAAAATTCAGCAAAACCCTCTCTCTCCTTTGCTGTCAGTGTGTAAATTGCAGAAGGCTTGATCAAGGATCCGTCGGGAGACCTCTGTACGTGCAATTCTTTCCTTATGCCCATGTCCTCCAAATCAAAACGAGCTTTTGTTGTATCCTTGCTCTTCCCATCTATGTTCAATAGCGTTCCAAGCAAATTGTCACATATGTTTTTCTCTATGTGCATGACATCAAGGTTATGTCGGAGCTTCCGTTGCTTCCAATACGGCAACTCAAATAGGATACTTTTCTTTGTCCAATTCAATTCGGCTTGGTCGCGAGTTCTCTTCTTGTTCCTATGGTTCTTCCCGAACTCAACATATGACAAGCAATCCAACTGATTTAATATCTTTTTCGTTGGTATCTCCAAGGATTTTGTTTGGTGCTCAACCTTACCATTAAAGGCCTTGCTCCTTCGCCAAACATGATTCTCAGGTAGATAACACCGATGCCACAAGTAACCAATTTTATTTCTCAAACCTTGAGATAATGCATTATCATTGCATGTGGGAAAAGCCAAATAACCCTTTGTACTCCACCCAGACAAGTTGCCATATACAGGAAAGTCATTTATTGTCCACATTACAGCTGCATGCATTCGAAAAGTTTGTTTTCTGGATGCATCGTAGGTGAGTACACCACTTTCCTACAACTTTATTAGCTCATCAATCAATGGTCGCATGTAAACATCAATATCTCTCCCAGGTGCTTGTGGACCTGGAATAAGTAAAGACATCATAAAAAATGGATCCTTCATACACTTCCAGGGTGGTAAGTTATAGGGCATAACTATTACAGGCCACAAACTGTAAGATGTACTCATGTTTCCGAAAGGGTTAAACCCATCAGTGGCCATTCCTAGCCGTACATTTCGGGATTCTCGAGCAAAATCAGGAAAATTGCTATCAAACTCCTTTCACTCGGCACTGTCAGCTGGATGCCTTAATACTCCATCATTCATGTGCTTCTCACTATGCCATCTCATGCCTTTAGCTGTCTTTCTCGACATATACAATCTACGCAACCTCGGTGTCAATGGAAAGTAACGCAGGACCTTATGGGGGATATTTTTTCCATTACCATCATTTAGCTTGTATCTAGACTCTCCGCAAATCGAACAATTTTCTAAGGTCGCATTCTCCTTCCAAAAGAGTGCACAATCATGTTGACATGCATGAATTGTCTCGTACCCCAAGCCTAAGTCACGTAGGAACTTCTTGGCTTCATAAATGGACTTTGGAACCAAATTTCCTTCAGGGAGAAGATCTAATAATATTCCCATCAACATGTCGAACGATTTATTGCTCCATTTGCTTATTACCTTAACATGAAGCAACGTAATCACAAACTTCAACAAGGTATACTTCTTACACCCTGGGTACACCTCACATTGGGCAGCCTCCAATAGTTTATCGATGTCATGCAGTTCCTCCCTCTGAGCAGTATCATCCTCCCAGTCATGGCGCATGTAAGTCCCCCTACAATAGTCTTGTACTAATTTAGGAAACTCATCTTGATCGTCTTCTTTATCTGATATTTCAATATCATCCTCATCATCTGATACTTGATTTTGATACTCGGTAACAGGTTCTCCATGGTACACCCAATTCTTATAAGACATCATCATTCCATATCGAACTAAATGATTCTTTACAACTTCTTCGGTGTGCCACTCGAGATTCATGCATTCATTACATGGACATCGAATCGTACCATTCTTGCCCACTTTTTTTATTGCAAATTCTATAAAAGAGTTCACCCCATCAACATACGGCTGACTTAATCTCTTTCTATAAAGTGACATCCAACTCTTGTCCATATCTACATGAAAACACAATTGTTAATAATTATCACGAAGTTATGGACTAAACGAGTATGTAAAAAAGCATGTGTATTGTGTTTCCTGTCTAATCCTAATAATAAGCATATAAGTGTATGTGTTTTGTAGCAAAAAAAAATCTTTTAAGATAAATTGATTGGGAATTGGACTATCTTTCACATAATATTTTTTTCAACATAAGGGGCCATTAAAAAGCCAAGCTTGCAAAAATCTAATGAACAATTCCACCCCTTTTCATCGGTTGGAACATGAAGTTTTTCTTACAGTATCTCAAGTCTCAACAGAACAGTTCAAGTGAGGTGGAAAGCACACTGATTTTATCACATAAAGAGATGTTGGTATATGGTAGAGAAAAGAATGGGAAACCAGAGGTGAAAAAGGTGAAAGTAGACAGAACAAATTAGTAGAAGAAGGCAACATTTTTATACAGTAAGTCGATCAAATTTACATCCGATTTTAATCCCTAAAATTCATGATATATAAGTCTTACAACACTAGTAACTTGACTTGTAGCTGATAATTGTAAGGAATGTCCAATACTCCTCCTGCATTGATCAATACAGGAGGAGTATGATACCAAGTTCATATCATTGTTCAACTCAGTTTGAAAGTTACTTGTTGAGGATTGAGTGTATATATGCCATTAACCATAAAATAGGTGTTCATATCATAAGCAAAATGATACCATGTTCATATCATAAGCAAAATGAAACCAACAAATACTTTCTATTTTTGGCATCCAAAGCTAGAAAAGACATGAAACTGAGCAACATTTGAACCCAACAACCAACCAAAGTCTGGAACTATCATAAGCAAAATGAGCACAACTCAGTTTTAAAGTTCGATAAAAGCACAGTCTAAACAAATTTTAGTAAAGCCCATTACTACCATGTTCATATCAGTGTTCCAAAATACAACCGCTGCAAACTGTTAAAGCAAAAGATTTCCTGGTAGGATGTCAGAAAGTTTATGGCATAATTGCATGTTACCAAAAAGTTTCAAGACTGTAATAATTGTAGAGCAACTTGTTTGTAGTATGTACCCTGAGATCAACCATAGCCAAAATGGCATCAGAAATAGCCAGACTAAGTAGAATAAATTTTCATATCGATTATGGAATAAAAAGACATCTGAAAATGAAAAGAAAACAACAATTGGAGGTCATCCTAGAAACCAACAATCTGTAAAGAGAATGACATAAATAACAAAGAATATAAAATGAAACCTTCGGTTTTCAAGATACAGATTCAAGCAAATCAAGTCTGTATATTTTCAAACAAAATCTAGGATCAGAAGGCATTCAACTAAACTTTACTATATCAATAGTAGTGTCCCTAATTTGCCTGAAAGGAAACCAAAAGTTCTTTGCATTCAACTAGTAAGAACTCTACTTTTAATGAATCGAACTATTTATACAACTTTGATACATAATGATACAAATCCTTTTTGGCCTCGTTTGGCTCGCGGAATGGAAGGGAAAGGAAATCAATTCCTTCTCATTTCCTTTCATTTGGGAAATTTTATTTCTCATTGATTTTCCTTTTCGATGTTTGGAAATGCCAAGGAATTTGGAAAGGAAAGTGACTACTTCAATGTGGGAAAGTGATTCCTTGCTTGGATGGATGGAATCACTTTCCCTCCTAATTTCCCTTCCATTGGGAATCACTTTCCTTTCCTCCTCAATTCCTTTGGCACCCACACATAGGAAAGGAATCACTTTCCTTTCCCAACCCAGATATTCCGCGAACCAAACGAGGCCTTTGATTGTAAGGACTGGTTACAGGTCAGATGTAACAAGAAACAATGTGGAGAGAACAAGGCTTTCCTAACATAGGCATCAGAGTTCATCAATTTCTTCCCCAATTTTCCATATCCACACTGTTGGCACAACCATGCCAATCGAGAGAGCTGGGTTCGAACTCAACTTTAAAGTCTCCGGGTCTTGGAAATTAGTTTCAGATCGAGAGAGAAAAACCCTAGTAAATCAAACCCTAATAAAATTAAACCCTAATAAATCAAACCATAATAAAATCAAACCCTAACAAAATTAAGCCCTAACAAAATAGAATCAGAGACAATTATTTCCCTATGTAAACATATAATACATGCCAATCATATTCTCAACCCTAACAAAATTAACCTACCAAAAATATTAGGGAAGAAGCTCACCTCCAAAGGAAAGAAAATCAAACCTCGTTGAAGAAGGGATGCTTGGAACGGGAGAGAGAACACAACGTTTGGAGAACAACACCATGCCGCAAGAGAGAGAGAGAACAACCCAGGCCGCAAGCGAGAGAAGTCGGCAGAACACAACGTTTGGAGAGAAGAGGACTGATTTTGGGATTTTGGGTTTTTGATTGATAGCTTTTTCTTTTAGGTTATTCTTTCAATTAAAAAATTTATAAAAATGTATTCCCTACATACTTGCATGTCGTGGAAAGTAAATTAACTTTCTGCGACAAGTTGATGGATGTCGCCAAACATATATTAACTTTCTGCGGCATGGAGATGTCGCGATATATAGAGTATTTTTGGTGGGGCTGATTTTGGGTTTCCCTCTCGAAAATGTTATGTGGATTTTACGACATCCTGAAACTTATGTCACCAATACATATAAAAAAATAGTTTTTGGCAGCATAATAGCCCATACGTCACTAAAATATGTTGCTAAAAAAGCACTTTCTTGTAGTGTTCGGTTCAGGTTTCGGAGCCGTGTCGGCCACCATGGCCTGTTTCCTCTTGTTGTCTCGATTGTTGGAGGGGTTACCACCATTGTTGTTGTTGGTGTTAGGGTGTTTGCTCTTATCTTCTCCTTCCGAGACGTCCAATCCTAGTTGGCGAGCTTTCTTCACTTTGTCTTCTGCGCTAGTGGCGCTGATAATGAAAGTCTTTCAATCCTTAAACTGACTTTCGCCCATCCAGAGGCTGATTGTGGGAATCAGTCTCTTTTGGCAAATTTCAATCAAGGAGGAATCGGGGTTATCGGAAGGCAACTTCATCACGGTTTGACGAAACCGTTCGATATAGTTTCTTGTCAGCTCCTTTTCTCCCTGGACAACGTCCATGAGGGAGGACATTGTCACGTCCTGTCCTACTTCGTATAACCTCTCCAGGAACATACGTTTGAAGCCGACGAAGGAATAGATGCAGTTGTCCGACAAGTTGCGGTACCAGTCAAAAGCGACCCCTTCCAACGCTCCAATGAATAGCCGTGTGAGAATGGCGTCGTCATGAGGCAGATGGCCGGTTGTGACTTCGAAGTAGGTGATGTACCTGCTTGCAGATGTCTTCCCATCATATGGATTGATGTTGAATGGTTTATATCTTGGTGGGAAAGGCACATCTCTCCATGCAATAGGATACGGTTTGTCTTATCCTAGGGTCTTGGCAGTTTTCTCGGGCGTGGAACATGGCCCGAAGCTCCTGGACCTCTCTTCTCGCCTCCCTGGCCTCGTCTGTAGCAGTAGGAGCCGATGTTTCAGGAGGATTGTCACCCGGGTTTGGTGCCACTGAGTTTGAGTCCGCATTGATCGCGGGACCCAAGCTTGCTTGGCCAGGCGTCCTTTCTTGCAGAGCTGGGAGCACCGCTTTGATTTCGTCCACGGATTTGACCAAGGTACGCAGTATTTCTTCCAGAGTATCGATGCGTTGGTGATCACTGGGACCGTCTTGATCGTCGTTTGTCATGAATGTCGTCCTCACATGAGCCAAAGTAGAAGGGACGGTGGACGGCGTGCCCTCTGAATCATACCCCTAGACAGAGAAGTCGTCGGGGTATGTAGGAATGTTTTCCTCTGGTTCGAACCCAGAAGGAATAGTACCCCTAGCTTCAGAGCTTGCCTCGTCTTGAGAGTCGCGAACATCCTCGGGGACGTCGGAACCTGTTGTATCTGTTGGGTGAGTCATTTCCCCGGGCTCATCTCCTTCGAATACCAGATTGTCATGGATGTTCGGAGGAATGCTACCCCCGGTTCTAGCGACCCCCAGTGATGTGGATGATGAATCTCCCAATGTAGTAGATTTCGTCTTCGAACGGGCACCTTAGAAAACTTCGGTGGCAGGCAACCGCTTAGATAACATTTTCTTGGTCACTGTGGTTGAAATCCTCGGGCTAGAGATATTTGTTTTCTTTTCTCTCCCGCTACCAGGGATCCTCTGAGCAGATTTGCAGGAGGCGATGAGAGATGCCTCGTCTCCTGAGCCTGGATGTTGCAGTCGTTGGAAGACGGATCGCCGCTTCTCTTGTGTGGTTGCCTTGCTACAGCAGCAGTTGACAATGACTTGAGTACAGTGGTGTCTAGGGAAGGACTCTCTGCACACCGAGGCTTCTTCTCTTTCTTTGACTTATGACAGATCACGTCACGCAAGTCAGGTGCATCTCGAGCAACCTGTGAAACCCGAGCATCCGAGTGTATTGGCACCATGTTTGCTCCCTGATTGTTGAAAGACTTTTGGGAACCACTCTGTCCGTTTGCCACCGGGGGCTGGACTCGAGTGGTTCGGTACAACTTTCCATCGGAGGCCCGCATAACAGTAAGCGGAGTGCTTGGATGGTCAGAGGTTGGGACAGCTGACTGAGCTCGCCGAGCCCGCGCTGTCCTAGACTTCTTCACTCTAGCACCTGAGGGTACATAGTAGGAAGAGTCCAAGTGGTACCGCAGTAGGAAGAGTCTAAGTCTTGCCCTGTCCCAGTTCCTGGTTACTTCAATAACATGATTGTTTATGCTTACCTTCTACAATAATGATCAGGGGCCCAGTTCTGTTCAGGCGAAGGGTTACAACTCTGGTCCTTGTTTGATTTAAGGGTTGTAACCTGGCTCTCGGAGCATTTTTGCGTCCTCTCTTCGTTTATTGTCCTATTGCACCCTACGTCATGCTCGTCATGTTTCACTTTACCAACAAGAAATTGAGACAGGTTTCTATTCAGGTAAAGGGTTACAATTCCGATCCTTGTTTGGTTTAAGGGTTGTGACCTGGCTACCTGAATGGTTGCCTTGTGCTCAATTTACTGTTGTTGTCTCTGTTACTATCAGGTTCTTTTATATTTATCTTTAATGTCCATTTATGATATGCTGGTTTTTGTTCCTAAGTGAAGCCTCCTTTGTGGCACTTGCTCTTTCTAGGATCTGACCCAGCTGATTTTGTATGGCCAGATATCGGAGCAGCTCCAGAGGATGTACCTACCTTCCAGCCAGATGGTGACCACCAGGCGTAACCCTGGCAACGAGTGGGTTCCTTTTGTTCTCCCACTTTATTGTATAAATATTCTTTTGAGGCATTTAGCCGGCGAGCACGTATTAGCTCGTATTGCACCTTTATTTACTGTCTGCCTATGGGCTGTAACATGATTGACAAATCATAGGGTTGATCATGTATGACTGAAACTCTTGCTAGTCTTGACATTTTGTATGACTAGCTTCATGATCATCCAAATATGTAATGTATGAGACGCCTTACTATTGTATATTTGGTGCTCTGATATCTTGTAACTATTATTACTTGCTTGAGATTGAGACAATAGGCTTGTTCATGACCTTAAGAGACTGATGGCATGTAGTTAAACCTTCATGTATCTAGACAGCCATGACCGTATAGCAAGGTGGGTTGCACTTCAATATACGGAGCTGGCTATGTAAGCCTCCGCTCTCCAATATTCTGGTTCTGGGGCATTACATGGTTTAAGTGGTGGCCCATACAGGTCTTGTAAATCAAGATATGTGAGGGTTTACCAAATAGATGTCTCAATCAGTACTCGCCCTTGATCTCTGCTCGTATCCTCTAAATTCCTGAATTCTTGACCTGATCACATACTTGTATCTTTGATCTGTCCTGCTCCTTCCTTGTTGTTCCCTATGTCGTCTTCTTCCACTGCATTATTTCTGGTCCTACCGATCGGCAAGGCGGAGCACCTCCCGTGGACCAACATCAACCTGGAGATCAAGCCCAGCATTCAGGAGTAACCTCCAAAGTCATGCCTACTGGGGGTTAAGAGCCACCAATTCAGCCTGTCCAGCCTGTAGAGCCTGATGATGACACCTTGGTGGGTCTCATCAGGACATTGTTAGCTTCTCAAGATCGTCGAGGCGATGCATTATACTAGGCAGTGACAGATGCTCTGACCAGAGGTGGTCATCAAGGTAACAGTGCGGCCAACAGCTTCAAGCGCTTGAACCCTCCATTCTTCGATGGTAGCGAAGATGCTATCGCCGCAGATGCATGGCTTCAGGATACTGAGGTTATCTAGAAGCAGCCAGGACTCCAGAAGATGAGAAGGTGGCCGTTGTGCGCCTAAAGTTATTGGATCTTGCCCGCAGCTGGTGGACGGCGCAGGCCATTGGATTAGTGGCACCTATTGCTTGGACAATATTCCGTGAGAGATTCCAGACCAAGTATTTTGATGTTGTAGCTCGGTATGATCTATAGACGAGGTTCACCAATCTGAAGCATATGGACAGGACGGTCGACGAGTATACGACCGAGTTTTTGAGACTTAGTCGATTTGCTCCCGCCTTGGTAGCGACCGAGTTCGATAGAGCCCAGCGGTTCCAGCAGAGGCTCCATCTAGATATTTTATTGGCAGTGGAGAAGTTTGAGCATGAGACTTTCGATGCAGTATTGAGAGCAGCCAGGAGGCATGAGTATACCTCCCAGAGGATCGTGGACAGGACCGGGGGTCGGAAGCGATCCTATAGCCAGATGAATCAGTCTTCAGTACCAGCCTCGACAGCTAGGGCTTTGACCATTGGAGCTCCGATACGGGCGACCTCAGTGACGTCAGTTCAGCATTCAACTCCGACGTACCCTCAGCAGCAGAAGCAGAAGCACTCTTCCGTAGTGGAATGTTCACACTGCGGGAAGCCAGGACATGTAGTATCAGAGTGTCGTAGAGCACAGGGTTTGTGCTTGGTTTGTGGTGCCCCGGACCACAGGATTAGGAACTGCCCGAACAGGGGGAGTTCATCTTCATCAACCTTCTCTAGTCCCTCGGTTAGGGGACCAATTCCAGTATCTGTCCAACAGCAGCAGTACCCATTTTTGAGGCCCTTGCCGCCTCAGGCCTAGGTATTCCAGCAACAGAGACCGCAGCAGTATGCCCAAGTCCAAGCTCAGACCCAGAATCGCCAGAGAGGTTTCCAGCAGAGGGGACCCGCACCCACAGGATATGGTCAAGTGCTGGATTTGACCATAGGAGAGGAAGGATTGGCACCAGGTGAGGTAGTGGCAGGTACTATTCTCGTCAAGACCTTTCCGGCTTCAGTGTTATTTGACTCTGGTGCATCGCATTCATTTATGTCTACACAATTTGTGACACGGATAGGACTGGAGCCTGAGTCCAGTAAGGCTCAATATACTTACTGGTAACGGACTTGTGGGAGTAGATAGACTGTTTTTCTCGTGTCGGATCGTATTTAGCTGTAGAGAGTTCCCCGCTAGAATGATAGAGTTTCCAATGGCCGATTATGATGTGGTCTTAATGATGGATTGGTTGAGAAACCAGTACGATAGGATAGACTGTCATATTGGCAGGGTTGTTTTTAGCATTCCAGGCGAGCTAGAGTTTTCCTTTTTCCGAGGCAAAGTTGAGCTTTCTCCTCCAGTATTGCGGATGGCAGTAGCAGCAGTGCAGTTACCCCAGATAGTCGAGGAGTTTCCAGATGTTTTTCCAAAAGATCTTCCAGGAATGTCGTCAGAGTGAGAGATCGAGTTTACTATCAACTTGATCCCAGGGACAGCCCCAGTGTCAGAGAGAATCTACTAGATGGCACCGTCAGAGTTAGAGATATTGTACAAGATGATTGAAGAATTCAGAACCAAGGGATTCATTCGTGCTAGTGGATCGCCTTGGGGAGCCCCGATGCTTCTTGTGAAAAAGAAGGATGGTACGTCTAGGTTATATGTAGATTATCGTACCTTGAACTCAGTGACAATTAAGAACAGATACCCTTTTCCGAGGAAAGATGACTTGTATGATCAACTCAAGGGGGCAGCAGTATTATCGAAGATCGACTTGCGGTCAGGATACCATCAGATCAGAGTCAGAGAGCAGGATATCCCGAAGACAGCTTTCAGATCGAGATATGGGCATTGGGAGTTCCTTGTTATGCCATTTGGAGCAACTAATGTGCCGGCTGTATTCCTGGACATCATGAATCATATCTTCTTGTCTTATTTGGATCAGTTCGTGATTGTGTTCCTAGATGACATCCTGGTCTACAATAAGAGTGCAGCGGAGCATGAGCAGCATCTCAGAGTTGTCCTCCAGATTCTCAGAGAGCACCAGTTGTATTTCGTGTTCAGCAAATACGAGTTCTGGCTCGATCGTATTTCATACTTTGGTCATATCATCACTAGAGGAGGAGTAGAAGTGGATCCCCAGAAGATTGTAGCTATTGAGACATGGCCAGTACCCAGCACAGTTGTAGAAGTTCACAGTTTTTTTGGCTTGGCCGACTAATACCGGCGATTTGTCTCAGACTTTGCTCGAATTTCAGCACCTATGACCTAGTTGACCCGCAAGGATGTGCAGTTTGCTGGGACAGCAGAGTGTCAGAATTCTTTTGAGAAGTTGAAGTGAGACTTAATGACAGCTCCCATTCTTACGCTTCCAGATGGGACCGGGGGATTCTCAATATATTGTGATGCTTCAGGCAGAGGTTTAGGATGTGTTTTGATGCAGCATGAGAAGGTAATAGCTTATACGTCATGTCAACTTCGTGATCATGAAAAAAATTACCCCACCCATGACTTGGAGTTGGCAGCAGTAGTGTTTGCACTTAAGTTGTGGAGGCACTACTTGTACGGAGATAGGGTAGAGATTTTTACCGACCACAAGAGCCTGAAGTATGTTTTCACCCAGAAGGATCTTAACATGCGTAAAAAAAGGTGGCTAAAGCTACTTGTGGATTATGATGTCAATCTACAGTATCACCCAAGGAAGGCCAACGTTGTTACATATGCGCTGAGCAGGAGAGACACAGTTTATTTCCTAACAGCGCAGCCAGAGTTATTGTCAGATCTTCAGAAGATGGGTATAGAAGTTGTCCTTCCTACCAGTGTGTCATTGATGGCCATACGCGAGTCCAATCCACTATAGTCGAGAGGATCCGGATGGCGCAGTCAATAGATTCTAAGCTTCAGCGACTCAGAGCAGAGAGTGAGGCATGACGAAGACCAGAGTTATGTATCTATGAAGACGATACACTTCGACATGGGAGGCATCTTTGTGTACCCAGTAGTGATATCAGACAGAAGATCATGGCAGAGGCTCACAGTTCTCAGTATTCCGTTCACCCCGGTGGCAGAAAGATGTACCGTGATATCCGTCAGCACTTTTGGTGGAATGGCATAAAGAGGGAGATAGCCCGATTTGCCTCTCGATGTTTGGTTTGCCAACAAGTTAAGACTGAACATCAGAGGCCAGCTAGACTTCTTCAGCCTTTGCCGATCCCAGAATAGAAATGGGAGCACATTACCATGGATTTTGTAACAGGGTTATCTAGATCCCCAGCTGGAAGAGATGCTATCTGGGTTATAGTCGACAGGCTCACGAAGGTGGCTCACTTTCTCCCATTCAGAGTTGGTCAATCGACGGCTCAGCTAGCAGAGATGTATCTCAGGCAGATAGTCAGGTTGCACGGTGTACCAGTCAGTATCACCTCGGACAGAGATTCAAGATTTACGTCGCACTTTTGGCGTAGCCTGCAAGAGAGTTTGGGAACTCACCTCCAGTTCAGCTTAGCTTATCATCCGCAGACAGATGGTCAGTCAGAGCATACCATACGAACCTTAGAAGATATGTAGAGATCTTGTGCACTCGACTTCGGTGGTTCGTAGGAAGATCACCTGCACCTGGTAGAGTACTCGTACAATAATAATTTCCAGGCAAGTATCCAGATGGCACCGTTCGAGGCACTGTATGGTAGGAAGTACAGATCCCCATTAGCATGGGATAATGTTGGTGAGAGGCAGATACTCGGTCCAAAAATGATTGCTCAGACGGTTGAGGTGGTCAGGAGAGTCAGAGAACATCTTCGCGTAGCGTAAGATTGCCAGCGTTATTGGGTCGATTCTCATCGACACCCTCTTGAGCTTTCTGTCGGCGACCATGTATTCCTGAGAATTTTGCCTAACCGTGGCATTATTCGTTTCGACGTACGGGGAAAGCTTAGTCCTAGGTATGTAGGGTCATTCGATATTCTGGAGCGAGTAGGTGATGTATCCTATCGTCTCGCTCTTCCGCCGTCGCTAAGTGAGGTGCATGATGCCTTCCATGTATCCCAACTACGACGGTATATCCTGGACCTAAGTCATATCCTGGATCATTCGGAATTGGTTGTTGGTACCAACCTTTCGTATGAGGAGAGGCTCGTGTCTATATTGGACCGGAGAGAGAAGATACTCAAGAACATGACTACCTAGTTAGTCCGTATTGCTTGGGGTCATCACTCTTTGGGTGAATCAATGTGGGAGCGTGAGGATTATATCCGATCGCGATATCTCGACCTGTTTGACTCGTAAGGTATAATGTCTTCCTTATGCCTTATGCCCTCATTTCTGTCATGACCCGCACCCAATGTGAGGGTACGAGAACGTAACAGCGCCCAGCCTACGCCGCAGTATCAGCGGTAGAACGCTATTCTAGGTCATGAACTATAACTAATATAAGACGAATACTCTCCATAAGGAGGCCAACACAGAGGTACAACTCAATCACAATCTAGAGATAGAATATGGCACGATAAAATAGATAAGAGAATCCTCAACTGAGGTACAACAGAGAAGAATAACAAGTCTCACCAACTACCAGTCTCAACATCTCTAAAATATACAACTCTGAAGAATAAGAACAAGAACTACACATGAAAAGAAACAGTCTAAGCTATCTATACTATGCAAGGGATATCATCCTCAGCAGCTGCCTGAACCTCTCCAGGGGTCCAGGTTGCGAGTGTCATCTAGGCAAGCTCCAAGGTAAGGGGTACAGGGTTCCTCATCATCCTCTGTAAAATTTTCAACAGGTCCAGTCAGGACTGGAGCGAGCACAATACATCTCACGCAGATCATAACAGGTTAGAAAGATATAGACATGCAAGAGAGTACGATACATGAAACTGAAAGAAAGTACATGATGTAATCAGGAAGAGAACTGTAATAGAAATATCTACTATAAGTAGAGAGCTACCAGTGACTAGTGATTTTAGAGTACAAAGTCGACATGTAAACGGCTGGATTTGCACATGACTATACTAAAGAGGTGCACATGGCTATACTACTTTGGAATTGTTCACATGACTATTTATACTCCCCCATACCCCAATCAATACACAAGGATCCAAACAAGTTATGTTACGTACATGGTTTTCACATGAAACCCATAAATGGGTGCACATGAAATATACACGAGAGCTCATACCTGAGTGCACATAGAGTTCACATGGGGGCCCATAAATGGGTGCACATGAAATTCATATGAAAACTCATAAATGAGTGCACATGCAATATAGGTTATACACGAGATACATGGGAAACACGATCGATTCATGAGTGCACATGAGAGTACACGAGCGAGCATGAACGAGCATGATGCACATGAGAAACATGAATAACATGAGAGCGAGGAATACACGATGCACATGAAACACATGACACAATGTATCCGATGCTTCCGAGGGGGATAATATCTCAATGTAGGGATCCATATAGTACCAATCCGTGATAATTTCATGACAGCATCAAATAAGGTAAACTAGAGCAGGAATATAATTCTAAGCAAGTTATGAAATGATCAGAGAATGTACTCGCCTCGTATCTGAATGTCTGAAGTAAATGTACTATCCAAGATGAGATATCTGACTCCTAGTTAGAGCAACACAAGTAAAGATGTATACAGGGAATGATAAATGTAATCTACAATGCATCTGCATGCTGTCTAGGTCGAACTAGGCCAAAGTCAACTCTTGGTCAACTCTGGTCAACTACACTAGTCAAACTAGGTCAAGACTGACCCAAACAAGTTTAATAAGTCTCACTAGGCCTAACCAAGCCTAGTCTAGCAATCACACACCAATCACAAGTCATACTAGACTATCAACACACAACATTGGTGTATTCATACCATACACATATATATAGGCTATGTTATATTACATTGCATTTCACACTAGGTTATATATATTATATATATACATATATATATATAAACATAGAGAGGGATGGGGGAAACATTACACAACATGTATACATGGAGAGTTAGGAAGGGATGTGGTGGTAGCAATGTGTATGTGTGTGGGCATGATATAGTGCAATGTGTGTGTGTACATGAGGGTAGGCAATTGATTGTGGGAAAAACTAACATGTGTGCCTACATTACCTAGTAAATCCTAAGAGCAGGATTATGAAGTCTAATCAAACATTTGAAACTTACATTCATACATCTAAACCCAAAACCTAAATGAACTAACAAACCTCAAATAACTAATCTACCCATATACACATATATATCTCAATACATTATATATACATATGTAAAGAGAGGGGGCACATGAATTCAAATGTGTGTGGGTGTATTTGTGTACCTGTGTCATCAGGAAGTTGTCAAGGCAGTAAAATGGAATGTGTGTATAAACAGCAAATTCTCAGATTTCACACAAAAAGAAGAAGGACAGTTTAGTGTTCAGTTCAGTAGCAATGAACCAAACTCCCTGTTTTTAACAACCTAATCTCAGCTATTCTACAAAAGAGGAAACAGGTTAACTACCATTTGATTCTCAAAAATTCAGTAAGAAGAATCTCAAGTTATTAAGAACCCTGGAAAAACAGGGAATACATTGTGTTCAGGTGGCAGGAATGAGTGTGTGTGGATGAGAGTACATGAGGGGGTGTTTGTGCACATGTGGGTGTGATACAAAGGTTATGGCATGTATTCCTGTGTGTGTGTGTGTGTGTGACAAAGTGTGTGAGTGCAAGAGTGATTAGTGTGACAGGTTATATATATCAGGAAAACGGTGAGAGAATTGACATAGGTAAACAGTGACATATAACTTAAGTGTGTAGAGGGTGTGTGTAGAGAGTGTATCATGGGAATGTGAGTGACAATAGTGTGCAAGCAAAACAGTCTATTTAGTGAGAAAAATCAGTGAATGTCAACAGTGTAACTGCCCCAAAATCTCAGTTTTAACCCTCTCATATATTTCAGATTTAACAGTGAACACCCCCCCTCCATTTCAGTAAAATAGTCCAAAAAATCCTATAGGAATTTCTCAGTTTACATTGAATGAGAACTCAGGTTTTACATGTTAAACATACAGTTATCATATCATTCAGACCCTAATGTTAATCTAACAGTTCATAATATTTAACATATCAACTCAAACCAAACAAAGAGTTTAAAAACAGTCCCTAAAATGTAAACTCTGATTTATGAATCAAAACACAATCAAATCACCCAAATCTCAACACACTATTAGAATTTACATAGGTGAACCTATTAGGCATTTAGTAACATGTAATTAACTGTGCTAAATGGGTTTAAAATGATGACAATCTCAATTTCAAAATCTGGACAGAAATTCAGGAATGGCCTGATACATGGTTTCAGCATAACATAGGAAATAAGGAATTAATAATCAAAAATAATTTAAAACCCTAATACAGAGGTTGGTAATGAAAGTACATAATGTACACATGCTACACAAGTAGTTTGTGTCCACAAAAGTGGACACAAACGTGTCCAACAAATTTAAAAACACAAAACAGTAAAACTGTGCACACAGAGAAACTAATTATCGTGCACGTATTCCCGACTCTCGTGTGCACGACACGACACGACACAACCCATGAGGTTGTGTCCCAGTGTCAACCTAGACTAAGGCTATCGATTGGACACCCTGAATCGTGTCCAAGTTGCGTGTGCACGACACGACACGCGCGTATCAGTGCACGTTTCCAACCGAAACTACACAGCACAAAAATCAGTGAACGTGTTCGTGCATGTCTGACACGACACGTGGGACCCTGAAACTTGGGGAGCCCCATGTCAGTGTCGGCCCCCAACCGTGTGTCAAGTCCTACGCGTCGGGGTGGCATGTCCGTGTCGCAGTGACCCCCGAAGTGCAGGGCACGTACTGTGCCCGCGCGTGCGACCGTGTCCGCGAGTCCATTTCGACTCGGACACGACTCAAATCCATCTCAGTCAAGCACAGTCGCGTAAGCGATAACAAAATAAGAATTTCCATTCAAACACAATTCGAAAATTCGAACGAAATGCTCTTTGTGGCATTTCGTCGAACACCTGCACCTGTCACTGATACGTGTCCGATACGGACACGTACAAGACACAAAACTTGGGAAACCCTATACCTACAGAATTAAGACTCCTAGGGCTAGATGAATATGCAATTTAAACCTAGTTTTAATGGGTGGAATAGAATGTACCTATTGGTTGTTCTTCACACAAAAAGTCTCTTCCAAGGAGTTCTTCAAAGCCACCCTAAATCCCTAAATTGATGCAAATTTAAGATTTGACTCCACCATCATCAAGGAAACATTAATTAGATCATGATGGAAGAAACTCCAATAAAAAAGGAGTCCTATTGATTAAACTAGGAAGGAATTAAAGGAGACTCACCTATTTCCTTAAGAAATGAAGAGCTATTAAAGAAAGAGGCACAAATCCTCATAGAGACATTATATAGGCAAGGGGGAGGTCTCTTGGCTGGTCATAATAGTTAGGGTTAGGGTTTTGGGATTCAATCCAAGGGCTCTCAACCCATCTAGTATATTCAATGGTCAAAATTAAGGTCCCCCTTTAATCAAGTTGTAACCTAGTTTATTCTAACTAGTCATGACTAACCATGACCAATCAAATTCTAACTTAGTCTAACCATGACTAACTAGGACTAACCTAGGTTAGGTCAATTCTAGGTTAGGGCTAATAACAATCACATGACAATTAATTAAATAATAATAAATCACACCATCTAATATAATATATATTAATTTCCAAATAATTATAATAAATTCAAATAAATTCAAGATAACCAAAATACCCTCAAGCTAATTGTACTAAACAAAATCTCTACCCACATGGTTAGGCTCTAGGGCAGACAGTTACTACGGCTTCACTAGCTGCAAACCAAATCACAAGTCATGAATTTAAATAGTTTAAAATTAATTAAAAATTACTAAAAATTCTAATATGAAATAAATATCATTAAATAATAATTATAATTACAAAATTTCAAAATTACCCTCTTCTGGAAAACTGGGTGTTACAATTTCCTTGCTTGAATGAATGATTGCTTGATTGATTTCCTTGTTATAGCTTGTCCGTGATTAGTATAGCTTATCCTTGCCTCTCTAGCCCCTTAATTAAATTTTGAGGACGGAATTCTTTTAAGGTGTATAGAGTTGTAACGACCATAGTTCATATTACATATTTTGTTAAATGTGTACATATTTTGCCACATGTTGCATGTCTCATTGCATGGTTATTTTGGCATTTCATTTGCTTGGTTCGGTTCGGCTTGTTGGGTTCGGCTTGGTTCCGTTTTGCATGTGGACCAACCCTACCTACCCCCTCTCTTCCTTTATTAACCACCAACTCCTTCTCTCTCCTCATTTACTTCTTCATTAACTCTTCTCCTTCTTCACCATTACTCTCCACCTATGAGAGAGAGAGGCTTAGGCTAGTGCAGCTTGCTTCATGGAGGAACTCAAGTTTTATTGTTCCATTATTTTCCTCACGAGACTCTAAGATACTTTAATACATACCATTTTTAATTTCCATGGTTTAATTTGTGTAGATCTAAGCTTGTAGTATTTTTCAGATTTTTGGGTTTTGATCTATCTAACCTTGTTATTTTCAAGTTTTGATGGTCCCATGTTGTAGAGAAATTCTTTCTGTCCCATTTTGACCTATGGAAGTCCGGATTCTGACCTTGGATGAAGGTTTAGTGGAGCTTAGAAGCCATGAATTCTATGGTTCCTCTTCTCGAAAAAGTGGAGAAGAAGAACAGTGGATAGCCGCATGGCCTTTCATGCGGCATTTTCCTTAGCCGCATGACTTCTGGCAACTTCAGCCGCATGAACCCATTTTTCCTTGACCGCATATGCATGATTTACCTTGGCCGCATAGGCCATGGTTCCCTCGCCCCAGTCGCATAAGACTCTATTTCCATTGCCGCATGGCTTGAGTCAACTTTAGCCGCATGAATTTCTGCTTCTTCAGTCACATGAACTCCTGAATCCCCCAGCCGCATAAGACCCATCTCCATTGCCGCATGGCTCTGTCCGACTTCAGCCGCATAGCCATCTTTAGCCCGAGCAGCATGAACCCCTTAACTCACTGGCCGTATAGCCCGAGCCGCATAGGCTCTCATTGCCGCATAAGCCCGCATTCCCTTCTAGCCGCATGCGCCCCGCATTCTCCAGCCGCATATGCTCGTTCCCTCCCAGCCACTTGCGCCTCACATTCTCCAGCCGCAAGAACCCGTTCCCTTCCAGCCGAATGCGCCCCACATTCCCCAGCCATATGGCCCCATTCTCTTCCCGAGCCGCATGAGCTCTTATCCTTGGCCGCATGAACCATTTTCCTTTTCTAGCCGCTTGAGCTTGTTTTCCTTAGCCGCATGGCTCTTACCATAGCCCTTGTCTTCTTTTATTATTATTATTATTATATTGGAATATTATAATTATGCTCATGTTTTCTGACCCTCTGTATAGCTTCGGTCCCTTGATAGAATGCTTGTACCATATAAATTCTGTACATGATCCATGAACACGATAGTGGCCCGTCGTGGCGCACTCTTGATAAGTAAACTTGATATGATATACCTTGATATGCTGTTGCGATGGCTAGCTCGACATGACAAGAATAATTGGCCAAGAAACCGTGGACGCTTGTGTTTGTACAAATAAACTAGCATTGTCTTGCATCATGTCTAGGATAGGGACCCCTGAATACCACGGTCAAGGGTACCTACTGAAATTGAATAAGGCTAATAACTAGAAAAATCGGTAGTCATGAAGAGATCTTCCAGCTACAGACAATTCCGTTATCTGGGCGCTCCATCATGGGATTTGTAGCCTACCGTCGAGTAGGGCACATTTCCAGCACACTGTCATGTGTTGCACCTACCAAGCTACTTAAGGGTACATGCATTTCTTGGATGATGTACCCACATAAATTCAATCCCCAAATTGCGTCTGGATAACCTGGATGGTCTACAGGGCTTGTGGCTGTAGAATAATCTCATTGCATCTTGCTAGTAACTAGGCCTATGGTAACCCTAGTTAGTTAAAGTATCAAGCCATACTTATTTGCTTGGCCGTGAATGTTGGATGGAGTCTAAGTCTTGTCCTGTCCCGGTTCCTGGTTACTTCAATAACATGATTGTTTATGCTTACCTCCTACAATAATAATCAGGGGCCCAGTTCTGTTCAGGCGAAGGGTTACAACCTCGATCCTTATTTGGTTTAAGGGTTGTAACCTGGCTTCCGGAGCAGTTCTGCGTCCTCTCTTCGTTTATTGTCTTATTGCACCCTACGTCATGCTCGACATGTTTCACTTTACCAACAAGAAATTGAGACAGATTTCTATTCAGGTGAAGGATTACAATCATGGTCCTTGTTTGGTTTAAAGGTTGTGACCTGGCTACCTGAATGGTTGCCTTGTGCTCAATTCACTGTTGTTATCTCTGTTACTATCAGGTTCTCTTGTATTTATCTTTAATATCCATTTATGATATGCTGGTTTTAGTTTCTAAGTGAAGCCTCCTTTGTGGCACTTGCTCTTTTTGGGATCTGATCCAGCTGGTTTTGTATGGCCAGATATCGGAGCAGCTCCAGAGGATCTACCTACCTTCCAGCCAGATGGTGACCAACAGGCGTAACCCTGGCAACGAGTGGGTTCCTTTTGTTCTTCCACTTTATTGTATAAATATTCTTTTAAGGCATTTAGCCGGCGAGCATGTGTTAGCTCGTATTGCACCTTTATTTACTGTCTGCCTACGGACTGTAACATGATTGACAAATCCTAGGGTTGATCATGTATGACTGAAAATCTTGTTAGTCTTGACATTTTGTATGACTAGCTTCATGATCATCAAAATATGTAATGTATAGGACGTCTTACTATTGTATATTTGGTGCTCTGATATCTTGTAACTATTATTACTTGCTTGAGATTGAGACAATAGGCTTGTTCATGACCTTAAGAGACTGATGGCTTGTAGTTAAACCCTTATGTATCTAGACAGCCGTGACCGTATAGCGATGTGGGTTGCACTTCAATATACGTAGCTGGCTATGTAAGCCCCCGCTCTCCAGTATTCTGGTTCTGGGGCGTTACATAACCCATGTCGATGTAAGGCTGGCGCTTGCTATACTCGTTCCTCCTAGGCCGAATCGGTCCCTTGGACTAGACAACCGTTCGAGGAAACTACACCTTATCGACAAGTTGTCCAATGACCATTTTGTAGAGTCTTGAAAAATGCTATCTCTTTTCTAGAACCTTATCATTTCTCTTTTAGTTGCAAAACTTAGCCTTTCTTTTGAACTTATATAGTCGATTTACTCATTTAGCCATATCGTTGCGATAAACGTTAATCGATTCATTCATTGTTTTCATAGGCTAAGTGGAATTGCATAAGAAAGCATGTTTTCCATTTTCAATATCGGTAGTTTGATAGAACATAATCACGTGCAATCGCATAAGCAACTGATTAGAACACTGTGTAATTCAAGGAATTTTGATATGAATGCGAAGCTCAAAAATGCAAGTCATGAAAACCCATCAGAATTATTCACAAAAATGCATTCACGAAAACCAAAGCCAAAGCCAAATCAAGTGCGGCATGAAAACCAGAGCAACGGGAGGTCTCTCCCGACTCAGCCGCAGAGCCAATCCTGGAGGCACAACCCGCTGAATATGGGACTTGGTTCCGAAGAAGCCATTCCATAACATGGAGTGGATTTTAATTCAACTGTTCTCGTTCGATCGATTCGGCCGATTCTGACCTATCGGTCCCGACCGAATCGATAGCGACAGTATTCCTTTCTCGTGCACACCGTGGACGAAAACGAAACACGATGTAGGGATGAGGCACTACAACCCTCCCCCATCCTTGGTGCCGTCGTGCGCAGCTACAGGTCGACCACGGTGACAGCAACGCACGCGCGTGCATTTGGAAACAGGGGAGGACAGCGACAGCGTACAGCCTTGGGCTAATTTTGCAGCGATAATTTATCGCGTACAGTCGATCGTTTTTCGATCCTCCTTCGCAGGTTTGTCGACAACCCTACCAACTTCATATTCCAATAAATAGATCGGATTGAAACCTCTTAAAAATCGAACCAAAGTTCGATAAAAATCTATTCGATAACAGAGCACAATCCAGTCCAACGCCATGTATTGGAAGGCAAATGACTGCCAGATTATAGGAGAGTTTTGGAATATACTTGAACATATTCGTAGCTATTATAACCCGGAACAAAATCTATAAATTAGTTGTAGGTAATCTGTAGATTTTTTCTGATTAAAATAGTTCCAAAAATGGAGAAAAATTACTTTTTAAAACTAGAAATTTTAGGAAAATCTCCCGATATGGCATGCGCTACGACAAATCGGACGACGTGGTCACAAACCGAAAGCATCGAAAGTATTGACTTCATGGACGTGTGGATTTCGATGGAATTCGAATTGGTTGCGTGTGCGCAATAAATTTGATGCGTATCCGTCAAAATTTACCGTATCGGCCTGTTTGCAAACTAGCTAATTACTTTGTGCACGTTCATCATCTCGAGACAAAGCTTGTGCAAACAAAACCGTATTGCTTTTCTGGTCCTATATGCCAAGTTTGGTCCGATTCTGAGAAAGTCGACTAGAACGCTATTTTGGCAGGCCCGCGACCCGACCAACGGGCGAATTTGTGTACGGCCAACCAGAATCCAACTTTGGACATACAGTTAGATTCGTCTCGTCAAGTCGTACCCGTAGACATATAGTTTGACAACTTTACAGACCATAGACTCTGGCACACTTTTCGATGTAAAGCGAGTCCAACGACGGACATCATTTTAGCCCAAAATTACTGTTTTGCCCCTGTGTCCAGAATTGGACTTATAGGTAGGCTATCCTAGCTGATTTGACTATTCTAAACACGTTGGTAAAAAAATTTAGCATCCAGAAACTGTTGTACAAGTTTGACTATTGTAGCACACTAAGTGATATAGTATTATCGGTTTTACCAGCAAAGGACCACAGGCATGTGCACTTTTTGATTGCTTTCGATTCATAGTAGCCTTACCATTTCATGTTTATACATATGCTCTCTTGCTTGCTGACACATTGTTACACGGATTAGTATTATGGATCTCTACATACTATATTTCGTGATTATCGTGTTTTCGTGTTTCATGACTTGTTCGAGTCCATGAGTACTAGTCGGGAGGGAAAATATCTTAGTATACATGTGGACTACCCAAAAACATCCCAAAATGTCTGATCGTGTCTGATAGCAGTCGTAAAATTCACATGCGGGGTGCCGGATTCATCTCCTAGCCGTTCACATGTCGAACCCGATATTTTAACACACATAGATAGTGGTTTCTTGTATCTCTTCTTGCAGTCGTCACTACTTTCCATGTCACCTTGTTTATAAATTTTATCCTAGTCCATATATCCTACTATATCTCTCCAGTTTATTCTATATATGACATGTTACTAGTTTACTCTCTTGTATCATTTCACATATGCTATTTTCATGTTTTGTAAATTCTATTGTGTTTTTGGATTGCTGTCGGTCTGTGTGCTTGTTCCTTTCCTGACTGGATAACCAACATTTTTCAGGTTTACTGTGACTACTCTTAGCATTGGGGAGACACGGATGTACTTGCAGGCCAAAACCTAGAAACTAGTTAGATAGCTTAAATTATTGTAATAGAAATGGTGATATTTTGTACTTTCTTTAAAATACAATTCTTGTAAATATTGTATTAAATTAGTTCAATTTTGTGAATGAGCATTATTTGTGATTTTGAACATCATAGCCTTGACTGCGTTCTACCGTCGACTCTGTGGCGTAGGCTGGCTTGGACACGCACTCGTATCCCAAAAAGCGTGTGCGAGTCATGATAAGTTTTTTGGTAGCCCATGCAGGTCAGTCTTCGCAAAAGATTGTGAACTCGTGGTAGTACTTAAGTTAGTCATACTGCTGCGAGCCTGCGATCAGGAAATGTTCATTCACATTAAGAATAATTTGAATTTAGGAGGATGACTAGGAATAGGAGTCTCTTATTCAATTTGACCGTTGGGTAGTTAAGTTTGGTATACAGGCCATGTGATTGAAATAGAATTCAACCCTATTAGATGACGTGAAATTTTTTTATAGTAGAATATACTATTGTATAGAAAGGTAGCTTAGCAACTAAATCTCTTGTGCTTGAGCGAGTACTTACACCTCTTGATATGTCACCTACTACCAGTTCTTCTGGATGATCTGATGTAAACTATAATCGCTTCGGTAGAATCTTCCGGTAGGACAAGGATGGTGTATCTTCTAATGTTCCGTTTCAGGAAGTTTTCTATTCTTCATTGTCATTGTTGTCATTGCGTTGACTGTTCATCTCGTCGAATGTGATATTTATCGGCCCTTTAACAACAAGTGATCTTTTGTTGAATACCATGTATCCTTTGTTCTTTGCAGCATATCCCAAGAATATGCCATCATCAGCTTTTCTATCAGATTTTACTAAGTTGTCTTTTGTGTTCAATATGAAACATCTGGAACCAAACACCTTGAAATAGCTGATGTTAGGAGTTCTACTAAACCATAATACATACGGAGTCTTCTTAGAGATTGGTCTAATAAGAACTCTGTTCAAAATATTGCATGCTGTATAGATAGCTTCTGCCCAAAAAATATTTTGAAAGTTTATGATGGTTTAGCATAACTCTGGCCATATCGCCAAGAGTTCCATTCTTCCTCTCCACAACGCCATTCTGTTGAGGAGTTCTGGGACAAGAGAATTCATGTGATAACCCATTTGAATTACAGAAGGATTTAAATTCATGATTATCAAATTCTCCTCCATGATCACTTCGTATACGAGTAATCATGAATCCTTTCTCATTTTGTACCTTTTTACAAAAGACAAAAATTCAGAAAAGGTCTCACTTTTATTTGTAAGAATGTAAACCCAAGTATACCGTGAATAGTCAACAACTATCACGCAAGCATATAGCTTACCACCAAGACTGACGACTCTACTTTGTCCAAACAAGTCCATATATAATAATTACAGTGGTCTAGAGGTACTTACAGTGTTTATTGATTTGAAAGATGATCTAGATTCCTTGTTCTTTTTACGTTCGGCACAGAAAATATCTTTTTTTAACGTTATATCAGGTAAGCCTCTTACCAGTTTCTTTGTAGACAATCTTGCAATAGTGTCCATGTTCACATGTCCAAGATGCATATGTCATACCTAGCTTTCATCCTGAGTTGAGAACAAACACTTCCCTGTACTATTAATACTTTCTAACAAATATAATACATATATAATGGCATCTCTTATTTCGTCAAAGGAAGTTATTCCAGAAGTTTTATCATAAACAAAACATTTATTCTTGACAAAATTAATTCCATAACCATGATCAGTCAATTAACTAATACTTAGCAGGTTATGTTTTAATTCTGTTACTAAACATACATCTTTAATATTGGGTGAGGAAGAAGTACCTATGTCACCAACTCCAATTATATGTCCTTTCAAGTTATTTCCAAAGGAGACATAGCCTTCTTTCTTCATCGATAGAGTTGCAAACAATGTGTTATCACCTGTCATATGCCTGGAGCAACCACTATCAAGGATCTACTTGCTTCTAGTGGGAGAAGGAAGGTCCACCTACTCTTGCATGCTTTTCGGTACAAAGCGAGTCCAACGACGGACATCGTTTTGGCTCGAAATTACCGTTTTGCCCATATTTCCAGAATTAGACTTATGGGTAGGCTATCCTATCTGGTTTGACTATTATGAACACGTTGGTAATATTTTTTTCAGCATCCGGAGATTGTTGTACAAGTTTGACTATTGTAGCCCACTGAGTAGTATAGTATTATCGGTTTCACCAGCAAAGGACCACAGGCAAGTGTACTTTTTGATTGCTTTCGATTCATAGTAGTCTTTCCATTTCATGTTTATACATATGCTCTCTTGCTTGCTGACACATTGTTACACGGATTAGTATCATTGATCTCTACATATTATATTTCGTGGCTATCGTGTTTCCATGTTTCGTGACTTGTTTGAGTCCATGAGTACTAGTCAGGAGGGAAATATCTTAGTAGACATGTGGACTACCCAGAAATATCCTAAAATATCTGATCGTGTCTGATAGCAGTCGCACAATTCACATACGGGTTGCCGAATTTATCCCCTAGTCATTCACATGTCGAATCCGATATTTCAACACACGTAGATAGTGGTTCCTTGTATCTCTTCTTGTAGTCGTCACTACTTGCTAGGTCACCCTGTTTATATATTTTATCCTAGTCTATGTGTCCTGTTATATCTCTCCAGTTTATTCTAGATATGACATGTTACTAGTTTACTCTCTTGCTTCATTCCACATATGCTATTTTCATGTTTTGTAAATACTATTGTGTTTTCAGATTGTCGTCGGTCTGTGTACTTGTTCCTTTTCTGACTGGATAACCAATATTTTTCAGGTTGACTGCTACTACTCTTAGCATTGGGAAGACACGGGTGTACTTGCAGGCCAAAACCTAGAAACTAGTTAGATAGCTTAAATTGTTGTAATAGAAATGGTGAGATTTTGTACTTTCTTTAAAATACAATTCTTATAAATTTTGTATTAAATTAGTTCAATTTTATGAGTAAGAATTATTTGTGATTTTAAAAATCATAGCCTTGACAGCGTTCTACCGCCGACTCTGCGGCGTAGGCTGGCTTGGACACACACTCGTATCCCGAAAAACGGGTGCGAATCGTAACAAGTTTTTTTTGGTAGCCCATGCAGGTCAGTCTTTGCAAAAGATTGTGAAATCGTGGTAGTACTTAAGTTTCGTACTGCTGCGAGCCTGCGACCAGGAAATGCTCATTCATATTAGAAATAATTTGAATTTAGGAGGATGACTAGGAATAGGAGTCCCTTATTCAATTTGATTGTTGGGTAGTTAAGATTGGTATACAGGCCATGTGATTTAAATAGAATTCAACCCTATTAGATGTCGTGACAAACTTTCATTATGGAATACACTATTGTATAGAAAGGTATAGGACCTAAGGAGAGTAGACTTTTCGTTCGATAAATTAGAACTTCTTAGGATTAAACCTCTACCCTGGATTGTGACAATTATTTTTCCTTTCTTTACTCCCTATCTCTCTCTCCATTTAATGGCAACAGAACCGAGGGAAGGAGAGAGAGAGAGAGAGAGAGTGATGAAATTAATTATTTTCTGCACAAGGCGTAATATGGGTACTATATTAAATACATTGTACATATGCATTATACATATTGTATTAATAGTATTTTGTAATGGGTACAATATTTGTTATATATATATATATATATATATATATGTGTGTGTGTGTGTGTGTGTGTGTGTGTGTGTGTGTGTGTGTGTGTGTGTATTAAATGATTATATTTATTGTTGTATTTAGTATTACTTACATTTTGTTGGAAAAATAAAATAGATATAAAAGTATTATGTTTGAGTTAAATATTGGGTTTAGATATGGGCTGGTTTAAAATGATTAATATGTTTAGTCCATATTCCTTAGACAAGTTTACATCTATGGATTTTCTTTAGATAATGAATATTATATAGTTAGCATGGAAATATATATATTTATATATAATACTTGTTTTGGGACACAAGATAACTTTTTATATTATGGGCTAATATTTGTTTTGTTTTAATATATGGACTTTGGGTTGGTCTGTTGTACTTGGTCCGGTTGAAGTAAATAGTTTTATACATAAATTCACTTGGGGCTTTTAAAACATAGTTGGGCTATGTGAGTATATATATGGGTATATATATACATGCATAGGTAGAGGGAATAGAAGATTTATCCTTGTTTGGCTTTGACCATTACCTTCCCTAGTCACTCACTTCATTTTGAATTGATACTTGGAATGACAGACACTTACACCTCTCATATCTCGACCCCCTTGAAATTTGTTGAATTGTCCTTCTGCCCAAGCCGTATTACTTATTTATTTGCATAAGTAATCATCTTTTCTAAAGGTCAATACTCTATATCCATCCATTGACTTTTGAGCTTAACATGATCCAGCCATCCCTATAATCGTTCTGACTCAGTTTTGTTGGAAACTCAAGGTGTACATAAGTTTCCCTCAAATCTTCGAATATTTGAGAAATAGAAATAAAATTTTTATTTCTTTCGTCTTCGATCATTTTCTTCCTAATCGATCGTATGATTATCAAATGAATACTTTTCTTCAAGTACAGATACTAGACATTTCCTATCATGATCGAGTTATTTGAAACTTTGAAAACTCCCTTGAAGGACTCTTATAGATGAGAGTTTGAAAGAATATTCGATGACCTGTAATGGAAAGGCAGCTGCACGCTGTCGGCACTTATCGAATTACCGAGACTGCGGGTTCACTGCAGCCAGCAGCGTACTGGCGTGGCATGACCCTAAGTTGAAGTAAATTCAAATAAGAGTAGATTATCGAATATTACAAAAACTATGCCTTGTTTGTCCTATTTTTCATCTTTGAGTTGTCACATCAACATCAGATAGAGTTGATAGGATATCCGATTATCGTATCCTTACTTGAGTTGTGGGACCAAGAGTTTATTGCAGCTAGCTGTACACTGGCGAGCATAAATTCTCGGTAAAGTGACTCCGGATGAGCTATGATTTTCGTATACCATAGAGGCTACGTCCTTTATTGGCATATGACTATTAAGTTTCCAAACTGATTGTGCCTTATTCCTATTTATCATCTTCTCAATAAACTGGTTGTTCTTTCTTTCTTATTTTCCTAGTTTTGAATTGTCATCTTTTAAACCTAATTTGATTTCCTTCCACTAGATTCATAATTACACCTAGATTATGAGTCTATGATCATGTTTTCACAATCGATCGTGTTAGAACGATTTCGATTTCGATCATCCTTAAAGACCTTTTGATCACGACTATAATATTTGATTCTATTTTGATCGTGCCAATTTACATGTTATCCTAGAATTCGATTCTATAATCGTGCCTAAATAATTTTGTTTAACTAGTTGTTAATATCAAGATAATTTCAATTTTGATCGATCCTAAAAAAATTTGAGCATGACTAAATCATAATCGTGCCTATATTTTGACTTAATTATAGCTAAGGTTTATATTTTCATTCCAACTATTGTCATGACTATTTTGATCATGATCATGCTCGTGCAACTTTCTATTTTTTACCATGCTTGGATGACTTACACGATTAGCCTTGATCGTGAATGTATCTTAAATGTGACTATAATCATGTTTAGATTTCATCTAAAACTTTAACCATTCCGTAGAAAACTGGTCGTGACTAGACCATGCTGACTATAATTTGGTCGTGCCAAACCATTTCAATCTTGATCGTTCTTAAAAACATTTGGTCGTCAACTAGACCATTTGACCAAAGGTTGATCGTGCCCAATCACATTCTCCTTTTGTCTATTAATTTTTATAATTTTGATCATATCCGTAATTATGCGTGACTAATTTAATCATGAATCATATCACCCCCTTAATTATATCATTTGTCGTTTCATTCGTACCGATTGAAATTTTGCTTCTTGATTATTCTTCGTAGTCATGCCTAATCGTGGCCTTTGAAATTTCTAGGAAGAAACATTCTAAGGTAGGTAGATGGTAAGCCCACTCCCCGAAGTTTTGAAATTATGTTTTGGGAAAATAAATTTTATTAATCCTATTATAGATGTTTTGAAATGCAAGGAGTTTTGCCAAAATCTTCTGTTAAAATAAATTTTAAAATTATAGAGATTGACTTCTAAGAATTATAGATAATTATCAAATATTTCTACGATTTTAATTTATAAATATATTTGGATGATATTAAATATTACTTTATATTCGTATAGTGACAGATTATTTGATGAAGTTTTACTAAATTTTGTTTAGATCTAAGCAAATGTATTTTAGAAGTTAATTGATAACACTTAGTCTCCATTTAAGGTTATTTATCAAATATTATATTTAGATTTGGTTAAAATTATTTTAAATGTTATCAATAAAATCTAGAATTATTTTTAAATTATTATGGATTATTCTTGATTTATTGGAGTTAATAGTTATTTTAAAATCTTAGAAAGATTTGATCAACCAAGTCTATCTATCCTTGTAGTCCTTAAATTTGAGGACAAATTTATTACTAAGGTGGGTAGATTTGTAATCCCCCTTCCCAAAATTTTAATATACTTTTTATTTTATTTGACTTACACGGTGATTTTTGAGATTTTATAAATATTATTATTTAATAGTTATTACGATAGAAGACCTTAGTCATGGCTAAGATTTAGAGCACAAGATGACCAAGAATCATGGCACAGATAGTGCAGTTGCATGCTTTGGCTAGTGTATTAGCCATAATTGAAAAGGTCGAGCCATAGCGATGTCCTAACTAGGAAAACCAGGCCAAGTTGTGACTTGACTTCTATAATTAATTTAATTATTTATTAATTAGATCATTGACTTTTATGAGATCCGATTGTGCTAAACTAGCCGGACTCGACACCCGAACCAAACCCAAGTAGTGTAGACATGTTGTATGCCCAAAGACGACCATGTAGATGTGTATTGTATATAAATATATATATTGGTATTCTATTTTAAATGGCCAAGTAAATAGTTTTATAAATAGTTACATATAATGTATATGTTATTATCATTAAGTAGATAATCATATTTTATATAATAAATAATGTCTTTATAGATTCTTTTAGGATTATAGAATCAGTAGGTTAAATGCAAGCACATATGGTAGCAATACCCTTTTGATTATATATTCATATATATGTATATATATTTCGTATTTAGTTAATTGTCTAGTATTATTGTTATAAATTAATATTTGTTGTACATAATAAATAATATTTTAACAGGTTACTATTTGTTCTAGAAAATGTCATAATAATTTTATGTTTATTCATGGAATTTGTAATTAGTAAGGAAAGTCTAATTATGTCAATCATATATATATATATATATATATATATATATATATATATATATATATATATATATATCCCCGGCTCTCCTAGGGTTTGGCGACGACGATTCTCTGCTTTGATCTCTGTCCACCTCGATTCCGGCATGGCCTTGGCCGGGCCGGTGTCCCTCGGGTGCAAGTAGACCATTTGGCCACCTGCACATCATGGTCTCGGTGCCGAACCCGACGTTTGCGTCGGTGGTGGCGGGTGCTTCTGTAGATCCACCATCACCGATTGCCATTAGAGCTCCTTCGTTCTCCAAAGGGATCCCAGTGATTTCTTTTTCGAAGGATGAGGAAAGGATTTTAGCCGATCCGTTCAAGTTTGCATTGATTGGTAAATTCTCTCATCAACGGCCATCCCTTGATGCTCTAGATTACTCTACATGATGCTGACACGTATCTTCACGGATTAGTACTATATGGATTCCTTCCTGAGATGTTATCCCTCTACGGATGCATCGGGTATTTCATGTTCATGTACTTTATCATGTGCATCAGGTACTCCTTGTACTCGTACTAGTTCATGTTTTTACATGTTCTCATGTGCTTTCATGTGCTTATCATGTGCCTCATGTACTACTCATTACATGAGTTCACGTATCTTAGTTGTATTCATGTGCTTATGACATAACTTGAACGGATCCTTGTGTATTGATTGGGGCGGGGTGAGTAGAATTGGTTATGTGGACACAATCCCCAGTAGGTATTCATGTGCTCCTTATTTGTATTCATGTGCCCCAAGCCGTTTACATAACCATATTGTACTCTAAATCACGTAGTCACTTGCAGTCTCTACTATCATGTATTTACTTTCAGTTACAAAATATCTCCTGTTTACTTGTACTTCCATTCAGCACTTCCTGTATTTTACTCTATTACCTGATTTATTTTCCTAACCTGCTATGAACTGTTGAGAGATATGTGCTCGTTCCCGTCCTGACTGGACCTGTTGAAATATTACAGAGGACGAGGCTGAGGCGTTCTGCCCTACTTACTACGGTGCCACACTAGATGAGTGCATAGACTTGGACCAGCAGCAGGACCCATTAGCAGTAGACAACATTCCATTAGTTTAGGATTGTCTTACTATTTTTGGATCACTGTATTAGACTTTGAGATTTTCTGAGATGTATTATTTTAGACACTTAGAATTCTGGATTGTATCTCTGTGATTCTCTGTTCTGGATATTTTAACTTTCATTATCATTCTATCTTACCTGTTCTACCTTAGCTGTGGTTGAGTTATATATCTGTTATATCACCCCCGTTCGGGGAGTATAACTGTTTACCTTCAACTGTTAGATGTTGTGACCTAGGACAGCGTTCTACCGCCGACACTGTAGCGTAGGCTGGACGTACCCACGCCTCGTGCCCTTATTCTAGAGTGCGGGTCGTGACACGTTTTTAGTGGTGGCCCATGCAGGTCTAGGATATAAATGTAGTGGTATTCAAACTAGAACATCACTGCAGCCTGCAGTAGAAATTAGCATATTTTTGAAGGTACTCAATCACACTAGGAAAATTCCTTATCAGATTCCGTACATCTATTTTGTTGCTTATTGTCTTCCTTAGAAATTTAAATTTTCCTCCTTTGATTTTTCTACTCATTCTCAGTAATTGCTTCTTGTTTGATCTTTGTCTCCAGGATGGTTGAGACGCGATCGCATCGCCCCGTGACGGAAGAGGCTGGAGAGGGGTCTGCAACCTCTCGTGTCCAGCAGCCAGCTTCCAGTGCCACAGGGCCAGTGCAGCCCTCAAGAGTCGGTATTTTTGCCACTTTTGTAGGAGCACCTCCAGCAGTCAGGAGGCCAGTTGTGATTCCTGAGATCCTTCCACCGCAGCAGCCTCCGCCTGTAGGGATGGTAGATGTTGCACATCTCTTCTCCTTCGTGGAGAGGATTCTTGAGTCCCACCAGCAGCAGCAGACGAGAAAGACTGCAGATTTCAGGCAGGAGATCGACGAGGCACACCAGCTGGTTCGCACTACAGTCGAGATGATCACAGCTCAGGGGGTCCAGCAGCCCCGTCGGAGGGAGAAGGACATTCAGGACTTCGAGAAGATGCATCCTCGGGAGTTCTTCGGCAAAGAGGGCATCCACGTTGCAGACGACTGGATAGAGCATATTGAGGAGATCTTCCGACTGGCAGAGATACCAGATCGACTCCAGATCGAGGCGGCGGGTAGTCAGATGCAGGACTTAGCCCGTGCGTGGTATCAGACAGATCCCAGGGTGGGAGTTGAGGGTCAGACTTGGGCCCAGTTCAAGGAGCTGTTTAAGGAGCAGTTCTTTCCTGATGTTGCCTTGGGAGGTATCGAGGCACAGTTCGAGGCTCTGGTTCAGGAGAACCAGACAATAGCTGAGTATGCCGGGGAGTTCTGCAGATTGGCCCGGTTCATTGATGATTTATCTGAGAAGACGAAGGCGAAGAAGTTTCACCGGGGTTTGATTAGAGAGGTTCGGTCGCAGACTAAGAGCGACCGGAACGCTACTTATGCTGAGATATTTTCTGGGGCCATAGCGGCGGAGGACGACCAAGGGCTGAAGCAGAAGAGGGATCGTGACTTCCACGATGGCAGCAGCAGTCAGGGGCAGGCCAAGAGGCCTCACTTCCAGCAGCAGCAGCAGCAGCAGAGGCCAGCTCAGCAGCAGTATCAACAGCAGGGTCGTGCACCCTTTCAGCAGCACCAGCAGCAGAGAGGGCAGCAGGCACCTCGTCAGGTAGTCATTTGTGCCTTCTGCAAGAAGACGGGGCACATAATCCATGAGTGCAGGAAGAAGCTAGGCAAGTGCCTACTTTGTGGTGCGGAAGATCACCAGTTGAGGGACTGCCCAGGGGCTTTTGGGCGAGGAAAGCAGGGAGGTGGAGCCAAGGCTCCAGCAGGCCAGCAGAGGAGACCAGCCCTGCAGACCCAGCAGCAGAGGTTCCAGTAGCACCAGCAGCAGGCATGAGGTGGACAGCAGGGGCAAGCTTTCGCCATGGCAGCTGAGGATGCCGAAGCCATCGGAGAGCTGATAGCAGGTTCGGTTCTCCTAGATTCCCTTCCAGCATTTGCACTCTTTAATTCTGGGGCTTTCCACAGCTTTGTGTCAGTATCGTATGCTATTAGACACAGTTTGGTTTCTGAATCATTGCCTAGGACCTGCAAGATCACGACCGGGGGTGGGGTCATTCTCGTGAGTGATGTTTGCAGAGGGCGGAGTGTTATATTGGGAGGCCGAGAGTTGGGAGTGAGTTTACTCGTCATGCCATTACCGAACTACGATATAGTATTAGGAATGGACTGGCTGAGTAGACACCACGCCCGCATTGATTGTCGTGGGGGTAGAGTTTTGTTCGGGGTGCCAGGAGAGCCAGAGTTTGAGTACACCCGACGGCAGGCAGAGCAGGACGGCGGAGTCTTCTGTGGAGCATCAGTCGAGGAGCAGGTGGCTCCGCATCCCTTGATCGCAGAGTTTCTGGACGTATTTCCAGAGGAGTTGCCAGGGCTTCCACCGGACAGAGATGTAGAGTTCTCGATAGACTTGGTTCCCAGTGCAGAATCGATCTCCCAACATGTCTATCGAGTGAACAACAGTGAACTGGTGGAGCTGAAGAAGCAGGTGGATGAGCTACAGGACAAGGGCTTCATTCGCTCGAGTTCTTTACCTTGGGGTGTACCGGTACTTTTCGTACCCAAGAAGGATGGGTCGGTACGTATGTGTATCGACTACAGGGCACTTAACAACCTGACAATGAAGAACAGATACCCACTACCGCGGATCGATGATCTGTTTGATCAGTTGAGCGGAGCTCGGGTGTTCTCCAAGATTGATTTGAGGTCGGGTTATCACCAGGTGAAGGTGAAGAGGGAGGATATCCCCAAGACCGCTTTCAGGATGCGGTACGGGCAGTTTGAGTTTTTGGTTATGTCGTTTGGGCTAACCAATGTACCAACAGTGTTTATTAATCTAATGAACAAGGTGTTCCACCAGTACTTGGACAAGTTCGTGGTGGTGTTCATTGATGATATCTTGATATATTCCAAGATGAAGGAGGAGCACGAGGAGCTTCTGCGGATAGTGCTAGAGACTCTCAGGAGGGAGCAGCTCTATGGAAAACTCTCCAAGTGTGAGTTTTTCTTGGACCAGGTAGACTTCTTGGGGCATGTGGTGACTGGAGATGGTATCTCAGTTGACCCCAAGAAGATTGTAGCAGTTGAGGCTTGGACAGCACCGACTTCAGTGGCAGAGATCAGGAGTTTCCTGGGGCTGGCAGGATACTATAGGAGATTTGTGCAGGATTTCTTCTGGGTTGCAGAGCCGTTGACACGGTTGACCCAGAAGGATACTGAGTATATTTGGTCAGAGGAGTGTCAGACAGCTTTTGATGAGTTGAAGAAGCGGCTTACGACAGCTCCGATTCTGACATTGCCTTCAGGATCAGGTGGTTTTACTATTTATAGTGATGCTTCAGGGAAGGGACTGGGTTGTGTCTTACAGCAGCATGGGAAGGTGATTGCCTATGCTTCTAGGCAATTGCGTCCCCATGAGAAGAACTACCCTACCCATGACCTGGAGCTGGCGGTGGTGATTTTTGCTTTGAAGTTATGGAAGCACTATCTGTATGGCGAGAGGGTGGAGATTTTCACAGATCACAAGAGCTTGAAGTATGTGTTTACACAGAAGGAGCTCAACATGAGGCAGCGCATGTGGCTTGAGTTGATGAAGGACTTTGACATCGCACTTCAGTATCACCCGGGAAAGGCCAACGTGGTTGCCGATGCCTTGAGTAGGTATCCGACAGCTATGTGTTTGACTATGGATCGACACTTGCTTGCAGACTTGGAGAGCCTTGGAATTGAGGTGATTGTGCCAGGGGTGCAGATACAGTTATGGGGCCTTCAGATACAGTCAAACTTGATGGACAGGATCAAGGCGACACAGTTCGATGATGTGGCTCTACGGTGTATCCGAGAGCAGATCAGTGCAGGAGTGGAGGATGTTGAGTTCTCACTTGCAGAGGATGGTGCCCTGAGGCATGGTTCCCGGTTATGTGTACCCACCGGGGAGCTCAGAGAGCAGATTATGCAGGAGGCTCACAGATCGCAGTACTCTATACATCCTGGTGCCAACAAGATGTATAGGGATCTACGAGAGCATGTCCGGTGGTATGGGATGAAGAGGGAGGTGTCCCACTTCAAAGTTAGATGCTTGATCTGTCAGCGGGTCAAGGCAGAGAGGCAGAGGCCCGGAGGATTATTGCAGCCGTTGCCCATTCCAGAGTGGAAGTGGGAACATATTACCATGGACTTTGTAGCGGGATTACCGCGTACGCCAGGAAGGAAAGACACGATTTGGGTCATCGTTGACAGGTTAACCAAATCGGCCCACTTCTTGCCATTCAAGGTGGGTACGTCTACAGAGAGGCTTGCGGAGTTGTATATGAGACAGATAGTTAGGATTCATGGAGTTTTCGTCACCATAGTCTCAGATCGGGATAGTCGCTTTACTTTCTATTTCTGGAGAAGTTTGCAGACTAGCTTAGGCACTCAGCTCAAGTTTAGTACCGCATACCACCCCCAGACGGATGGACAGTCGGAGAGGACTATTCAGACCCTTGAGGATATACTGCGGACGTGCGTCCTAGATTTTGGAGGTTCCTGGGAGGATCACCTGCAATTGGTAGAGTTTGCTTACAACAACAATTATCAGGCCAGCATTGAGATGTCACCGTTTGAGGCTCTGTACGGGCGTAGGTGTCGTACACCCTTATCTTGGGATGATGTTGAAGAGCGAGCTTTACTGGGACCAGAGATGGTTGTTGACGCAGCCAAGAAGGTGAAGCTCATCAGGGACAGACTTCGCGTGGCGTAGGACAGACATCGGCACTGGGCCGATAGCCACCGGAGGCCGCTGGAGTTTGAGGTACTGTTTTAGAGATAGGATTAGAAGTAGGTTGTATTTTGTTTGTTTTGTTTGATTGATCATGTTTGATTTTTAGTAACTTGAGACCTTGCTTGTGATTAGGTTGGAGACATGGTTTTTCTGCAGATATCTCCGACTCGTGCTATGATACGTTTTGGTGGAGGTGGGAAGCTTAGCTCGCGCTTCATCGGCCCTTTCATTATCAGCGGAAGAGTCGGTGACGTGGCATACAGGCTAGACTTGCCACCTGCACTAGTGGGAGTTCACAACGTATTTCACGTATCACAGTTGAGACGGTACGTGGCTGACCCTAGCCATGTGTTCGATCACTCGGAGATAGAGGTTGGACCTACTCTCAGTTATCCAGAGCAGCCTGTGGAGGTTTTGGATCGCCGGGAGAAGGTATTGAGGAACCAGGTGATACCCTTGGTACGCGTCGCATGGAGGCATCATTCTCCAGGAGAGTCTACCTGGGAGCGGGAGGATGAGATGCGCGAGCGGTACCCCTATCTTTTTGGACCTTGAGGTATACTTTCTATCCTTCTTAGCAGTTAGTTTCGGCTTTAAATTTCGAAGACGAAATTATTTTAAGGGGGGTAGATTTGTCACTACCACTTTTCTAGCTTGAGGGTATTTTGGTCGTTTTCAAAATTTTAGAATTTAATTTGAATTAATATTATTATTTATAATTAATGTGATTTTTAAGTGATTTTTAGAATAATTAATTTTTGGTGTTTTAGAGACTTTGACTTATGTTGACCTTGTAGACTAATCTAGTGGCAAACCTAGGTCTTGATTTTGTGATTAGGATATGAAAACCTAGGTTGACTTAAGTTAGTGAGGTTTAACTCATTGGGATTAGTTTGGTGAAATTAGGGGCTAGATTGATTAAGTAATGGCTTGTGAAATCATAAGTCATTTTATGACTAATAGGCTTAACGGCCCATAGGCCCACACCCATTGAACCAAGCCCTAACCCTAGAAATTCTGGCCAGCCCACTATGGTCATCCCCCCCCCCTTTTTATATCCTCTTGAAATTAGGGTTGTCTCTTTAGGAAACATTGCCATTTGGAAGAGGTGAGCCTCCATCTTTGTAAATCCTTAGAAATTCCTTTTTAACTCCAAATTCCTCCAAACAAATTGCAATAGGACCTAATATTAGTATTCTTGCTGTTGTTGATGAGTATTTTCAGGAAACACACAATTTGAGGAAGTTTGGTAGCATATGAAACTCTTCCTATTTGGAGATTTTGAACCATTGTTCACCTATAGGTATAATTCCTTCTATTGCTTTTAAATTCTGTTAAAAATCATTTCTAGGATGTCCTAACCCTAACCTAACAGTAGGATAGGCTAACCCTAGAATTTGGACCCATTACGTGTCCGTATCGGACACGTATCAATGTGTATAGGTTAGTGTTCGACGAAATGCCTCAAAGGGCATTTCGTTCGATTTTTGTGATTATGTTTGAATAGGAAAATCCATTCTAGTCTCGCTTATGCATTTCTTGGACACTGAGCACGTTTTCGTGTAAGGTCGGGTCGACACGAGCGTGTGGACACGCGGTCGTGCACGCGCGCGCGCGGGCAGGAGCATCCCCTGCTACTCGGGCGGAACTGCTCGTTGCATACAGCATCTCGACCCACGAAACTCAACACACACGTTGTGTCCATGACTGACATGAGGCTCGTAAAGTTTCACGAGTCCTTGTGTCGTGTCGGACACGTAATTACATGTGCACGTGCATTGCACTGTGCGGTCCAGTGTGTTGTTTTGTGTTCTATATTTTAATCGTTTTTAATGCTTGTAAATTATGTTTTAAATTGTTAAATAGATCCTAAATATTATGCATATTATGTGATAGATACAATCTCCATTTTAGTTTAGATTTTATTTGGAAATGGGATTCGAAATGGAAAAAAAATTATTGTTTCACTGATACTTCCTGAAACCGACATTTCAGCATTTACCCAACTGGTAAAATCCCAGATTCTTGTGTTTTCTCAACTGTTAAATAGCCCCACATATCAATGTTCATGCCTAGTTTCATAGTTCACTCAATTATAGGCTTTTGGTTGTGAGATTGAGCTTTTGGCTATTGGTTTCATATTTGAATTTGTTGAACTGGGTTGTGTTCAGTTTTGAACCTGAGATTTCCAAATCTTCCTATATTTGAACTGTTGTTAACTGGTTACCTGTGAAATGGATTGATAATGTGTGAATCACTGAAATGTATAATCTGAGTTCCCCCTTGATTATTGAATGTCTAATTTGTTTTCCTTCTTTTTGAATAAACTGATTTGATTCCTGTTTAGGCATAGAACCTGAGAGTTCAGTTTTTTTTCCTTATTCCAGTTTCCTGTTGTAAACCTGAGAAATTGTGAACTGAATGGTTCCCTAAGTAGAAGACCTGAGTTTAGTTCTTTGAAGTTGGGAATCGAGTTCCTTCCAATTTTGTGAATTCAATGTGTACACAGTTCCTCCCTTTATGACTGTTATGAAAATGAAACCTGAGTACTCCCTCTTTTGAACTGTTTTAAACCTGAAATGTACATTGTTACCTTGATTGGCACATAACTGAGATTTCCTCCTTGTGTATAAAACTGAGATTTATATGGTTACATTGATTTCAATACTGTCATTTAGTTGATTATTGAATGTCTGATTGGATTCCTTCTTTTGAATGCCTGAATTGTTCCCATTCACTCTTCTTAAACTGTTGTTCATCCCCTTTCAATTGGTTTTAAATAAAAACTAAGAGTGAGCTCTTCATAAAACCTGAGTTTGAGTTTCATGTTATGTAAAACCTGAGAATAGGTTGTTGACACTGGAGTGGGTTCTTGCATTTAAACTGTTATGGTTTTCCCATAAAACCTGAGATTCATATGTATAAAACTGAGTTTAAGGAGGTATTAGTTGATTAGTAAACTGAATTCATTCCTTTCCTCACTATCCCTTATACACACACATCCACATTTGCACATTAAATGGCTCACTGTTTTTCAGGATTTGTTTTCTCTGTTATTTCCAGTTGCACATGGAACATTACACACACTCTTGTGATACCTCACACATACATGCCTAATCTATGACACACACTCACACTTGTATATTCATGTGTCCCCTCATTTCCTTCCCTATAGATATATTATATATGCATTGTTATTTAAACTTGTAACCTATATATATATCATAGTTTTGTACCTATACATATTGGTTATATATATAGGAATGTATGAAAATGAATGTATATGTATATATGGGATATGACATGTCATGATATATGGTATGTATGTATAGATAGCCAATATGGGTATATTCTATTTAGATTGTAATTCATATACCAATATGTGTATTGATTAGCTATAGAGGATATCTTGGTAGATGTGTCTAGTAGGCTATAGGCTAGATATATAGCATATATTGATGTGTATTGGTAGGCTTGATATGGTATTGCCTAGAGTAGACTTGTTAGAACTTAGAATAACTTGCTAGACCTAGATTATACTAGTTTGACTTAGGTTTGGCTTGGTTGACCTAGTTTGACTTCTAGGGTTGACCAGAGTTGACCAAGAGTTGACTTTGGTCTAGATTGACCTAGATTCATGTAAAACGCATTGTAGTGCATTACATTTCTATTCTGGACTTGTTGTGACTTGTACTGTTCTAAATAGGGGCCAGACACCACTCCTCGGACGGTACTTTTATCTCGGACTTTCAGTTAGCAGGCGAGTACATTCTCTGATCTTTTCATACCTGTCTGGACTATATTCATGCTCTAGATTACTCTACATGATGCTGACACGTATCTTCACGGATTAGTACTATATGGATCCCTTTCTAAGATGTTATCCCTCTATGGGTGCATCGGGTACTCCTTGTACTCGTACTAGTTCATATTTTTACATGTTCTCATGTGCTTTCATGTGCTTATCATGTGTCTCATGTACTACTCATTACATGAGTTCACGTATCTTAGTTGTATTCATGTGCTTATGACATAACTTGAACGGATCCTTGTGTATTGATTGGGGCGGGGTGAGTAGAATTGGTTATGTGGACACAATCCCCAGTAGGTATTTATGTGCTCCTTATTTGTATTCATGTGCCCCCAAGCCGTTTATATAACCATATTGTACTCTAAATCACGTAGTCACTTGCAGTCTCTACTATCATGTATTTACTTTCAGTTATAAAATATCTCCTGTTTACTTGTACTTCCATTCAGCACTTCCTGTATTTTACTCTATTGCCTGATTTATTTTCCTAACCTGCTATGAACTGTTGAGAGATATGTGCTCATTCTCGTCCTGACTGGACCTATTGAAATATTACAGAGGACGAGGCTGAGGCGTTCTGCCCTACTTACTACGGTGCCACACTAGATGAGTGCCTGGACTTGGACCAGCAGCAGGACCCATTAGTTTAGGATTGTCTTACTATTTTTGGATCACTGTATTAGACTTTGAGATTTTCTGAGATGTATTATTTTAGACACTTAGAATTCTGGATTGTATCTCTGTGATTCTCTGTTCTGGATATTTTATCTTTCATTATCATTCTATCTTACATGTTCTACCTTAGCTGTGGTTGAGTTATATATCTGTTATGTCACTCCAGTTCGGGGAGTATAACTGTTTACCTTCAACTGTTAGATGTTGTGACCTAGGACAGCGTTCTATCGCCGACACTGCGTAGGCTGGACGTACCCATGCCTCGTGCCCTTATTCTAGGGTGCGGGTCGTGGCACTGGTGTATGTCCATACACAAACGCGGGATCAGACATACGACAAAGTTACATATAGAATGTAACAGTACTCGATAAATACATACGGAGAAGGAAGGCATGATGACGTACACTACTAACAGTTTCTCCTTAACCCGTTGTTTAAACATGTGAGAGATATGAAAACTGTCCTAAGCATAGTAGAGACTGAAAGTAATACTACATGTGAAGTTTTAACTTGCTACCCAAGGATCAACATTTAACATGGTTGGAATTCACAGTTTATGGTTATAGCAGTATGTAAAGTTTGTAGAAGTACTTGCCTTTAGCAAAGCAAAGCAACAATAAAAATGCTATAGATGCTTGGTGACTCATCACTATACAAATAACACATAAACTTAGTTTTTATACTAAGTTAAACAGTAAGACACTAGTTGTGTGATACGACTTTCTGACTGGACACCTAGCCAAATGATGAGTTTAGCATATGAGACCAATATGAGGTAATACACTACTCTAACTAACTTTCTAGGGCCTTTACACTAGTGCGGGGTGAGGTCCAATACGTCTATAACTCAAAACAACACGAAATATTGAAAGTCATAATTATTCAATAAATAAATCAAACTGTACACTGTGTTCCAACAATTTTTGAGATAGGCAAAAAGCTCCATTTTAAATAAAATAAAGTACCAAAATGATCCTTGTTAATTATAGAAATTTATAATAATTTTTTTGGAATTTATAAACCCTCATAAATATTTATTAAAAATCAGCAAACATAAGTATCCTAAAAATGAGTTCTTGTCACGCCCCAGAACCAGAATACTGGAGAGCGGGGGCAGACATAGCCAGCTACGTATATTGAAATAGAAACCACCTCGATATACGGTCACGGCTGTCTATATATGTGAGGGTTTTCTACAAGCCAACAGTCTCTTATGGTCATGAACAAGCCTAGTGTCTCAATCACCACAAGTAAGTAAAGTCGCAAGATGTATGATCATTAAATATACAATAATAAGGCGTCCCAAATATTACATATTCAGCTGATCATGAAGCTAGTCGTTACAAAATGTTAGGACTAGCAAGAGTTTAGTCATACATGATCAACCCTAGGATTTGTCAATCATGTTTACAGCCCGTAGGCAGACAGTAAGTAAAAGTGCTTCGAGCTAACAGGTGCTCGTCGGCTAAACGCCTCAAAAGAATAATTTTTACAATAGAGTGAGCGAAACAAAATAGAAAACCCACTCTTGGCCCGGATTTCGTCTAGTGTTCACCATTGGGCTGGAAGCTTGGTAGATCCTCGGGAGCTGCTCCGAAATCTGGCCACACAAAACCAGCTGGGTCAACCCCAGAAAGAGCAAGTGCCACAAGGGGGCCACGAAATAAGAACAAAAGCCAGCAATCAGCACAGAAAATCTAATATTAAAACTAAAATTATGAAAACATGTCAGGATGATATACGACGAGATAACCATGGAACTATTCCGATAGCCAGGTTACAACCCGTAAACCAAACAAGGACCGGGGTTGTAACCCTTCATCTGAACAGAGCTTGGTTTCCCACCATTTATCGGCAAGATAAGTAATGTAAGTAATCAAGACAGGAAGCAATCTTGCATGGGATCAAGACACGACTAGACTGGTTATACCTCATTCAATCAATCACGGCCAAGCAGATCCTACGGCTTACTACTTTAACTAACTAGGGTTATCACAGGCCTAATTACTAACAAGATGCAGTGAGATTGTTCCACAGCCACAAGCCCTGCAGACCATCCAGGTTACCCAGAACGAAAGATTAGGGTTGAATTCAGGTGGGTACATCGCCCGAGGACAAATGTACCCTTAGGTGACTTAGAGGGTGCAACACGCGATGGTGTGCTGGAAATGTGCCTTACTCGACGGCAGGCTACAGATCCCAAGAGCGCCCAGGTAACGGGATTGCCTGTAGCTGTGTCAATCTCTTCATGACTACTGTGTTATTCTAGTTATTAACCTTAATCCATTTTAGTAGGAACTCCTGACCGTGGTACTCAGGAGTCCCATCCTAGACATGATACAAGACAGGACAAGTGGATTTAACAAGCAAGCAAGAAAGAACCACCCACGGTGTCAAGGCAGGTCAAGTTAAGTTATCAAGATAAATTATGTCAGGGTACTTGTCAGGAGTGCGCCACGACGGGCCACTACCAGGTCAGGTTGGTCATGTCAGGAGTGCACCACCACGGGTCACTGTCGTGTTATGCTAGTTCCTTGTCATACCGTGCCACGTACAATAGTCATTCCAAACATGTTAAGTAAAATCAAGTTCATGACAAAAGGCGTAAGGATATAAAATGGGCATAAAATATCTAATAAAATATCAAAGTGCAGGGTTATAGAAGAGCCAGGCTTAAAGAAATAAGACCAAAACTACAAGAGCCAATGGGTTAAGCAAAGGGGGTCAGGGGAGCAGCGTACGAAAAGTCACGCACGCTGAGAGCAGCGTAGGTGAAAAGTCACGCACGCTACAGGGAGCATCGTAGGTGAAAAGTCACGCACACTGAGAGAGCAGCGTAGGTGAAAAGTCACGCACGCTGAGAGAGTAGCGTAGGTGAAAAGTTACGCACGCTCAGAGAGCAGCGTAGGTGAAAAGTCACGCTCGCTACAGGAAGCAACGTAGGTAAAAAGTCACGCACGCTACAGGGAGCAGCGTAGGTGAAAAGTCACGCACGCTCAAGGGAGCAGTGTACGTGAAAAGTCATGCACGCTCAAGGGAGCAGTGTGCGTGAAAAGTCACGCACGCTCAAGGGAGCAATGTACGTGAAAAGTCACGCACGCTACAGGAAGCAGTGTGCGTGAAAAGTCACGCACACTCAAGGGAGCAGTGTGCGTGAAAAGTCACGCACGCTCAAGGGAGCAGTGTACATGAAAAGTCATGCACACTGAGAGCTGCATACGCGTAAAAACACGCACACAGGATCTGGGTCTTCTTCTCCATGGCTGAGAAGAAGCTCCAATGGCTCCAAAACTTCAAAACCTCACAACTTGGCCATCCGAACTCCAAATCCAGATTTCCAAAGTTCTAACCAGGGTGGAATTGAATGCTCTTCCACTTGGAAACACCAAAATCCATGAAAATCCAACTTAAAGAGATCAAACCATGCAAAATCCGAAAATAGAAATAACTTAGATCTAGAGCAAAGGAGACTTCAAATCTTAAAACACCAAGTTCTAATATTGATCACCATGTCCTAATCTAGCAAATGAACCAAGAAAATAAGGCTCTCATGAAATGGCAAGGTGCACTTGCCTTGGGTTAGGAGAGTTGTGGAGAAAGGAGAAGAAGAAGAAGAAGAAAATTAATGGTGGAAGTTATGAGGAGAGAGAGTGGTAGGTGGGGATATAAAGAGGGGGAGTTGTGGTGTGTTGAGGGTGGAGTGTAGGGCTAGGGTGTTCCAACACATAAAACCGAACCAAACCGAGCCATCCCCAATAAAATCGAGCCATGCCAAAACCCAAAATACGAGAAATACCGAAATCCCACAAGTTGAGAAAAATAAAAATACATGCCAAATCCAGATACGAGTATAAATACGAAATACGAAAAAATACGGGAAATAAGGGTGACAACTCTACCCACCTTAAAAGAATTCCGTCCTCGAAATTTAATCAAGGAGCTAGAGATTGCCACGACAAGCTACACTAAGCACAGGCAAGCTACACTAAGCAGTCCAATCATACAATCATACAATGCAAGCAAGGAAGGGAAAATGTGAGGCATAAGAAAGATATTATACCTCACGAGTCAAACAGGTAGGGATATCGCGATCGGATGTCGTCCTCACGCTCCCATGTTGACTCACCCAGAGAGTGATGACCCCAAGTAACATGGACTAATTTAATAGTCTTGTTCTTGAGTATCTTTTCTCTCCGGTCCAAAATAGACACGGGCCTCTCCTCATACGAAAGGTTGGTACCAACAACCAATTCCGAATGGTCTAGGATGTGGCTCGGGTCCGAAATATACCATCGTAATTGGGACACATAGAATACATCATGCACCTCACTTAGCGACGGCGGAAGAGCGAGACGATAGGATACATCTCCTACTCGCTCTAGAATATCGAACGGCCCTATATACCTAGGACTAAGCTTTTCCCGCATGCCAAAGTGAATGACGCCGCGGTTAGGCGAGATCCTAAGGAATACATGGTCGCCGACAGCAAATTCTAAGGGACGCCGATGAGCATCGGCCCAATGGCGCTGGCGGTCCTGGGTAACTCGGAGGTGATCTCTAACCTTCCTGACCACTTCAACCGTCTGGAAAATCAATTCGGGTCCGAGCATCTGTCTCTCCCCGACATCGTTCCATGCTAGCGGGGATCTGCACTTCCTGCCATAGAGAGCCTCGAATGGTGCCATCTGGATACTGGCCTGATAACTGTTGTTGTACGAGAAATCCACCAGGTGCAGATGATTCTCCCATGAACCACCGAAGTCAAGGGTACAGGATCTCAACATATCTTCAAGAGTCTGGATTGTGCGTTCTGATTGACCATCCGTCTGCGGGTGATAAGCTGAGCTGAATTGAAGACGAGTCCCCAAACTCTTCTGCAAGCTGCGCCAAAAGTGTGATGTGAATCTTGAATCCCTATCTGAGGTGATGCTGACTGGCACACCGTGAAGCCTGACGATCTGCCTGAGGTACATCTCTGCTAGCTGCGCCGTCGACTGTCCAACTCTGAATAGGAGAAAGTGTGCCACCTTGGTAAGCCTGTCCACAATTACCCAAATAGCATCTCTGTCGGCCGGAGATCTGGGCAATCCGGTCTCGAAATCCATGGTTATATGTTCCCATTTCCATTCTGGGATCGGTAAGGGTTGAAGAAGTCTAGCGGGCCTCTGATGTTCAGCTTTTACCTGTTGGCAAACCAAACACCGAGAGACAAACCGGGCTATCTCCCTCTTCATGCCATTCCACCAAAAATGTTGACGAATATCACGGTACATCTTCGTACCACCCGGATGAATAGAATACTGTGAACTGTGGGCTTCTGCCATGACTTCCTGTCTGATATCTCCACTAGGTACACAAAGACGAGTGCCGTGCCGAAGGGTACCGTCTTCATGGATACATAACTCTGGCCTTCTTCCTGCTTCACACTCTGCTCTGAGTCGCTGAAGCTTGGAATCTGCTGACTGCGCCATCCGGATCCTCTCAACTATGCTGGACTGAACCTGTAGACTGGCCATCAATGCCACACTGGTAGGAAGAACCACTTCAATTCCCATCTTCTGAAGATCTGCCAATAGTTCTGGTTGTGCCGTCAGGAAATAAACTCCGGCTCTCCTACTCAATGCATCTGCTACAACGTTGGCCTTCCCGGGATGATACTGCAAATCCACATCATAATCCACCAATAGCTCGAGCCATCTTCTCTGCCGCATATTAAGGTCCTTCTGGGTGAAAACATACTTCAGGCTCTTACGATCAGTAAAAATCTCCACTCTATCTCCGTAGAAGTAGTGTCTCCACAACTTCAAAGCAAACACTACCGCCGCCAATTCCAAGTCGTGGGTCGGGTAATTCTTCTCATGATCACGAAGTTGACATGACGCATAAGATATTACCTTCCCATGCTGCATCAAGACACACCCCAATCCTCTGCCTGAAGCGTCGCAATAAACTGTGAATCCTCCGATCCCATCTGGAAGGGTGAGAATGGGAGCCGTTATCAAACCTCGCTTCAACTTCTCAAATGATTCCTAACACTCTGCTGTCCAAGCAAACGGCACATCCTTGCGGGTCAACTGGGTCATCGATGCTGAAATCCTTGCGAAATCTGAAACGAACCGTCGGTAGTAGCCGGCCAATCCAAGGAAGCTGCGAACCTCTGCCACTGAGCTGGGTACCGGCCACGACTCGATAGCCACAATCTTCTGGGGATCCACTTCCACTCCTCCTCGGGTAATGATGTGACCCAAGTACGAAATGCGATCGAGCCAGAACTCATATTTACTGAACTTGGCGTACAACTGATGCTCCCTAAGCGTCTGAAGGATGACTCTGAGATGCTGCTCATGCTCTGCTTCACTCTTGCTATAGACCAGGATATCATCTAGGAACACGATCACAAATTGGTCCAAGTAAGACATAAAAATGCGATTCATGAGGTCCATGAATACGGCCGACGCATTGGTCGCTCTAAAGGGCATAACAAGGAACTCTCAATGTCCATACCTCGATCTGAATGCTGTCTTCGGGATGTCCTATTCTCTGACTCTGATCTGGTGGTATCCTGACTGCAAGTCGATCTTCGAGAATACTGAAGCCCCTCTGAGCTGATCAAACAAGTCATCTATCCTCGGAAGAGGGTATCTGTTCTTGATTGTCACCGAATTCAAGGTACGATAATCAACACATAGCCTGGACGTACCATCCTTCTTTTTCACAAGAAGCATCGGGGCTCCCCAAGGCGATCCACTTGCACGGATGAATCCCTTGGTCCTCAGTTCTTCAATCATCTTGTACAAAATCTCCAATTCTGAAGGCGCCATCCTGTAGACTCGCTCTGACACTGGTGCTGTCCCGGGAATCAAGTCTATAATGAACTCAATCTCCCTCTCTGGCAGCATCCCTGGAAGCTCCTCTAGAAAGACATCTGGAAACTCATCAACTATCCGGGGTAACTGCACTGCTGCTACTGCCATCCGCAATGCTGGAGAAGATGGCTCCACTACGCCTCTGGAAAACGAAAACTCTGGCTCGTCGGGGATACTAAAGACAACTCTGCCAATATGGCAGTCTATCGTAGCATACTGGTTCCGCAACCAATCCATGCCTAGGACTACATCATAGTCTGCCATAGGAAACTCTATGAATCTAGCGGGGAACTCCCTATCGCTAACTACGATCCGACACGAAGAAAACACTCGATCTACTCCCACAAGACCATTACCAGTAAGTATATTGAGCCTCACTGATAATGACTCAGGCTCCAATCCTATCCGTATCGTGAATCGTGCAGACATGAATGAATGCGATGCACCAGAATCAAACAATACCGAAGCTGGAAAGGAGTTGATGAGAATAGTACCTGCCACTACCTCACCTGGTGCAACTTCTTCCGCCATAGCCATCATCATGGCCTGACCTTGTCCTCTGGCTGCTGGTACCCTCTGCTGGAAACCTCTCTGTCTATTCTGGGTCTGAGCTTGGGCTTGTGCATACTGCTGGGGGTGTTGTTGCTGGAATGCCTGAGACTGAGGCGGCAAGGGCCTCGAAGACTGATACTGCTACTGCTGAGATGGTACTGGGGCCGGTCCTCTCACCGAAGAGCTAGAAGGGTTGGATGCAGATGAACCACCCCTATTCGGGCAAGCCCCTATCCTATGATCTGCTGCTCCACAAGCCAGGCACAATCCCTGTGCCCTGCGACAGTCTGCTACCACATGCCCTGGCTTCCCGCAATGAGAACATCCCATCGCGGAAGTTTGCTTCTGCTTCTGCTGCTGCGGGTACATCAGGGTCGAATGCTGAACCGACGTTACTGAGGCCGCCCGCCTCGGAGTTCCAATGATCAATCCCCTAGCTGCCGGGGTTGGAGCTGATGATTGGTGCATCTGGCTGTGGGACCGCTTCCTACTTCCGGTCCTATCAACGATCCTCTGGGAGGTGTACTCATGCCTCCTAGCTGCTCTCAAGACTGCATCGAACGTCTGGTGCTCGAACTGCTCAACCGCCAACAAGATCTCCAAATGCAGTCCCTGCTGGAACTGCTGGGCCCTATCAAACTCGGTCGCCACCAAGGTGGGGGCAAACCTACTGAGTCTAGAAAACTTCGATGCATAACTGTCGACTGTTCTGCCTCCTTGCTTCAAGTTGGTAAATCTGGTCTGCAGGTCGTACCGAGCCACAGCATCAAAGTACTTCGTCTGGAATCTCTCCCTAAACACTGCCCAAGCAATGGGTGCCACTAATCCCATGGCCTGCGCCGTCCACCAATTGTGAGCTAAATCCAACAACTGCAGGCGTACCACCGCCACCTTCTCATTCTCAGGTATCCTGGCTGCTTCCAGAATCACCTCAGTATCCTGAAGCCATGTATCCGCGGCAATCGCATCCTCGCTGCCGTCGAAGAAAGGAGGGTTCAAGCGCTTGAAACTGTTGGACGCCTGGTTCCCTGGATGTTCGCCTCGGGTCAAAGCATATTGAACTGTCTGGTGCAGGGCGTCGCTTCGACGATCCTGGGAAGCTATCAAAGTTCTGATGAGGCCTACTAAGGTACCATCATCTGGCTCTGCGGGCTGGATGGGCCGAACTGGTGACTCTCCTCCAGTAGGCACAACTCTGGAGGCTACCCCGGAATGCTGGGCTTGATCTCCAGGTTGCTGCTGATCCGCGAGATGTGCTCCACCTCGTCGATCGGTAGGACCAGGTACAGTGCCGCTGAAGAAGACGACACAGAAAACAATAAGGAAAGGACCAGGACAGATCAACGACATAAGCACAGGATCAGGGCAAGAATCCAGGGATTCAGAGGATACGAACAAAGATCAAGGACGAGTACTGATTGAGACATCTATCTGGTAAACCCCTACACATCTTGATTTACAAGACCTGTATGGGCCACCATTTAAACCATGTCACGCCCCAGAACCAGAATACTGGAGAACGGGGGCAGACATAGCCAGCTACGTATATTGAAATGGAAACCACCTCGATATACGGTCACGGCTGTCTAGATATATGAGGGTTTTCTACAAGCCAACAGTCTCTTATGGTCATGAACAAGCCTAGTGTCTCAATCACCACAAGTAAGTAAAGTCGCAAGATGTATGATCATTAAATATACAATAATAAGGCGTCCCAAATATTACATATTCAGCTGATCATGAAGCTAGTCGTTACAAAATGTTAGGACTAGCAAGAGTTTAGTCATACATGATCGACCCTAGGATTTGTCAATCATGTTTACAGCCCGTAGGCAGACAGTAAGTAAAAGTGCTTCGAGCTAACAGGTGCTCGTCGGCTAAACACCTCAAAAGAATAATTTTTACAATAGAGTGAGCGAAACAAAATAGAAAACCCACTCTTGGCCCGGATTCCGTCTAGTGTTCACCATTGGGCTGGAAGCTTGGTAGATCCTCAGGAGCTGCTCCAAAATCTGGCCACACAAAACCAGCTGGGTCAACCCTAGAAAGAGCAAGTGCCACAAGGGGGCCACGAAATAAGAACAAAAGCCAGCAATCAGCACAGAAAATCTAATATTAAAACTAAAATTACGAAAACATGTCAGGATGATATACGACGAGATAACCATAGAACTATTCCGATAGCCAGGTTACAACCCGTAAACCAAACAAGGACCGGGGTTGTAACCCTTCATCTGAACAGAGCTTGGTTTTCCACCATTTATCGGCAAGATAAGTAATATAAGTAATCAAGACAGGAAGCAATCTTGCATGGGATCAAGACACGACTAGACTGGTTATACCTCATTCAATCAATCACGGCCAAGCAGATCCTACGGCTTACTACTTTAACTAACTAGGGTTATCACAGGCCTAATTACTAACAAGATGCAGTGAGATTGTTCCACAGCCACAAGTCCTGCAGACCATCCAGGTTACCCAGAACGAAAGATTAGGGTTGAATTCAGGTGGGTACATCGCCCAAGGACAAATGTACCCTTAGGTGACTTAGAGGGTGCAATACGCGACGGTGTGCTGGAAATGTACCTTACTCGACGGCAGGCTACAGATCCTAAGAGCGCCCAGGTAACGGGATTGCCTGTAGCTGTGTCAATCTCTTCATGACTACTGTGTTATTCTAGTTATTAACCTTAATCCATTTTAGTAGGAACTCCTGACCGTGGTACTCAGGAGTCCCATCCTAGACATGATACAAGACAGGACAAGTGGATTTAACAAGCAAGCAAGAAAGAACCACCCACGGTGTCAAGGCAGGTCAAGTTAAGTTATCAAGATAAATTATGTCAGGGTACTTGTCAGGAGTGCGCCACGACGGGCCACTATCAGGTCAGGTTGGTCATGTCAGGAGTGCACCACCACGGGTCACTGTCGTGTTATGCTAGTTCCTTGTCATACCGTGCCACGTACAATAGTCATTCCAAACATGTTAAGTAAAATCAAGTTCATGACAAAAGGCGTAAGGATATAAAATGGGCATAAAATATCTAATAAAATATCAAAGTGCAGGGTTATAGAAGAGCCAGGCTTAAAGAAATAAGACCAAAACTACAAGAGCCAATGGGTTAAGCAAAGGGGGTCAGGGGAGCAGCGTACGAAAAGTCACGCACGCTGAGAGCAGCGTAGGTGAAAAGTCACGCACGCTACAGGGAGCAGCGTAGGTGAAAAGTCACGCACACTGAGAGAGCAGCGTAGGTGAAAAGTCACGCACGCTGAAAGAGCAGCGTAGGTGAAAAGTCACGCACGCTCAGAGAGCAGCGTAGGTGAAAAGTCACGCTCGCTACAGGGAGCAACGTAGGTGAAAAGTCACGCACGCTACAGGGAGCAGCGTAGGTGAAAAGTCACGCACGCTCAAGGGAGCAGTGTACGTGAAAAGTCACGCACGCTCAAGGGAGCAGTGTGCATGAAAAGTCACGCACGCTCAAGGGAGCAGTGTGCGTGAAAAGTCACGCACGCTACAGGGAGCAGTGTGCGTGAAAAGTCACGCACATTCAAGGGAGCAGTGTGCTTAAAAAGTCACGCACGCTCAAAGGAGCAGTGTACGTGAAAAGTCACGCACACTGAGAGCTGCGTACGCGTAAAAACACGCACGCAGGGTCTGGGTCTTCTTCTCCATGGCTGAGAAGAAGCTCCAATGGCTCCAAAACTTCAAAACCTCACAACTTGGCCATCCGAACTCCAAATCCAGATTTCCAAAGTTCTAACCAGGGTGGAATTGAATGCTCTTCCACTTGGAAACACCAAAACCCATGAAAATCCAACTTAAAGAGATCAAACCATACAAAATCCGAAAATAGAAATAACTTAGATCTAGAGCAAAGGAGACTTCAAATCTCAAAACACCAAGTTCTAATGTTGATCACTATGTCCTAATCTAGCAAATGAACCAAGAAAATAGAGCTCTCATGAAGTGGCAAGGTGCACTTGCCTAGGGTTAGGAGAGTTGTGGAGGAAGGAGAAGAAGAAGAAGAAGGAAATTAATGGTGGAAGTTATGAGGAGAGAAAGTGGTAGGTGGGGATATAAAGAGGAGGAGTTGTAGTGTATTGAGGGTGGAGTGTAGGGCTAGGGTGTTCCAACACATAAAACTGAACCAAACCGAACCATCCCCAATAAAACCGAGCCATGCCAAAACCCAAAATACGAGAAATATCGAAATCCCACAAGTTGAGAAAAATAAAAATACATGCCAAATCCAGATACGAGTATAAATACGAAATACGGAAAAATACGAAAAATGAGGGTGACAGTTCTGTTTTCCCATTTTTATAAAATACAAAAATTATATAATAAATATTGGAAAATTATAGTATATTAGCTAAATTAACATAGTATTTAAATACAATTTTTCCCAGATTTTTACAGCAAATAAAATACATATAAAAATTCAAAAACAACAAGCAACAGTTTCTGGAAAATAATTAATTAATTATTTACTATTTTGTCCATGTATTCAAAATTGAACCAAAGTCCAGATACAGGACCCAGACCCATGAATCAAGTCCAATATGACTTGTACAGACTCTAAATGTATTAGACACAATTGGGCCCAAAAATCCATGTTAGGCTTGGACATCAATTGGCCATGATTAATATAATACAGGAATTTAAATATAAATAATATATTTTAAAGTGGTAAAATATACAAGTCACAAAGTTACACAATAAATAACTTGTAAAATTTTACATAATAATATTTTATACAAAGTAGAATTTGAAATACATATATAAATATACAATAACAATATTTATATATATACATATAAATATATAGATATTTATATAAATAATGGATATATATAAGTATAATAAATATACATATATATATATATATATATATATATAAAAGTACTAAATATAAAATATATATATATATACAAATACAGTATATGTGCATATACAAAATAGTATATATATAATAAATATATATATACATAAATATAGATGTATACATATACATACATAAATATACATGTGTACATATATAAAAAAAATATATATATATATATACATAAATATACATGTATACATATATATATAAATACATATATATATATATACATATATACATATAAATAATAAAATAAAAAAATATATATATAAATAATAAAATAAAAACATAAACAAAACAAAACAGGAAAAGAGGGCTCGAACTCGGCCAGGGGGGTAGGGTTTTAGCGCGCCCGGGCTGGCCAGGGGGTCAACCCGAGTCATTTGTTAGGGAAAGGGTTCGGGTTAGTTTTATGTTAGAATTCAGGTTAATGGGTTTTAACCCGATAGCCCAAACTTCGTGTCCTGACAGTTAGGGATACGAAGAACGGCCGAGTCCAAGTGTCCAGGTCGTGCACGACACGCACGACTCGAGTTGGACGTGTCCAGACTTACCACAAGGTTCGTCGAGATTCGACGAGTCACATAGGTGAGTACGAGACACAACAGGACACGAGAGGCCAAAAGGCACATACGTGTCCAAGTCGAGCGGGCTGTTGATGCTGCGACAGGGCGGAGGAAGCGTCGACGTCGCGGCGCTGGGGTGGCGCTGCACTCGCCTTGACGTGGCGAACTGGATGGCGGTGGTTGTAGGCGGTGAAGGTGGCTGTGGAGGTGGCGCTAGGGTGTCGTCGGAGTTATGGTTTCGGTGGGATCTCGTCGGGGAAGAAGGGGGGTCGTGGTGGTGTGATAGGGTTAGGGTTCGGTCTGGGGAGGTATTTATAGGGAGGAGGAGGTTGATTTCAGGGCTGGGGCTGGCCGGATTGTCGGGGCGGTGGTCAAGGGGGTCATCGGTCATCGGAGGCAGTTGGCCAGAGAACGTGGAGGTGACGGTGGTTTTGCAGCAAGGTCCCCCAAATTTGGGGTTTTGCATAAATGCCCTATCAGTTTGCAAATATCATTTGCAAACTGTAATTAAAACAAATTATTAAATTGCATACTGATATAATAACAATTAAAACTATTACAAAGTGATATTAAAATTATTCAAATAATTACAAAATGATATATTTTGACTTAAAAAATATTTAAAAAATATTTAAAATTCTAGAAAAATTCCTAATAATTATATTAATTCATTTTAAATACATAAATGCTATTTAATATTATTAAAATATTATTTTTGAAATCTAGGGCTTATACGTTCCATTTTATGTTTATACATATGCTCTCTTGCTTACTGACACATTGTTACACGGATTAGTGTCATGGATCTCTACATACTATATTTCGTGATTATCGTGTTTCCGTGTTTTGTGACTTGTTCGAGTCCATGAGTACTAGTCGGGAGGGGAAATATCTTAGTAGACATGTGGACTACCCAGAAACATCCCAAAATGTCTGATCGTTTCTGATAGCAGTCGCACAATTCACGTACGGGGTGTCGAATTTACCCCCTAGACGTTCACATGTTGAACCTGATATTTCAATACACGTAAATAGTGGTTCCTTGTATCTCTTCTTGCAGTCGTCACTACTTGCCATGTCACCCTGTTTACATATTTTATCCTAGTCCATATATCCTTCTATATCTCTCCAGTTTATTCTAGATATGACATGTTACTAGTTTACTCTCTTGTATCATTTCACATATGCTATTTTCATGTTTTATAGATTCTATTGTGTTTTCAGATTGTCGTCGATCTGTGTGCTTGTTCGTTTTCTGACTGGATAACCAACATTTTTTAGGTTCACTGCGACTACTCTTAGCATTGGGGAGACATGGGTATACTTGCAAGCCAAAACCTAGAAACTAGTTAGATAGCTTAAATTGTTGTAATAGAAATGGTGAGATTTTGTACTTTCTTTAAAATACAATTCCTGTAAATGTTGTATTAAATTAGTTCAATTTTGTGAATGAACATTATTTGTGATTTTGATCATCATAGCCTTGACAGCGTTCTACTGCCGACTCTGCGGCATAGGCTGGCTTGGACACGCACTCGTATCCCAAAAAGTGTGTGTGGGTCGTGACACTTGACCCTCGCCCGATACTGGGATTAGCTACTTGACCACTCTCGACTAAGGAGACCCCTAAGGGCTATGATAGAGACTTACTATAGTTAGGGAACACCACGCCGGACTACTAGTTATAGGACCGGGAGCACGATGTAGGACTATGGTCATTCGATTTATTTGTAGCCATGCTTAGTATTATTTTCTTTATGACATGTCATCATCTATAGAGTTCTTCCATGTGTTCTCCATTCTAGTTCGAGTAGTTGCTTCCTATTTTTCCTTGCATGATTTCTTACTGTCATAGTAGGCATGTTTATATGTAACTTGCTAGTCCTCGGAGGACTTGGTGATCTCTCCAGGTTATTGTTGATTTCGCTTTATAGACTATATAGTGATTGACGATTGCATTTTCAGGTATATATATTGGCTGATATCTTTATTAAGATCCACCGGTATTATGTTTATTTATCGTTACTTTATTTTGCTGATACGGCCTAGTTTTGTAAGCTTTATTAATATCTATAAGCTTGTTTAGACGATTGTAATAGATTTTGATCTACTTTATTATACATTGTATATTCTTGTTTGTTTGTAGGATTCGGCATGTTAATACCTGATCAACATTAGTGTGTTTGGTCTTACGATGGACTTATCTTCAGTGGATTAAGAATTAACACAGTGATATATATATATAACTAACTGACGTAGACAGCTTATATGTACTCGAGCTAGGCTAGAGTCCTCTCGAAACGTAGCTGACATGTAAATGTATTTTTAATCCAATATATTTTGGGAATGGGAAGTTACAAGTTTTTTTTGGTGGCCCATGCAGGTTGAGTTAGCCATTTCGATTATGTTACTGTACCGAGCAGGCCTGCGAATATGATTAAACCCTTAGGAATCTCAATCCATATTTGTCTTGACAATTCTTTTAGAAATTTCTCTACCGTCCTTGAACTTCGTATTTGCTCTCAACGATTCTTTCTTTGCTTTTTGTACCATTTCTTCTCATCCCTTCCTATTTTGGAGTGACAAATGATCGTGCTTTATAAAATTTATTAGAAATTCTTAAGTTATAGTGTAAATTAGTTTGCTTATTGAATTTTAGTTGCTTGATAGATATGAGGGGACTAGAGATGCCATATGCCATAGGTATCTAGTCATGTAGATTTTTGCAACTAGTGTACAAGGGTTATAAAAGTTTAGGACATCATGTATTTGATAGGGTAGTGTGACCAAAGGTGGGTAGACGTCCTCAAGGCACAATATGATTTATGGATGATGAATTAATGATTGAAATGATTGAAGAAGTTTTACGAATTTACAAGCTTGCGAGAGAGGAGATTGGATTTAATTTAAACGTTGAGGAGGTTTTATAAGATATAATCTTGTGTTTATGAAAAAAAATGGTAGGTAGAATTTGTGTTGGAAGTCAAATCAAAGATGATGATTGAGAAAAGGCAATCAAGTAAAATATTATTTAGATAATTTAGTGCACTTGACTTCATCAATTGTCAGAAGAATATTTATAGTTATTGAGTTAATGTTAATGATAAACGAGAATTTGAGGATAGGAATCTGACTTAAGAAGAAAGGTGTCATTAGATTAAATTTAAAATTTTGAGGAAAAAAATTTGAATCAAAATTTTGAAGGCTATAGAATTTTATAAATTAAAATATGAAAGATGATCTATCAAATAATTTTGATTTCTAATATTTTGAGTAGACTAAGGGAAGACTATACTTGTATTTAAATTTTTGAATTTTAAGGAAAATCGATGGATTTACTTTTCGAGAATTAGATGGTTGAAGATTATTATTACTAATTGATTTTTAGATTCAAGGTTTGAATAAAAATATAGGACGAAACCTTTGAGAAAATTAGTCGGTAGATTCAAAGGTTAAAAAAATCGAGGATAGTGGTTAAAGGACTAGTAATTAAATTTCTTGGCTTGATGGTCAAGAAGGACAAGCCTTCAACATGATCATTGCAAGACCGTCAGCACCAGGAGGGGCGGCTATAGGTAACCATTTATAGTTTTATGATCGAAACATTTCATAAGAAAATTGTTTAAGATTGATTGTGACTTGAGTTATTATTATTCCTAGTTACGTCAGCATGATTCATTAATAGTGAGCATTTTGTTAATTTAGAGGACAAAATTCTTTTAAGGTGGGTAGATTGTAAGCACCCTAATTTTTTGAGAATTTTTTTGTTTTATATGATTTTTAAATATTAAACCATATTTTATTTTTAATTATGGTTATATAAGCACTTTGTCGTAGCTTTGAATTTTACAGCACAATAGTTATTAATTTCTCAAATTTAGTTCTATATTCTTAATCTAGACGAATACACCTTCATTTTGATGTATCATGTCCCACTCAAACATGTTCCCTTCTACTATATATTTTTTGGACAACTTTGGAGTCAAAATGGTCATTTTAGCAATTACCCTAAAATTAGATGTATTTTCCAATTTTGATTTGAGGCCCAAATCCGATCAACACCATTCGACCTAATATATGGTTTTGAACTATTTTAAGCCTATTACACACATTCTAATTTTGACCCACTCAATTGAGTTTCTATGTGCTATTTATTTTCAAATGGCACACAAGACCCATTAATTAGCCTTTAGGAGCTAATTTGGATTATAAAAATCATATCGACCTAGAACTAGTCCAACTAGCCTTAGTTGAGCCTACCATAATAAATTTAGGTTGAATTTTAGAGATTTTGTATAGCTATACAATAGTTTAAACCAACCCACTACTGACTTTCCAAATTAGGAAACTCAATATTCTCCTATAGATTCAATCTCGCACATTTTTTTATTGGAGCAACCAAATCAAATCAAACTTTCCTAAAACCTTCTCTACCCAAACCCTAATCCTTTAACCCTTCAAACTTTATATATATATGCATATAAAGTGGCCACCAACCCCCCTCTATCCTTATAATCCTGAAATTCCTTTAGCCTATACACCCGCCGACCACTTTCAGCCACAACAGCAGTTTTGACCCCTTTTCGACATGTCATGACACTCCAAGAATATTCATTGTGAAGCCAACGCGACCCTCTATAATTATATCAACCCCCATATGTTCACAATCCCTTCTAGTATACCAAAATAGCCCTACAAGTCAACCGAAGTTCAGGATCCAAGTCTGAATTTATTCCACCAGGTATGTTGTTTTGCATCTAGGATTTCATGTACTTTTCGATCTCATATTTTCATGAAATCAAAATTATTGGAAAGATCTATGTGTCTATTTTTATGTCCAATTTTCTATCCATGCAGTTCCAAACGGTTTATCCGAAACTTTCGTTCTACAAAAAGGTGTTCAGAACAGACCAGTTCTGTTGCGAGCCCATTTTCATCCACTTTCGGGCAACTTTGACATTTTCTATATTTTTGATAAGAAACTAGACTTCCTAATCTTTCCAAAGCATATATTATTGCAGCAATTTTATTTCGTTTACTATTTATTAAAAATTTGGACAATTTACCATAATATCGAAATACCAAAATCTATGAGTTCTATGTGTCCAATTGATTTGAAACTTCGTATACCATTACCAAATTAATTGTTGGGCATACTTTCATGATAAATATATAACTTTACCTGTTTTTTGTGATTTTCTAGAATTAGAGATTTATAAATATTTATTGTTTCGGGACTCAAATCATATAGCAAGTCTAGGAAGAATGTTGTCGAATCAATACAAGGCTGGTACACATATTTTTCTATGAATGAAATATCAATTATTATTATAAAATATTTATAAATATTTTTCTGAATTAAATATGATATTTTTATGTTATTAAAATATTATTTTACTGGGAAGATTTAATGCTATATGTGTTAGATTGAGTCGAATAGTTAATGTGACTAGCGTATATATATATATATATATATATATATATATATATATATATATATATATATATATATTGGTCTATAAATATGGTTAAGTACTAGTTTAGTTGGAATATATTGAGTTAAGGTTATATAGGGTATAGCAATATAAATTGTGTGAGTATGACATCGACGTGCCATTTATTTGGTTGATTGATTTATTCTAGGAGTTCGTGACGGTGTGACCGAGGATACCGGAGTCAGACCGTTGTACGCATCTTTATAGACTATATGCAAGTATGTATTGCCAACTATGTACAGTTTATTTACATACATGTTTTCTATTGTTCTTGCTTGTTCATGTCTCATTTTCTATTATGTACCTGCAGTCTTTCCATGGTTTATTTTCATGTCTTGTTGCTTTTATCACTTGTTGTTATCATTAGTTGTTTCGTATATTTTTCACCCGTGACTTCGATAGTGTTTGTTACTTGAGCGACTTGACTTGATCATGTGTTTCATGTTACTTTGACTTGACCCTCGCCTGATACTAGGATTTGTTACTTGACTACTCTCGACTCGGGAGATCCCCTAAGGGCTACGCTAGAGACTTACTATAGTTAGGGAGCACCACGCAGGACTACTAGCTGTAGGACAGGGAGCACCACGTAGGACTACGATCATTAGATTTATTTATGGCCATACTTAGTATTATTTCCTTTATGACATGTCATCATCTACAGAGTTTTTCCATGGGTTCTCCATTCTGGTTCTAGTAGTTCCTTCCTGTTTTTTCTTGCATATTTTTTTACTGTCATAGTAGGCATATTTATATGTATCTTGCTAGTCCCTTGAAGACCTGGTGATCTCTCTAGGTTGTTACTAAGTTTGCTTTATAGACTATATGGTGATTGACGATTGCATCTTCAGGATTTCAGGTATATATATTGGCTGATATCATTATTAAGATTCACCGATATTATTTTATTTATCGTTACTTCATTCTGCTAATATGGCCTAGTTTTGCAAGCTTTATTAATATCTATGATCTTGCTCAGACGATTGTAATAGATTCTGATCAACTTTATTATACACTGTCTATTCTTATTTGTTTGTAGGATCCGGCGTGTTAATGCCTGATCAACATTAGTGAGCTTGGTCTTAGGATAAATTTATCTTCAGTGGATTGAGATATAGAATTATCATAGTGATATATAGATATAACTACCTGTCGTAGATAGCTTATACATACTCGAGTTGGGCTAGAGTCCTCTCGATACGTAGTAGGCATGTAAACGTATTCCTAGTCCTACGTATTTTGGGACTGGGGAGTTACACTTTCTTAACTTGAAACGTGATCAAAAAATTAAAATCTTTAAAACCAGGAGGCTATTTGGCAAAAACTTTTTCTTTTATAAAATTATTTAAAAATGCATTTTTATCATCCATTTGAAACAGTTTAAAATCATGAAAACATGCATATGTACAAAGCAAGCGAATGGATTCTAGTCTATCAACAGGAGCATAAGTCTCGTCATAATTAATTTCTTCTTCTTGATTATAACCCTAAGCAACTAGACGTTCTTTGTTGCGAACGACTTTTCTATCCTCTTTTAGTTTGTTTCAGAATACCCATTTGGTACCAATTACAGAGTGACCAGTAGGCTTAAGAATAAGTTCCCAAACTTGATTTCTCTTAAATTGGTTTAATTCCTCTTTTATGGCATGAATCCAAAATTCATCATCAAATGCATCTACTACTGACTTAGGATTCTATTTGTGAAATAAATACAACACTTGCAACTACATCCTTAGCAGATGAACGAGTACGTACACATTTTAATATATCACCTATGATCAAAGTTTCTGGGTGGTCTGACATGAACCTCATCTTCTTTGGCAGTTGATTGTTAAATTCATCAAAAGTAATATTAATCGATTCTTTAACAACCAATGACCTTTTATTGAAAATCCAATAGCCTTTACTCTTGACAGCAAATCCAAGGACTATTCCTTCATCTGCCTTAGAGTCAAACTTTTCCAAGTTATCCTTGGTGTTCAAAATAAAACAGCGACATCCAAAAACTTTCAAATATAAAATATTGGGAACACGATTAAACCATAGTTCATAGAGAGTCTTTTTCGATATAGGTCGAATCAGAACCTTATTCAAAATACAACAAACTCTGCTTACAAGTTCAGCCCAAAAACAATTCAGAAGATTGTTCTGGTTAAGCATAACTCCAGCCATTTCGCTGAGAGTTCTATTCTTCTGCTCCACAACAACATTTTGTTGGAGAGTTCTAAGACAGAAATACTCATAAAAATAACCATTCAAATTATAAGAACTTTTTGAAATCAAATTTTTTGGATTCGTCTCCATGTCACTTCGGATGCGAGTAATCATGAAGTCTTTTTTGTTTTAAACATTTTTACATAAAACTTCAAATTCAAAAAGTGTATCATTTTTATTTAATAAAAAGAAAACCCATGTGTACCGAGAAAAATCATCAACAATGACAAATGCATAGAGTTTTCTACCAAGACTGGCGACTCTATTTGGTCTAAATAAATCCATGCGTAAAAGTTGCAAGGGTCTTGAAGTATTTCCAACGTTTATGGATTTAAATGATGACCTAGTTGTTTTGTTTTTCTCGCAATCAGAACATACCAAGTCTTTCTTAAACTAAATTTCAAGTAATCCCTTTACCAATTTCTTTGTTGATAGCCTTGATATGGTATCCATATTTGCATGTCCTAGTCTCATATGCCATAGCTAGCTTTCATCTTTGTTAGCTATAAGGCACTTGCCTGCATCGTTAGTAATATATAATAGATAGAAAACATATATATTATCCTCCCTTATTCCTTCATAAACTAAATCTCCAGTAGTCATATCATATATAAAGCATTTGTCTTTCACGAACTTAATGCCATAACCATCATCAGCAAGATGACTTATGCTTTGTAGGTTATGTTTTAACTTTGTGGCCAGACAAACGTCTTTAATGACTGGATAAGGAGGCATACCAACAATAGCGTTACCTATTATATAACCTTTCAGATTATTTTCGAAGGAGGCGTATCATTTTTTCTTTATCGATAGCGTAGCGAAAAAAGATTTATCACCAGTCCTGTGTTGCAAATATCCCCTATCGAGAATCCATTTACTTCTAGCATGAGAGGGTTGGCCCACCTACAAAACGAGTATATGTGACCTTTGGTACCCATTTCTTTAAGGGTCCAAAAATGTTAGTTTTAGGCATCCAGGCATATATATATTCATGTCAACTAGCTTTCTAATCCTACAAAACTTAGAGATGTGTCCATATGAACTACAATATGTACAGAAAATCTGAGAGCTAGTGCTTGGTGTCATGTTATAGACATGATACTTGCGTGTATTCCTTGGATACTTGTAAACAAAGGCATGATTATGTGAAACATTATGCTTACGTAATTTCTTTGATCGTGCCGTGTTATGTGTATGTTGTCATGTGACATATCTTTGGCTGAGTAGCAGGTATAACCTGTTTTCCCAATATTATCTCTAACTTTTTAGAGAAAGCACATGTCTCATCATACTTAATAGATATAACACTAATCTTCTGAGCAGCGATGCTATACTTCTTCTTATGTATTTCTTGGTATATCTTGTGCGAACCTTGTCCTTGTTCTTTATGCACTGCATAGACACAATTCCTGCGAAGTCTAGCTACCTTTTCAGAGAATCTCGTATCATAACGTGTCATGGTTGGATCTACTATACTGGTCAAGGGCGGGGGTATTAGCGTAGATATGTGATCAATACCCTCCTTGTATCAAGTTTTGAACTTTGAACAGTGTTAGTCATACACCGTACGTATGATTAACAAGGCCAAATCTTGTATCATGTCCCTAAGCCGATCACTTATTGAAACTAGTGCTAACTCACATTGATTGTAGTTTTTCTGATTCATGTACATGATATACACTATTCTCTTGCTCTTACATTCATTTACAGTCTTGATATGCCTTACCATGATTCATGTATGTATCACTTTACCTTGTATATTCTTTCTATTTACTGCTACATACTATTTATCGTCTAATTAGAACTGTTATTGGAGATTTGTGCTCGTTCCATCCTGGCTGGATATGTTGACAAAATTTTACAGATTATGGCGAGGACGAGTGTCCTACCTACTATGGTCCTCATGACGTAGTGGGCATAGACCGGGAGACCCTAGTCCAGCAGGGGTTAGTTCTAGCCGATGAGGCATTAGTGGTAGCTCAGCTAGATTAGTTTGGTACTAGACTTTGTCTCCAGATTACACCTTGGCATGTTATTATATTAGAATTTTCATTTAAGATTGTTGACTCTGAGACTCTAGACTTGTATTATTTTCGTATCGAATTTTCTAGACGATATTTTAATATCTTGTTGTCTTTATCTTTCAGTATCATTTATCCTTCTTAGAATATTGTGATTGAGTATATTATATTGTCATTGCTTGTCCTCCGTTTGGAGTTGACCATCTCGACAGGTTTTAATATTATAATTGTTGTTAGATAGTAGACCTAGACAGCGTTCTACGTCATTTCTGCGGCATAGGCTGGGACACTGTCACACACTCGTGCCCTTACTCCGGGTACGGGTCGTGACACATTTTTCGTGGTGGCCCATGCAGGTCAGAAGTCACAATTAGTGCGATGTCATAGTAGTGTTCGACTTAGAGTTCTGATACGAGCCTGCTGTAGGTTTTGAAGATATAAACTATAGGCTAAGGATACTCAATCACAGTTAGGACTTCTTGAGAAGATTCCAGAGACGACCCTTGAGAATCTCATGGTAAACTAAATCGAAATTTGATTCCAACTGTTTTGTCTATTCTTTCTTGTCCGTAGTTGAATTTGATTCTTGGTGTTTATTGATTTTCTACCAGAATAAATCTTTGTGCTAAGTTGCCTCAGTTATGGAATGTAGAGTCTTCTACAGCCATATTAGCAGGCATGACTGTAGCTCCCCTTCCCAAAAATTTAGAAAATACTTTCTTAAATTTATTAATTAAATATTATTGAGATTATTTAGCTTTAAGGAGATTACTATATAGGTATATATATATGAATAAATGGGTACATATATTTTGTGTAAATATATATATATAGTAGGAAGAGGAATATAACATTTTATTGATATATATGTATATACATATATAGGAAAATATAGGGACATATATTTTGTGTAGGTAAATATATAATTGGATGTATAATATTAATTGTTATAGGGGTGTGAATATATATATATATAGGTATACGTATATATATAGACATATATGGGAATGTACGTATATATAAATATATACATTATATTTGTGTATAGGTGTATATATATATATAAATATATATTGCATATATATGAACATGTGTAAATATATATATATATAGGAATTAATGTGTATATATATATAAGAATTTATGTGTGTATATATATATATATATATATTTTTTTTTACATATATACATACACAATAGGGAACAAACAATTTCAGCCAAAGCCAGGCCGGCCCAGCCAAAGCCAGGCCAGCCCAGCCATCCACTGCTAAGCCCCCCCCCCAAAAAAAACCCGAACAACCAAAACACAGCATAAGCAGCCGACCCCATATATACGGGATTGAGAGAGAAGACTGTTCGAAAAAAAAAACCACCAAACCCTAACGTCAGAACTCGACGCCCACCCCAGTCACCTGGCGGCCACCCCAGCGCTCGCGGCGCCACCGCGCGCGGCCAGCGCCGCCGGCCAGAGAGCCGCGCGCACGCGTACAAACAGGACTGGGCAGCAGCAGTGGCGAACCTGAATGCAAGTTTGCGACGATTTCCCCGCCACCACGCTTCATCGTTTCCCGAGCCGCTTGCGCTGGTATGTAGCCCATATATACCCCTTAGAATCCCTTCAAGTAGGTTTAAATTTTCATGCGCTAGATTTCCCGATAAATCGACGCAAAGTCGGCGAAAAACCACCCCGAAATAGGACACTAGTACAGTCCAAACCCCCATGTTCGAAGATCGATTCCGATCGATCCAGTACAATATTAGAAAAACTATTTGAAGACAGTCCTAGACACCATGTAGGACTTCACAACCCTTTTTACGGATTTGGAAATCATCGACTGCGCGTCGAGAAATCGAATCCCAAAGTTTCCCAAAAATCTGTTTTCAAAACTAGAAAATTGTTCCACACGACGTGCGTCCCGCCAAACCGGGCAACGTGGTCGCGAACCGAAAATATCGAAAGCTGCATAACGACTTTGTGGTCATGTGGGCTTTGACGAAATTCAAATTGGTCGCGTGTGCACGACGAATTTGATGCATATCCATCAAAATTTCCCGTATCGTGCACTTTGTAAATTTCCCAATTACTTTATGCACGCTCGTCAGATCGAGACGAAACTTACGCCAACAGAACCGTATCATTTTTCTGGTCCTGTATGCCAAGTTTGGTCCGATTCTGAGACAGTTGATAAAATTACCGTTTTACGGGCCCTACGGTTCCACTCAACGGGCGATTTTGTGCACGGCCCGCCGGAATCCAACTCTGGACATACGGTTGGGTTCGTATCAGAAAACTGGATCCGTAAATATGTAGTTTGACGACTTTAGAGACCATTGACTCTGGCACACTTTTCGGTGCAAAGTGGGTTCAACGGCGGACATCGTTTTTGCCCAAAATTATCGTTTGCCCCTGTGTCCAGAATTGGACTTAACGACAGGCAATCCTAGCTAATTTGACTATTCTGAGAATGTTGGTACTGTTTATTTCAGCATCCGGAGACTTCTGCATGTGTTGACTGATTGTGGCTCATTGAGTGGTATAGTATTTTTGGTTTCTCCAGCTAAGGACCTCAGGCAAGTGCACTTTCTGATTGTTTTCCGATTCATAGTAGTCTTTTTATTTCATGTCTATACATATATCTTGCTGCTTGTTGACACGCTCGTCACACGGAGTAGTCGGGAGGGGAAATATCTTAGTAGACATCTGGACTACCCAGAACTATCCCATGATGTCTATTCGTGAACAATAGCATCTGCACACGGCACGTGTAGATGCCGGATTTACCCCCTAGCCGTTCACATGTCGAAACAGATATTTCACACCACCTAGATAGATGTCTTTTATTAGTTTTTTCTTGTTTACTTCTCTATCGTGCTATGTCATCAGTTTTCTTACTAGCTTTCATATTCCATATGCTATTTTTATGTCTTGTTAATTCTATTATGTTTTACATTGCTGTCAATTTGTGTACTTGTTCTAATCCTGACTGGATAACCAACAATTTTTAGGTTTAGCCGCTATCACTCTTAGCACTGGGGAAGACTTGGGTATGTTGAAGACAACCTAGAAATAGAAAGCAATTGTATCTATTTTATTAATCGTAAAACTTTGTATTTTCTTTAATTATAAATTTTGTAAATGTTGTAATAAATATAGAAATATGAATGAACAACATGTTTTATTTTTGAGCATTTATTTCTTGCGGGCTTGACAGCGATCTACCGCCGACTCTGCGGCGTAGGCTGGCTTGGACACGTCTCGTATCCGAAAAGCGGGTGCGGGTCGTGACAAGTTTTTATGGTGGCCCATGCAGGTCAGTTTTCGCAAGAGATTGTGAACTCGTGATGGTACGTTAGTCGTACTATTGCGAGCCTGCGACTAGGAAATGCTCATTCACAATAGGATTATAATAATTTAGGAGAATAACTAGGACTAGGAGTCCCTTGTTCAAATTGACCATTGGGTAGTTAAGGTTATTAGATAGGCCATGCAATTCAGATAGCTTGCTAGATCCCTATAGGTACACTGTTACTTTTAATATGACCATGTGATCCAATGAGGATCCACTATTCGCTTGGTATGTTAGGCTTGACTAGAATTATGGCGTTAATTTTGATACACTGTTTAATTTTCTATTGCTTTATTAGATATAAACCTTACGTCATAAATTAGAATTGCCTACTTAAATTCATTTTTGCTGTAATGAATTGATTTATAATTACTGATTCTTTTATTCGTATAAAATCTCGAGGTAGATTGATTCGAGACTTCCCTCAACCAGTGAAATGCATAGGAAATAGATACTAGAATGTTTTTATTTCTTTCGTATTTAGTTATATTCTCCATGTTAAATCTTTTAATTTAAGTGTTGTGACTGATAGGACAAATACCTACGCTTCATTCTTAGTCAACTTGTTTGGATCTCTAGAAGCTCATGAATTTTTGCGGATATAGTTAAAGGAGTATTAGTTAACTAATAATAGTTAGACAGCAGCGCACTGTCATCAATTAGCTGAGAGTGGAGATGTGGGTTCACTGCAGCCAGCAGCGCACTGGCGAGGCACAACCTATAGAATTGAAATCATCCCGAGAAACCATAGTCTATGGAACATTGCTAAAACTATGTTCTCGTTGACCTCTTTAGATCCTAGATACTCCTGTGTCAATATAAGGTAGAGTACCTGATAGTTTATCACATCTGAATCCCAGAACCAAGGGTTCCCACAGCCAGAGCATACGGGCGAGGCAAAATTCTCGGTGAAATGATTTCAGACGTGATTATAAGTTTAGGATACTATAGAGTATAAGAGAATGCCCTGTATGCCCCTAAGATCCAAAGCCAATACTAGTGGAAGTTCTGTGGCCTGCCTTCCAACCACACATTATGTGGTCATAGTGATCTATTGATGAGGTAATTGACTGACACTGATAAGTTACCTAGAATGTAGAATTCAGAAGTCCATAACCTATTAGTCGACCAAGGCCTTAGAGATAGAAAGATTATAGGAAGACTGTATAAGCAAGAACACCATATAAGGTTTTGATCATCTCAAAACTCGAACTACTTGTGCCTCCTTTCCAAAAATCTTGCATACTTTTATTTTGACCAATCTTGACCAACGCTGCTATTACAGCCTAGATTTTGCAAGCTTAATATTTTATCGAGCTTGATTCGAGTCATATATTTATTGGGGACGCCCGCTAACATATTGTCTAATCAGAATCATTGTATTACGGTCTGATCAACTATGATGCAATTGGTTCGCTCTTCATCTACTTACCCTATGTGGATTGAGATATAGCTGTCTCTAGGATCTCATCCACGACTGCTTTGATAATTCCTCTTGAATTACACATTCACCTTTGAAATCGCGTAATTGTATTCAGTGACATCTATTTTGAACTCCTTATTGTTTTGTCTTTCACTGATTGGAAAGATGAAAACTCGTAATTAATAAATAGATACAGAGTATTCCTATGGCTATAATAGTTGTATACGCCAGAGTAGCTACCATCGGCCAGCCCTGTGACTGAAACCTTGCCTTGAGTTACTCGTCCTCCCTTCGACCCTAAAACCTACTATCTTGATCTTCTAGACATTGGAATCCTTTTAACCTCATCATTCCTAAGACCATATTCTAGCTTCTAAGGTGGGTAGACTGTAAGCCTTCTAAAAATTTTAGGATATACAAGGATTACCGAGTGATTAGAATAAACTTTTATTAGGATGATGATTAGTGCCCATGGACTCCCACTTTTCATTTAGATCATTTTGTGTCCCCGGCCATGTCATTAATATTCGGAGCACGAGACCAGCTGTTACCTTCCAACAAACTTCATATGCAAGATCTAGACGAGTCCACCTTCATCTAGGTATAACATGTCCCACTCAAACCCGTCCCCTTGTACTCTATTTTTATGGTACGACTTTCAGGTAAAAAGGACTAGCTATAACCCTTACCATAATACCGGTATACTTTTCGACTTCCACTAGAGACACAACTTCGACTCAATCCCTTCGACCCAATATATGGTTGTGATCTACTCAGAGCCCACTGTGCACATGCCACTAGTGTGCCACCCAATTGAGGTCTCATGTGCTACTTAAACTCAAAAGTCACTGAAGGCGCATTTCAGGCTTATAGACCTAGCTAACTAACCTGACGGGCAACTAGCTCAATCCCTTGGACAGAAACCCTATTCTAGGTTACCCTAACCTAATAGACATAACTTTACATTGGGATCTTGTTCAATCAATATAGATTGAAAGCCAAGGTTCCTCCAACCAACGGTTGATGTCCAATTAGGGAACCCACATAGACCACAAATCTTGATTCCTCAAATTCTGTTCCAGTATGGAACCTTGTTTGGATTAATTTCGAGAACAAGACTTCTGTATTGCATGGATTGCAAGCCCCCCAAGAAGCGAAGAGTTCTTCGATGTAGTGAGTGACTGAACTAGAGTAGCCAATCTAGCAAATAAGGCAATAGTTCGTAAACATTCTTCCTATTTGTACCATTGAATACCCTCTACCGTTCTGGGAGCTTCACATTCGTCCTCGATTATTTTTCCTTAGCTGCCTGTCCTTCCTATTTGTAAAATGACGAATGGTCATGCTTATTAAATTTATCAATATATATATTTTAGCTATTTGTATAAATTTGTTGCTAGTAAAATTTTGGGTTGCTTAGGATTATAGATGCCATGTACAGTACATATCTACTGGTAGAAATTTTAGCAGTTAGTTGGAAGATCATAAAGTTTAGCGACAAAAGATTTAATGGAGTAGTGTGACCAAAGGTGGGTAGAAGTCCTCCAGTATTCGGAATTACGAAATGGCTAGGAAGAGGTATAAATATTCTTGAGAAATTAAATGGTGGATTTATGATTTTACCTTTATTTCTGATTTTAGGCACGATTATGAGTTAGAATTTCGAGGACGAAATTATTTTAAGGTGGGTAGATTTGTAGCTCCCCTTCCCAAAAATTTAGAAAATACTTTCTTAAATTTATTAATTAAATATTATTGAGATTATTTAGCTTTAAGGAGATTACTATATAGGTATATATATATATGAATAAATAGGTACATATATTTTGTGTAAATATATATATATATATATATATATATATATATATATATATATATATATATATATATATATATATATATATATATATATATATATATATATATATATATATATATATAGTAGGAAGAGGAATATAACATTTTATTGATATATATATATATATGTATATATATATATAGGAAAATATAGGGACATATATTTTGTGTAGGTAAATATATAATTGGATGTATAATATTAATTGTTATAGGGGTGTGAATATATATAGGTATACATATATATATAGACATATATGGGAATGTACGTATATATAAATATATATATTATATTTGTGTATAGGTGTATATATATATAAATATATATTGCATATATATGAACATGTGTAAATATATATATATATATAGGAATTAATGTGTATATATATATATATATTTGGGAATTTATGTGTGTATATAAATATACATATATACATACACAATAGGGAACAAACAATTTCAGCCAAAGCCAGGCCGGTCCAGCCAAAGCCAGGCCAGCCCAGCCATCCACTGCTAAGCCCCCCCCCCAAAAACCCGAACAACCAAAACACAGCATAAGCAGCCGACCCCATATATACGGGATTGAGGGAGAAGAGTGTTCAGAAAAAAACCACCAAACCCTAACGTCAGAACCTGACGCCCACCCCAGTTACCTGGCGGCCACCCCAGCGCTCGCGGTGCCGCCTCGCGCGGCCAGCTCCCCGGCCAGAGAGCCGCGCGCACGCGCATAAACAGGACTGGGCAGCAGCAGTGCCGAACCTGAATGCAAGTTTGCGACGATTTCCCTGCCACCACGCTTCATCGTTTCTCGAGCTGCTTGCGCTGGTATGTAGCCCATATATACCCCTTAGAATCCCTTCAAGTAGGTTTAAATTTTCATGCGCTAGATTTCCCGATAAATCGACGCAAAGTCGGCGAAAAACCACCCCGAAACAGGATACTAGTTCAGCCCAAACCCCCATGTTCGAAGATCGATTTCGATCGATCCAGTACAATATTAGAAAAACTATTTGAAGACAGTCCTAGACACCATGTAGGGCTTCACAACCCTTTTTGCGGATTTGGAAATCATCGACTGCGCGTCGAGAAATCGAATCCTAAAGTTTCCCAAAAATCTGTTTTCAAAACTAGAAAATTGTTCCATACGACGTGCGTCCCGCCAAACCGGGCAACGTGGTCACGAACCGAAAATGTCGAAAGCTGCGTAACGGCTTCGTGGTCGTGTGGGATTTGACGAAATTCAAATTGGTCGCGTGTGCGCGACGAATTTGATGCGTATCCGTCAAAATTCCCCGTATCGTGCACTTTGCAAATTTCTCAATTACTTTGTGCACGCTCGTCAGATCTAGACGAAACTTGTGCCAACAGAACCATATCGTTTTTCTGGTCCTGTATGCCAAGTTTGGTCCGATTCTGAGACAATTGATAAAATCACCATTTTGCGGGCCCCACGGTTCCACTCAACGGGCGATTTGTGCACGGCCCGCCGAAATCCAACTCTGGACATATGATTGGGTTTGTATCGGAAAATTAGATCCGTAGACATGTAGTTTGATGACTTTAGAGACCGTTGACTCTGGCATACTTTTCGGTGCAAAGTGGGTCCAACGGCGGACATCATTTTTGCCCCAAATTATCGTGTTGCCCCTGTGTCCAGAATTGGACTTAAGGACAGGCAATCCTAGCTAATTTGACTATTCTGAGAACGTTGGTACTGTTTATTTCAGCATCCAGAGACTTCTGCATGTGTTGACTAATTGTGGCTCATTGAGTGGTATAGTGTTATTGGTTTCTCCAGCTAAGGACCTCAGGCAAGTGTACTTTCTGATTGTTTTCCAATTCATAGTAGACTTTTCATTTCATGTCTATTCATATATCTTGCTGCTTGTTGACACGCTCGTCACACGGAGTAGTCGGGAGGGGAAATATCTTAGTAGACATGTGGACTACACAGAACTATCCCATGATGTCTATTCATGAACAATAGCATCTGCACACGGCACGTGTAGATGCCGGATTTACCCCCTAGCCATTCACATGTCGAAACAGATATTTTACACCACCTAGATAGATGTCTTTTATTAGTTTTTCCTTGTTTACTTCTCTATCGTGCTATGTCATCAGTTTTCTTACTAGCTTTCATATTCTATATGCTATTTTCATGTCTTGTTAATTCTATTGTGTTTTGCATTGCCGTCGGTTTGTGTACTTGTTCCAATCCTGACTGGATAACCAACATTTTTTAGGTCTAGCCGCTATCACTCTTATCACTGGGGAAGACTTTGGTATGCTGAAGACAACCTAGAAATAGAAAGCAATTGTATCTATTTCATTAATCGTAAAAATTTGTATTTTCTTTAATTATAAATTTTGTAAATGTTATAATAAATGTAGAAATATGAATAAGCAACATGTTTTATTTTTTGAGCATTTATTTCTTGCGGGCTTGACAGCGTTCTACCGCCGACTCTGTGGCGTAGGCTGACTTGGACACGTCTCGTATCCGAAAAGCGGGTGCGGGTCGTGACAATGACGAAGACATAGGGTCTGATTTTGGATGTATTTCTTGGGTTATAGGAATTTAAGGTTTTTGCAGCTAAGCATGCGACAATGCAAAACTATTAGATACCACGATTTTAGAAGTATGTACCTTAGTTGCGGATCCTGTGGTTTATGGCATACATACTTACTGGTGTGATGAGGATTCCGTTAACATGATTCTGGGTAGACGAGTATGGTTATCAGATTACAGAATAGATACCCTATAGAGGGTACCCTAGTATAATGGAGTCGGTATCAGTGGAGATGTTACTTGGGTATCTTGGAGAAGTGAGTGGGAGCTAGGCCACCTGTGATGCAGCATCATGCCCCGCACCAGCAGCGGGATATACCCCGCCAGAGCAGCGCTTTTGCGATGGTAGTCGAGGAGACCCATACTGTAGGTGATGGACTAGGAGGTTAGGTGTTGTTCTTTCCTTCTTCATGTTTCTTTCCACCCATTGATTGCTTGATTGATTTCTTAGTACCCTTAGCTTGCATATGTGAAGTTCATGCTAGATTAACAGAAAACCCCAATGGAGACTACAATAACATGACACTGTAGAGACTAAAACCATGCATGTTTGTTTCATTTTCCATAGAATTGCATGTTGTATAACTTTGGATAAAATGTTGTAGACTTTGATTGTTGGGGGTTTGACCTAGAGAAGAGTAAAACTAATTCAAATTTTGAGGACGAAATTTTTCTAAGGGGAATAGGATTTTAACTGCCTGTTTTAAAAAATGAGGGTAATTTTATCATTTTTCATATCCTAATATTTTGTGAATATTTATTTATTAATATCGTATTTTGGGGATTAGTTTAGTCGGGTTTGAGTTTCGTCTAGTTTTGACTTGTGTTAGTGACCCGGGCAGCTTAGACTCTAGTCGGAGCCTAAAGATTAGCTAGGCATTGCCCACAAACTTGACCAATTAGGCTAGTGTATTTAGACTAATCCCACATGACAAGTTTAGTTATTTAGAGTTTAAAACTTTGACCAATTTAACCCCAATTTCTTGCATGACTTAAATTAACCAAAGGGGAACCATTAGGGGCAACTTGGACATTTCCTATTGACCCAAATAGGGTTTACATGGCAGCCAAGAGAAGGGGGAGGCCTCCATCATTCATTTTTGATAGTAGCCTCCACCATCTTCGATTTGCTGTTCTTCTCCAACTTGAGAGCAAACCCATTTGTTCTCCCTCAAATCCACCCATTCTTCTACCACATTCTCTCATTCTTACAAGCAGAAGGAGCCTACAAGGATTGTGGAGCCAAGAGTAAGGAGGGGAGTCCATTTGCTAGATGTGTCCGTGTCGGATTCGTGTCCTTTGGGTTGTTTATTAGAAAACCACTCCCAATAGGTATCTCTCTCTCTCTCTCTCTAAACCCTCTCTATTTTATCTTTCCTTTGCATATTTGTTAGTTTTAAATCCATAGGAACCACCCCCATGCAAGAACCACCCTTAGGATTGATTTAGAGACTCTATTGAGTTCTCAATAGGAAATTAGGAGTGGTTTGGTATCACCCATGGAGAAATTCTGAGGGTGGCCCACCAAGTGTTTGTGTTTATGCCCAATAGGCTATTTAGACTTCTAATTTGAGTTTTATACATGTTAGAGAATAGATTAGCCATGGTTAGGATGTCACATTTACTTTTTATATAGATACCTATGTATGTATCTTTGTATATTTGGCCGACAAGCCATGTTTATAAGTAGAGATACCAATTTGGTATATATTTACATATGTGGACTGATTTGGATATATATATATATATATATATATATATGTGTGTGTGTGTGTGTGTGTGTGTGTGTGTGGTTGTGGTTTGTTATGTTGATGTTTATATATATGTGTTTTGTGTGTGTGTTTGAGGAGAGGGAAGAAGTGCATTTGTGTGAGTGTGCTTGAGGGGAGTTGTGAGTTGTGTGTGTGTTTGTAAGTGGCTTAGTGTGTTGTGATTTAGTATTAGTGTGTGTGTGTGTGAGAAGAGAGAAGAGATGAGGTTGTGTGTGTATATATATGTGAGAGTGTGTATGTGCTTGTGAGAAGTGAGTGATAGAAGAGAGTGTTTGTGTTGTATGTGTGTTTGTGGAGAGGGAAGAGTGTTTGAGAGAGTGTGTGCTTGTTTGTGTGTGTTGTGAGTGAGAGAGTTAAAGGGAATTAGAAGGGGTGAGTGAGAAGAGGAGAGAAGAGGAGGGGGGCTTGTGCTGCCAATAAGCAGTAGCAGCTTGCAGAAGAAGTAAGCAGCAGCAGCCCCTTTGTGTTTGAGTGTGTGTGTGTGTATGTTGTGAGTTAGTATTAGTTAGTTAGATGTATATGTTAGTGTCCTACAGTTAGTATCTTAAGGTGTCCTAGTTAGTAGAGGTATATATTAGTGTCTTGAGTTAGTATACTAGATGAGTTGGTATCTTGGAGATTGGGATACTAGATGTTAGAGTATTAGATATCTTAGGATAAGGTAAGTTGGTATCTTAGGATAAGATATAGGTTAGTATCTAGTATCTAGGTTAGTGTCTTAGGATATAGATGAGTGGGTATCCTAAGATACGAATGGATATCTTAGAGGGTAAATTAGTAGGCTAAGGTAATGTCTAAGGTATTGACAAGGTAATAGGGATTACCTATAGTCTAAGGGCAAGGTATTGGTAGGATATTGAGTTAGATGGTTAGATGAGTTAGTTTATATATTAGAGTTAGTTAGTTAGTTAGTTAGTTAGTTAGTACATGATATGTTAGAGTTAGAAGATTAGATGGTTAGTTAGTTAATATCTTGTATCTTAGTCTATGTTAGTAGTTAGATGAGTTAGAGTTAGATATATTTATGTGTTAGAGTTTCTAGTAGGATGTTAGAGTCTAGAGATAGTATAGATAGTTAGTATCCTATCTAGAAGTATCCGTGGATACTAGGATTGGTGTTTTAGGATATAGATAGTGGTATCTTGAGATACCTATAGTGGTATCTTAGGATATCTTTAGTTTTACCTTTCACCTCAAGGTATTGGATTTACCTACACGGTAAAGGGGTTACCTAGGAACTAAGGTATAGATGCAAGGTATTGGTTATCTAGTAGCTTGAGGTATATAAATAATACTAGATATCTAAGGTTGATATTGGATGTTAAGGTATTGGTATTGGAGACTAAGGTATTGTTACCTAGTCTAAGGTAGAATACTACTAAGGTAAGGGTATTACCTAGTATCTAATATATTGGGATATCTTGGTAGATAATGGTTAGAATTGGGATATCTTGGTAGGTAATAGTTAGGATTGGGATATCCTGGTAAGTAATGGCTAGAAATAGGATACATGGCCTGGTTTGACCAAGGTTGACTATTTTGACTGAAAGTCAACGTAGTCAACATCCGACCTAGAATGGACTAGGAGTTGACCAGTTGACCAAAAGTCAACTGTAAGTCAACCATCGACCTAGTTTGACCTAGAATGGACTAGTAGTTGACCAGAGTTAACCAGTTGACCAAAAGTCAACTATAAGTCAACCATCGACCTAGTTTGACCTAGATTAGGAGTTGACCAATTGACCAAAAGTCAACTGTAGGTCAACCTTTGAGCTATATTGACCTAGTTTGACTCAATTTGACTTAGTTTGACCTAATATGACTTAGTTTGACTCAGTTTGACCTAGTTTGGCTTAGTTTGACTGAGTTTGACCTAGATTGTATAGTACACACTAAAAAATTATGCCAAACACTGTTAAATCCTATTTAACTCATGTATATCTCATTTTTAGGTCTGTGACTGCACTCTGAGCCTCGATTCATTGTCGATATTTTCCACAGGATCTCAGGCGAGTACATTCTCTGATAATATTTCTGTTTTATAATATCGTCTATGTTTCTTGTATTTAGTGTAGATAGCCTTGTTCTCTTGACACATTGTTCAGATGGATTGGTATTTGTCTGGATCCCGTCATGAGATGTTATTTCTTATATTTCTTGGTATATCTTGTGCGAGCCTTGTCCTTGTTCCTTGTGTACTGTATAGACACAATTCATGCGAAGGCTAGCTAGCTTCTCAGAGAATCTCGTATCATAGCGTGTCATGGTTGGATCTACTATACTGGTCAGGGGCAGGGGTATTAGCGTAGATATGTGATCAATACCCTCCTTGTATCAAGTCTTGAACTTTGAACAGTGTTAATCATATACCGTATGTATGATTAACCAGGCTAAATCTTGTATCATGTCCCTAAGCCGATCATATGTTGAAACTAGTGCTAACTCACATTGATAGTAGTTTTCCTGATTCATGTACATGATATACACTGTTCTCTTGCTCTTACATTCATTTACAGTCTTGATATGCCTTACCATGATTCATGTACGCATCACTTTACCTTGTATATTCTCTCTATTTACTGCTACATATTATTTATCGTCTAACTAGAACTGTTATTGGAGATTTGTGCTCGTTCCATCCTGGCTGGATATGTTGACAAAATTTTACAGATTATCGCGAGGACGAGTGTCCTACCTACTATGGTCCTCATGACGTAGTGGACATAGACCGGGAGACCCTAGTCAAGCAGGGGTTAGTTTCAGCCAATGAGGTATTAGTGGTATTTCAGCTAGATTAGTTTGGTACTGGACTTTGTCTCTAGATTACACCTTGGCATGTTATTATATTAGAATTTTTATTTAAGATTATTGACTCTGAGACTCTAGACTTGTATTATTTGTGTCAGATTTTTTGGATGATATTTTAATATCTTGTTGTCTTTATCTTTCAGTATCATTTATCCTTCTTAGAATATTGTGATTGAGTATATTATATTGTCATTGCTTGTCTTCCGTTTGGAGTTGACCATCTCGACAGGTTTTGATATTATAATTGTTATTATATAATAGACCTAGACAGCGTTCTACGTCGTTTCTGCGGCGTAGGCTGGGACGCTATCAGGCACTCATGCCTTTACTCCGGGTACGGGTCGTGACATTTCTCAAACCTCAAGAATTCTTGAAGTTCTTTACAAAAATAGCTTGTTTCTCACCATCTGAATCTTCATCATCTATGTCTTCGGTTGAGAATCTTTTAGCACGAACTTTGAAGGCGATAGACTTTTCTTTTAGAGTATATTCTTCCAAGTCTTGTAAGTCTAGCTCATGAGTCATCAGTTTTCCCATGAGTGCCTTCTACAATATTGTAGTGAGATCGTTTCCTTCTATGATAGTAGTGGCTTTTGGGTTCCAGTTCTTTATTACTCCCATGCGCACTTTGCGAATCTTTTCATGATTTAAGTAATCCTTGCCAAGAGATGATAAAGGATTAGTAAGATCAAGGAAACGTGTAAACATTTGAGTGATTGATTCATTTGGCTTCATCTTGAAAGCCTCATAGTCTTCTTTCAATCTACTTATCTTGGATTCATTCACTTGTGAAGTACCTTCCTGAGTTACCTCAAGAAGTTTCCAAATGTCGTATGATGTGACATATATAGATACTCTTTTAAGCTCAGTCTTGTCAATGGCATAAAATAGTGCATTGATCGCTCTTGTGTCAAGGCTGGATTATATCTTTTCTAGATTCGTGTATCTATCATTTAGCTTGTCTACAAGATTACCATCAATCACTATTCTAGGTGGCTTTTTGTAGCAGTCTATGACTATAGACCAGATCAAAGTCAAGAGATATCAAGAAGAAACTCATTTGTGTTTTCCTGTAGGTATATTTTGTTCCATCAAATAGTAGGGATCTATTTGTGGATTGCCCTTTTCACCGATGAATATAGATTTCACGGCTGCCATATGTATACTCTTTAGAGTGTTATATATGTATATAACCTGCTTTGATACCAATTGTAGGATCGTTGGGAACCTCTAAAGGGGGGTGAATAGAGTGCTATGCAGCAGAATAAAATTTACCTCAAAAAAATATTTAAGGTAGTAACAATCTAATATGAAGTAGGCAGTATTTAAATAAATGCATAATGTAAATAAGTTCAGAGAAGCAAACACAAACACCAAGGTTCATTGGTTTCCATTCCTTTCAATGATTATACTCTTTATGGAATCGATTCACTAATTTATATGGGCAAATTATGAATCATATTTTTGTGATCATTGTTAAGAGTCTTATTATATTTTTAATATTTTATATTAGTATATACAAGATCTCCAAATTTCTAAATCCTTGTTGATTATTTATGACTAATGATTAATTTTTACTATATCGGTATCTACTTTTATTAAAATTCTTTATTGGTCACTTTTCAAGCTATAGTTATTTTTTTTTATATTTTGGTTTGAACCCTGATCGTTGTTCATGATTATTTTTGCCCTCCTTTTATTCTGATTGATTTCATATCTTATTACGGGAGAGCTTATTTTTTATCATGTCAACGGAGAAGAAATAAGTTTAAGTTAGCACACAATATTCTAGTATTGTGTGTTTATCAGTGATACATGCATTTATTATATCTATCTTAAACTTAACCAATTTGTCATAATAAAAAATAGAAGATTGTTAGCCCAATAATTGTATCATATTTTTTAATATGGCTAATAGATTAAGTTTAACATAATGATGTCACTAATATTCATGTAATCACTATGATGTTGCTACTTAAACTTAGCATTGTCCTATTGTTCATTAAATTTATCATATTACTATACTGCTTTGTTCGCCTACCACGTACTTGCAGACAAGCAGTAAGCATGATCAAACCAGGACATATGCAATAAAGAATTGATGACGGGCTAAAGACGGTCTTATATAAAAAAATTTCTCTGAACTGCCAACGACCTATGTAATTACCATGGTTTTTTGACATTTTTTATTTTATATGATTTTATATGTTAAACCATATTTTATTTTAATTATAGCTATATAGGCACTTTGTTGTAGCTTTTAATTTTGAAACATTGTAGAAGCATGAAAATTTTAGCAGACTGGACATATGCGCCCAAGTCACCAATGAAGCCTTATGCGCCCAAGCTTCCAGTGAAGACATATGCGCCCAAGCTTCCAGTGAGGTTATATGCGCCCAAGTCACCGGTGAAGCCTTATGCCCATGCGCCCATTCTAGGCTACTCCAGAAGGGGCGCATAATCCTGTTTCAGGCTATACGCCCAAGCCAGAACAGCCCCTGACTCGGTCAAACCCACGATCAAAACGTGTACCGAAGCATACGGCCACCTCAGTCTCTACGAGTAGTCGTGCACCGAAGCATGCGGCCACGTCAGTACCACGATCAACCCATGATCACGTAGCCTGCATGCGCCTACACCCTATACGCCCAAAGCAGGACCATGCGTCCACATAAAACTAGTGTGTTTTCTTATGTGGGCGCATAACATCATTCCAGCTCAAGAACGACTATAAAAAGGGGTCTCATCCCTCTTCAAACACAGAACGGAGAACATTTTCAAGAGCCAAATTGTTGCACTTCTTGCCAGTGAGCCGAGAGTTAGCAATTTTCTTAGGTTTTCTCCCACTTTTGTAATCAGAGTGTCAACGGAGTAAATGAGCAACTATCGCTCGATCTCCTTCATCCTATTCCCTAGAATTCTTTTTGTACTCGGGGATCCTCAGCGCAGGATCTCTCAGGCGTACTCGATTTATGGTGCCTTATGCTAATAAAGAAAAGATAACGTTTCTTCTTCTTTTTGTGTGTGTCTACAAAAATGGCGACTCTGCTGGGGACTATCTTTTTCTCTGACGAGAAGGTGGTGATGCAATCCGATACCGACAATGTGGAAAGCACTCAGAAGATGCTGATCATGAAGTTCGATCAGCAGGCGTCTGAAGAGATGCTCTCGAGGGACGGCTCTACTCCCTCAAAATTAGAGAAGCCAAATAAGTCTCGTAAGACTTGGCTTCCGAAGGCTCGCCGTACATATCCTTCCAGTGTCATAGCAGATATGAAACTGAAGGACTCTGTCATATAGGCACATAGCTCTGCCACAGAAGCTCTATAAATGAAGAAGGCTCACACTGTTCCAGGCTCTACTAGCCCAGCGACTTCTCATTTGTGCAACCAACAACAGAGTGTTCAACGCTCGAGACTTGGCAAAGGAAAACACTACGATGCCAAGAATTGGAGTGTTCGACACTCTGGGCAAACCCAGCGAGGCTCACAAATGAAGAAGGCGAAGCTGGACGAGAACAGTGCTGCTCCACCAAGCATGCGTCCAAAGCTATGTGCCCAAGAGGGTGTATGGGCACATAACTCTGGCCAGAAGGCTTCTGTCTTCGACAGACTGTGCATCCAGGGTCATGCGCCCAAGGCTATGCGCCCAGGCTCAACTGACCCATATTATACGCCCACATCGAGGAAGCTTAGACATGCTGCTAAGAAGCATGCGCCAAAGGCAGACTCCGGGGCCTATACGCCCACAGCAAAAAGACAGGCCCCGACGCGTATAGCACGAGGCTGTCTTCAAGGTCATCACAGAACTTAGGTGTGGGGCTTGCCCCTGCACGTGAACTAAGTCTGGATGCGCCAACTCTCCTTATAAACCCACATACAAAGCTCGGCGATGCATGTGACATGGGTTTTAAGGCAAAACTCCCTTCCGTTGACTTACGCGACATGATAATTCATAAGCGTAAAGCGAGGAAGGACACAGCAATCCATGGTGTACATCCGTGGACCAGTATTGTCATCAACTATTGCTGCTCCAAAGCAACGAGAGTGCCTCAGAGGCAGTTTGTGTTTCGACGGCTGTATTTCTCTGACGATGAAAAGCCGATGTGTGTTTCATCCAACATGGCTTCATGGGGTCCCCCTTATGGAAGCCCCAATCAAAGACGATGGACCACGAACCCAACTTTCTCTCTCAGTTCCGTGAACATAAGAAGAAAAAGTCTGCCAACAGATAGCCGGCAGGATGTCACATCTGAAGGAGTCTATACGGGTACTTGGTCGAAGGCAAGATTCTGTATAGATGACAAGGACTCCCAAGCTGGGGGTAGTATTCCCTCAGAGTCTGAAGCAGATGACCTTCATACTGGGGGTAGCCTTCCAGACGATGATGACCTCTCCGAGTCTGACGGCGGCTATCTACCTCCCCTACCTGAAGATGAGGGACTTGTCAACTCAGAGACCGACAGTATCAGCACCAGTTGTACTATTTCCTCTGTTCGTCCTCGCATGTTATCTACATACATGGTGGACGGAGAAAGACCTGAAGAAGCCAGTGATCAGACCAACAAACGGCTAGAGGGTCTTGAAATAGTATTTGCCAAGATCACTGATATGCTTACCAGTATCATGGCGGTCCAAGCTACTGGGGCGGTTCCTCCACCTCAACAAAACATCTCGACTCACGTTAGTCTGGCTTATAGCAACAACCTTTTTTTACTACAGAAGGAATATCATTCCGTTGCACCTCCTCCAAATCTTACAAATATTGGGGGTGGTCATTCACCAACAATGCCTGACAACCGTACAGTAGTCGTTTTCCAATACCTGCTCAATCAGCAGGATGCAATTGATTCTCTGGTTGCCCATCTCGACACCATCTCACACAAAGACGAGCTTCAGAAGATAGGGATATCTCAACCTTATCCTCCTGAATGGGAGAATGCTACTTGGACTCCTAAGTAGAAGCTGCTAACGCTAAATTCATTTGACGGGATGACTTCTTCTCATCAATACAAGACATACTTCAACACACAGACTCTACACTTACCGAGGGACGATCCGTTCTTGTCAAAGCTGTTTATTAGCACCTTGTAGGGGGTAGCTTTTGAATGGTTCTGCATCTGCCTGACGGTTGTATCAATTTTTTTTAAGACTTGGAGAGGTTGTTCCTCAACAGGTTTTACGAGAGTGGCTTGCATGTTAGTATGTTCATCCTCATCGAGACCAAGCAAAGGAGGACTGAGTCTTTCATAGCTTTCATCGAATGCTTCAGGCGAATAGCGTTGAAGATGCCCTTCGGCATACCAGACTCAGAACTTATGGATACTTGTCGACATAACTCCCTTCCTACAGTGAAGTTCTGTCTGGGTATACATAATTATGATACATGGCCCGCTTTCATTGGGGCCGCTGATGCTGCTGAAAACGACGTTCCTAATCTAGAATTACTGGGGTTGAAAACATCCAAATCTGAAGACAAGGGCAAGCATCTTCAAACTATCCCTGTCCGTGGGGGTAAAGGGAAAGAAGTCTTGAAGGTCGACACTTCCAAGGGAGCTTCCAATTCTCAGGGCGCCTCTGACAAGCCTAAGGAGACCTTCTCCTTTGATGAAGATGATGTTATTACCATTTTTCACATATTGACGAAGGGTAATAAACTGACATTGCCTCTACCATGACGTCCTGCAGAGGCGAACCAACTCAACGATCCTAAGTACTGTCTTTATCATCAGTACGTGCATCACTCTACCAAAGATTGCATCGTCCTAAAGAAGAAGATACAACAGCATATCGACAACCAAGTGATCAACCTCTAAGCTGAAGACAAGGTCGTATCTTCTAACATAATCTCTCTTCAGTTTGGTAACTTTTCGCCCACAGAAGTCCCAGACGGCGTGGTCCTGATCCCCAAGTCAATAATGGAAGTCATCAAACTGCCGCCAGCTCGCAACTCAACCTTGGTGCCACTCACGACTGAACGTGGTGAGATCATGTGGGTCCATCCAGACCTCGTGCAAGAGATGACGCAGGGGGTGGTATCTTCCAAAGCAAAAAAGGGCAAGAAATACAAGTCATGCCATATGGTGTCTTCTTCCATCTACGAAATTCTATCTGGCGAGACGCGATCTTGGAAGGCTTACCTACGAACTTATGACCCTGCACAAGAAGAAGCAGTACCTTCTCAAGCTCCTACTGCCCCCATAAGTTCAGAAGCCGGCTCGTCTAAGCCTTCAACTACCGACAAAGCCAAGTAGAAGGAGACGCAATTTAACAAGTCTCTGAAGGAGCCAACTCCCGAAGGCATGGATTGGCCCTACAACTTTGACATACTGGCACAGCTGGCCAATACACCTACCAGGTTGTCTCTGTTCGATCTATTACGACTCTCGAAAGAAACGCAGAAGGCCTTAAGTAAGGCATTACTACATGCCAACTCTTATCTCGCTGAAGTCAAAGCCCCCCGCTAAAGACCTTGTCTCATGTCCCCACTACCAAAGTACTATGAAAGTGGTGCCCAACATCACCTTTTCATAGGAGGACATGCTACTCAAAAATAATCGTCATGATAGACCTCTGTACTATACAGGGTATATCAGGGCGATTAAAGTGGATCAGATGCACATCGATACAGGTTCCTCCCTCAGCATCATTCATAGAATTTTGCTTCAAATTCTAGGAATCCCTCCGCACAAGCTATCTGCAACCAACACAACTATTATGGCTTTCAATGCTGGAAGAAGCCACCCGCTGGGCAAGATCCGTCTCAAGTGCCTGATCGGTGATCACCGAACGGAGGTTTCTTGCTACGTGATCGATGCCAATATATCCTATAATGTCTTGTTGGGACGTCCATGGATACACGAGAATATGATCGTTCCTTCCACACTTTACCAATGCTTCAAGTACGTCAACAGCGATGGCGTCATAAAGACGGAGTTTGCCGATGTCGATCCTTTTAGGGCATCGATGCCTACTATAGAGATTCGGTACTTTACCAATCTCAGTCCTCCGAGGATGATGGCAACGAAGTTGACGATAAAGCTGAAGCAAGTTTATCCTTCAATGATGGTCTCCTGATTATCCGAGTCAAATGACGTACTACTCCAAAAAGTACTCCGAAGCCTCTCACAATCTGGGTGAAAAATAAGAACCCTGATAAGGTCAAACCATTGACCATCACTCTCCGCAAGACACCTCGGGTGGAACCTGCTGAAGTCCGTCCTCCCAATCCTGAAGAGTTACCCTGCATGGTGAACTTGGCCAAGACTGTGGCTCCTCTTCCAGATAATGATCCTCTCAATGAACATATCAATACTCATAATAATGTACCTTCAACGGATGATGTTATCCCTGAAGAAGAACTTACGTATTTTCTTAGTAAATGTCACGACCCGCACCCTAGAGAGAGGCACGAGCACGTGGTTACGTCCAGCCTACGCCGCAAAATCGGCGGTAGAACGCTGTATATAGGGTCTGTAAATACTACGACTAAAACAGATAAATGTACCTGTACAGTATATACACTCCGAATGGAGGTGACATAGCAATACAGTCTCAATCACATAATCAAAACTAAGGTAGATAGCATGAAAAGAGATACGATAGATAAAACAGAAAACGAGTCCAAAATTCACAAGTCAGAGCTAAACACAATACCCAGAGTCTCAGAAAATATAAGTATAAAGATACTACAAACTGAAATGTACTAGCTGGCTCGCAGGCCAGACAAACCTAACTAAACTATGCTACTCAAGGTGAGCAAAGTCCAATGGCTCTACCAATAAGCCACGGTCTAAATCTAGTCCATCAGACTCAACCCCATAGTAGGTCGGGCAATCAGTCTTAGAGTCATCTGTAAAAGTTGTCAACGGTATCCTGTCAGAAAAATGAGCAAGTACAAACACCAACAGCAGTTCCATATAAATTGAGAAATACTATAAGAGACAGCAATAATGAAATACAAGACAAAAGATATATGCGACTTGGGAACCATTTGAAAGCCGAGTTATAACCCTTGAACCAAACAAGGACCGGAGTTGTAACCCTTCTTCCAAACAGAACTTGGTCTCAAATCATGGTACAGTATAAAAGACAGATAGAGCATGTGAGAAATGGAAATCATAGCATGGTGAAAATACAGTAAGTAAAGGTGAACTGGAATATAAGATATGACAATAAATGTAAAAAGGTGATTTGAACTATTAGAGCGATATGTGATCGGCTAGGGAAGCAAGAGATGGTTATCTACTTGGCCCGGCAATCCGCGGTGTACTCAACGGAGAGTCATGCCGTCCAACCTGGATAACTGGTAATGGGGTGTCTGCTATACCCTACGTGAGGTGAGGGTGGCGCTAGCAAAATATAGTTACAGGAAGGCTTTGATCACATAACCCCTAATAATTCCCGCATCCCCGAATAGTATCACGGATCCGGATATGGCACGTCATGACACGGGGTTCAAGAGCAGGGGGCCAGCCCACTCCTAAATCAGTGTCTATATAAGTACAGGAACACAGGAATATCTCATACTCATATACCAAGGGAGTCTAGGAATAACATCTCATGACAAGATCCGACGTATACTAGTCCGTGAAACGTCGTGTCAGAAATCATGTAAAACACTACGACTGAATCGGATATAGTAGATATTAAGACAATAAAAACTATCAGTGAATGTACTCGCTTGTGGTCCTGAGCTGATAAGGTGAACAGACGCTCAGAGTGATCACAGACCTAAAATAAGATACTATGAGTCAAACAGGGCTTAATACGGAAAAAGGAAACTAATAGAATCCATGAATGCAAGTCTAAGTCAAAACTAGGTCAATCTAGGTCAAACTGAGTCATACTAGGTCATACTGGTTCATACTAGGTCATACTGGTTCATACTAGGTCATACTGGGTCACTGGAAGTCAATCCAAGTCAAACTAGGTCGAACGGGGTCAAAGGTTGACTTACAGTTGACTTTTGGTCAAAAAGTCAACTCTGGTCAACTCTGGTCAACTCTGGGTCAAACCTACGTTAAACTAGTCTAATGTTGACCAACTGTTGACTTTCAGTCAACTGGTCAACTCTGGATTGGTTTCGGTCAAATCGGGTCGCTTAAAGGCTAAGTTTGACTCTCGGTTGACTTTTGTTGACTTTTGGTCAAAAAGGTCAACCGACGTCAAAACTAGTCTATGAGCACCATATTTGATCATTACCAACCACGGGAATCAAGTTCTAACTCTATCTTAGACTTCTAACACCAATATCCTATTTCTAGGCAAAACTAGTATTTACCCTTCTAAGGTAAATTCCGATACCTTGCCCAATCCCAAGGAAACCCCGCTAATACCCAAGACACTAGCCTAGACTTCTTAGGGTAGCTAGGTATCAACATATTTAAGGTTTACCTACCAAGGAAAATGGGTATCCTAGGTATCTAGGCTATGTTGGGATACATGGGTATGGTTTACCCTATTACCTACCTTACCATATCATGAATTTACCCTCAACTCTACCACACTCATCTACACCACTCACTCTCATGATACACTCCTATATTTATCATACCCATAGGCTCTCCTATAGGATTCCTATTGGTTTAGATATAGGCTATACTTGTAGCACCCAGTTTCCCAAATGAGGGTAATTTTGAAATTTCGTGTTTATAATTATTTTAATAATGATATTTAATTCATGATATGATTTTTGGTGATTTTAAATCATTTTAAAATTATTTAAATCAATGACTTGTGGTTTTGACGTTTTGCTAGTGAAACCCTAGAGACTGTTTGACCTAGAGCCTAACCATGTGATTATGATATTTTAATGTCATTTTTGGCCTAAGGATATTTTTGCATTTGACCTCTTTGAATTATTTTGATATTATTTTATTATTTATGATATTGTTTTGGGGTTATTTGAGTCGGGTTCGAATTTCACCTCAATCCGACTTGAAACGGGGACCCGGGGGTAGTTTGACTCTAGTGGGACCCACACACTAGTTAGGCATGGCCCACATGATATTAATTTTAGTCCACATGACAGAAATATTTTAGTTAGAGGTTAGACTAATTATTATGGATAAGGTTAGTATGATTAGAGACTTTATAATGACTAATTTAGCCCCAACCAATTAGCCCTTTCCTAATACTCATAGAATAGGTTAGTAGGGGCTTTTGGACTTTTTCTAATAGGACAAAACCACCTTTATGGCCAGCCACAATAAGGATAGGGTTGAGCCTCCCATTTGTCATTATCCATCTATTTTTCTCTCTCTTGTTCTTCCCCAAATTCTTAGAGAGCAATCCCTAGCAATTTCTCCACCAAATCCTTCCATTTCACCACCAAATCTTCTTCTTTCCTTCTCCATTCTAGCCAAGGAGGAAGCTACCCAAGTTTGGGATGATTCGGAGCTCGTTCGTGTCCTTTTGGAATCTCTACGTGTCGGTGTCGCTCCGGGAAGGTTTTTCTTCGATTCGATCTACCGGGAGGTATAAATCCCTTCTCCTTTTCATTTCCTCATACATATAGGTCTATTTTGAACCCATAGGAATGACCCCCATGGTTGTATCTCCATTTGTGTCCATTTTGTGTCCATTTGGAGGTCATAGGAGTGTCCTTTGTGTTGTGGATGTGTTCATGTTACATATATAGATTTATATATATATATATTGTAATGAGAGTGTATCTATATTTATATATGTAATAAATGGTTAATGATGATTATATAATCAAGTTTGTGAGTGTGGTTCCTCATATTATTATTGCTATTATTGTTGTGGATAATTAGGATATATATTGTGTATTTTTTTGGCTCAAACTATCTAAATCCGTCATGATTTTTATCCACGTTTTTTATTTCAGCCCTAACTTAGAAATGTCATAACTTCTAGCTCAAAGCTCGGTTTAATCTCCCGTTTTTTTTTAAAAGAAGCGTATTGAAGTTAGCTTTCCAAAAACATGTATTAATAGGCCTAATTCTTTTTGTACTAATTATTTCTGTAACTTTCTGGAGAATTATTTGAGTGTCAGCTGTACGAAAGACAAACGCGTTCTCGGTATTTTCGCGATTCCGGGAGTTTTCGGAAACGAAAACGCGATCCGTTTAAAGTTTCGGAAAGCTAACACATAGATCTATAACATACTTTAATCCTAAATTTTAATTCATGCTGAGATGGTACAGTATTTATTATTAGTAGGAGTTACTATTCGGCATATGCATTTTGTGCACCCTTGTGTGTAATATAATGTTCTATTTGATTTTAACCCATGTTAATGTATATACATTATATAATTAAATAGAGAATACAAGTATGAGTAAATGGTTAAATAAATGATGTATGCGGTGTAAGTATCCTATCTAATGTAAGCATGTATAAGTATGGCTTGTAATGAATATGTAGGTTCCATAGTATGTAATGTATGGTGCATATAGTGGTACAAGAGAATAATGAATGATGAATGAATGCAAGCATGAATGTAATGTAATAATAGATATAATGTATGCAATATGCAAGTTAATGAGATGTAATGTTCTATGTTAACACAAATCCTATATTACCTCATGTACCCCCTTACACTATGTTGACACTATCACACTTGACACATTGTTCACTTACACTTTGACACTCTTTGATATGTATACACTATGTATGCCCATTTAACTCTCACTTGCCCCTTTGCCATGTTCACATACACACATATAGCCTCTTAAATAAGTATTTATGAATATAGTTAACTTAGCTATGTATGTATATTATATATATGTTAGCATATTGTGTTGTAATATATAAGTTTATATAACCATTTGAAATGCCATGATTATAGATCTAATGTTGAATACCAATATATGCATGTGTATATATGTGTAGACATATATAGCTTAAAGTAATAGATTACCTAGTGTATATCCAATGTGAATTCTTGCCTATTTGAGTATTGAATAATTGCATGCTATATAGAGTTGGGTGTATGTTGGCTTGTATAGCCTTGTATTGATGTGTGCTTGCTAGGATAGTCTTGGTTAGGCCTAGTAAGACTTGCTGGGTTAGGACATGACCTAGTTTGACCTAGTTTGACTAGTACAGTTGACCAGAGTTGACCAAGGATTGACTTTGGCCTAGTTTGACCTAGATTCATGTAGAATGCATTGTAGTGCTTTATATTACCCTTCTGGACTTGTTGTGACTTGTGTTGTTCTGATTAGGAGCCAGACACCTTGTAACCTGTGTTGCTTTAAATAGGACTATGTGGCTTCAGTTGGACCCCCTATACTTATCAGATGTTCAGGTTATCAGGCGAGTACATTCTCTGATCGTTTCATACTTGTTACGACTTATATTCTTGCTCTAGATTACTTTTACTTGATGCTGTCACGTTATCATCACGGATTGGTACTATATGGATCTCTTCTTGGGATGTTATCCCCCTTAGCGGGCGCATCGGATACTTTATGACATGTGTTTCATGTACATCATGTATTCCTTACTTCTGCGTTATTCATGTACACTCATGTTCTCTCATGTTCTTTCATGTATGTTCATGTACTCTCATGTACGCTCATGTTTCCTCATGTATTTCTTGTGTAACCAAAACATCATGTACGTAACGTAACTTGACTGGATCCTTGTGTATTGATTGTGGGTAGGGGTGAGTATAAATGGTCATGTGATTTACCCATCATGTTCACTCTGTTACTTTTCATGTTTTATCATGTACAACACAGCCTTATTGGCTGATGTCCCACATGTTCACTCATGTACATCATGTTCAACCTAAGCCAATTACATGCCATCTCGTACTCTAAATCACTAGTCACTTACAGTTCTTACTTATCATGTATATATATTTCCAGTTATCAAATATCTCTCCTGTTTTCATTCACATCTTCCTACAGCGTTTCATGTATCTTATTCTATTGCCTGCTTTATATTTCCTGACATGATATGAACTGCATGAGATGTATTATGCTCGCTCCTGTCCTGACTGGACCTGTTGATAAATTTTACAGATGGCCTGGGATTGCCTGCTAGCCTAAAGGAGACACAGTAGAGGTTGTTTAGATAGTTATTTCATTTTGTCGGGAGTTGTATTTACTTGTGGATTACTGTATTTGAGTTTTGAGATGTACTTCTGGGTTTATGTATCTTAGACACTTAGACTTCTATCTCCTGTATCTCTTTTGGATTTCATGTTTTATCTATCTTCCATTATGCTCTACCTTAGATGTGATTGAGTTTACTTTCTACTATGTCATCCCCATTCGGGGAGTATAAACTGCTTAGCCTTATACTGTTAGATGCATGAGACCTAGGACAGCGTTCTACCACCGATACTGCGGCGTAGGCTAGGCGTTGTTACGTTCTCGTGCCCTAACTCTAGGGTGCGGGTCGTGACAATACTATAGGTTACTAGTTTCACTCAAAAGCCCTCACACACACACACAACATCTCACAAATACACACACACCCAAGCTCACAAACACACACTCACACAAGCTAATATGTGGACTGATTTATGGGGTTATAGGGCTGTCATATAGTGGTGTTTTAGGGACTGTTACTTAGTGGTGTTTAGGGACTGAAATGAATGGCAATAGGACAGCAATTAGGGGCAAGTTTGGGACAGCCAAATGGCTTTGTTTGAAGGCTGTTATGGACAGCAACAAGGCTCCAAAAACTGGACTGAATTGGGACAGAAATAAGGGGAAAATGTGGACTGGTTTGTGGGGAAATGGGGGCTGGAAATGAGGCAAAAGCAGGACTGTTTTGGGATAGCAGTGTGGTTATATGGTGATGGTGTTAAGGAGCAACAAGGGGACTGTTTTGATGGCAAAAAAAAAAAAAAAAAATATATATATATATATATATATATATATATATATATATATATATATATATATATATATATATATATATTTATATATATATATATATATATATATATATAGAGAGAGAGAGAGAGAGAGGAGAGAGAGAGAGAGAGAATGATATATATAACCTTATATATATACAAATAGATTATAGGAAATGATACATTGAGAGAAATCATTCCTAAACACATGGAAATTCTGAAATAATAATAGATCACACCAAAATCAATGCACAAACAATATTCATGTGTCCAAATAGGGGGTTTTCCTATTGGGACACGATCCTACATATTGGACACCTCTACTAATGTCCAAATGGACACAAAATAGTCTCTAATGGAGACACAACCATGGGGAACATTTCTATGGGTTCCTAACCATTCTACATGAAAGGGAAAACTAATTTAGGGAAGGGATTTACCTATTTTGGAGATTGAACTATGGTGGAGCTCTCAAGAATGGAAAGAACCTTTGGAGAAGAAGAAGAAGAATGTGGATGAGAACAAGTGAAAGTGACTTTCTCTCTCCTCCCCACCCCTACATGTGGTCGGCCACTACATAGCTCCAAACCCCCCTTTTTACTAATTACAAGTTTGCCCCTCTATTGTTTTATTAGCTCTATACAAGTTTGCTTAGGGTTTGGAGGTTAAAAATATAAATCTAATGTTCTAATTAGGTCTAACCTAATCCATGGGGTCATGACTAATCCTTCTAACTTTTGATGGTAATATTGTGGGCCATGGCTAACTAGTGTGTGGGCCCGCTAAGGTCAAAACTATCCCGGGTCCCCGAAACTAGTCAAAACAAGTCGAAATGAGTTAAAATTCGAACCCGACTCAAATAATCCCAAAATAATATCATAAATAATAAAATAAATTTCAACCCCAAAATAATATCATAAATAATAAAATAAATTTCAAAAATATTCAAAAATACAAAATGACAAAAATATCCCTGTTTCTGAAAACTGGGGGTGACAAATCTATCCACCTTAAAAAAAATTCGTCCTCGAAATTAAAACCAAGAAATAGTAAAATATCAAATTCATAAGTCATGGCTTAAAATTTAAAATAATTTAAAATCTCAAAAATCAAAGCATGAATTAAATGACTAAAATTATAAAATTGAAAATTGCTCTCAAATAGAAACTGGGTGCTATAAGTCTATCCACCTTAAAAGAATCATCCCCAAAAATTAAAATAAGGTAACACATAAAAATCATGTAAATCGATAATCGTATGCGTCTGTCCAAAATCACGATACTAAGAATCTCCGTCATACTAGTGAGCAAGGCTACGATAATCACAGAGTCCTCGACTATGGTACATACCTCTAGAATTATGGTATTTAAAATTTTTGCATTGTCGCATGCTTGGCAGCGAAAACCTTAAATTCCCACACCCGAGAAATACGTCCATAATCCGACTATATGTCCTCACTATGCCTGCTAGCATGACCCTAGAGGATTCTAAAATCTCATAATCGAGGCGACCTAGCCCATACGACTTATCTCAGAAGAATATCACATCACAAGAACAAAAGTTCATCCAACGATCAAAGGACAGATAGAATCGAAGTTCAAGACAGTTTATAAGAAGGCAAATGCGGAAAGGAGATTCAAAATATTGGAACATGCTATCTGCTCTGCTACTGCCTGAGTGGGCTCAACTGTCATGGCGAAAGCTCGCCCCTGCTCGCCTCCTCTAGCCTGCTGTACACCGTCCTGGTCTCTTCAGATTCTACTAGCGTGGCAATCCCTCAGCTGGTGGTCAGGCGCCCCACAGTATAAGCAGACGCCCAACCTCTTCCTGCAAACCTCTCTAGTGTGCCCTGGCTTCCCGTAGAAGTTACATTGTGTAGCCGGCCTCTGACCCTGACCCTGGTGCTGTTGGGCACGCGCCGGTGCCTGCTGGAACTGCAACTGAGGCTGCTGCTGCTGGAACTGCCTCTGCTGGAAATGTGGGCGCTTCGCTGGCCCTGCACTCGAACTAGCTCCAAGAGCGTCACTGCTCCTCTTCGGCTTGAGGCCGAAGTCCTTCTCTGCAATCTGAGCCTCCATCAGGATCTGCTCGAAGGTCGCGTCTCGTCGCCCAGATGTGCGAGTGTGCACTGTATGCATAAGGCCCCTGCAAAAATTTTGGGCCTTGCACCCCTCATCCTGGACCAAACTGGGTGCAAACCTGCTCAGGCGGAAGAACTCCGCTGCATACTCGTCTACCGACGAGTTCTCCTGTACCAGACTGGCAAACTGCCCCTCCAAAGCTGTCAAGGCAACATCTGGGTAGAACTTCTTCTTAAAGAGCTTCCTGAAGTCCTCCCAAGATATACCTCTCACTGACGTATGCGGATCCGTGCGGTACCAATTCAGCGCTATGTCGAAAAACAGGCTCGCTGTAGAAGTCACCCACAGACCTATTGGAACCTCTGCCAACTCCAGACTGTGCTAGTAATCCTCTAGCCAGTCGTCCGCGTACAGGATACCCTCGGTACCCTTGAACTCCCGCGGGTTCATCTTCCTGAAGTGGAGGTGTGTACCGGGCCTCCTCTGACCCTGCTGCTGTACTGGTGCTCCCTGAACTGTAGCCGGTGCACCTCTCTCTACTGCTGCCATCGCTAGCTGATGTGAGTTCTCTATGGTCTGTCGCAGCACCTCTGCCTGACGGTGTTGTGCCTCTGCCTGTGCTCTCTGCGTCTGCAGCATCTGCTGCAGAAGGGTCATTATACCCTGAGCATCTGCCGGTATCGGAGGCGGCGGTGGAAGAACATCAGGAATAACCATAGAATGTCCCGCTGCTGGAGGTGGAAGACCTCCTGGAACCGTCGCTGCTGCTGCTCCCGCCGGAGGGGCAGGAACTGAGATAGCAGCTCCCTCAACTGTAGCTCCTGCTGCCGGATGTGGAAGACCTCCTGGGACTGCCACTGCTACTCCCGCAGCCGGTAGTGGAAGACCTGCCGGATCTGCCACTACTACTCCCGCAGCCGGAGGTGGAAGACCTGCCGGATCGGGCCTCTCTGGAACTATACTAGGCCCTGCTGCCTGAGAACGAGTCACCGTCATCCTGAAGATGAATTGAACCCAAGAGATCAATATGGCACATGATAAGATATTATCAAAGGAGGACAATTGGATTCAAATACAAGAAGAGTTGTCATGGTAATCAAAAGATCAGAGTTTTTCCTAAAATGTGATTGAGTATCTCCTATCATACCCTAGTTCCTACGTCCTAATCGCAGGTTCGTAATTAGTACTCTAAGTCGAGCACCATTACGAGATCACACTAATTGCGACACAGACCTGCATGGGCCACCATAAAAATGTGTCACGACCCGCACCCTAGAGAGGGGCACGAGCACGTGGTTACGTCCAGCCTACGCCGCAGAATCGGCGGTAGAACGTTGTATATAGGGTCTGTAAATACTACGACTAAAATAGATAAATGTACCTGTACAGTATATACACTCCGAATAGAGGTGACATAGCAATACAGTCTCAATCACATAATCAAAACTAAGGTAGATAGCATGAAAAGAGATATGATAGATAAAACAGGAAACGAGTCCAAAATCTACAAGTCAGAGCTAAACACAATATCCAGAGTCTCAGAAAATATAAGTATAAAGATACTACAAACTAAAATGTACTAGCTGGCTCGCAGGCCAGGCAAACCTAACTAAACTATGCTACTCAGGGTGGGCAAAGTCCAGTGGCTCTACCAATAAGCCACGGTCTAAATCTAGTCCATCAGACTCAACCCCATAGTAGGTCGGGCAATCAGTCTCAGAGTCATCTGTAAAATTTGTCAACGGTATCCTGTTAGGAAAATGAGCAAGTACAAACACCAACAGCAATTCCATATGAATTGAGAAATACTATAAGAGACAGCAATAATAAAATACAAGACAAAAGATATATGCGACTTGGGAACCATTTGAAAGTCGAGTTACAACCCTTGAACCAAACAAGGACCGGAGTTGTAACCCTTCTTCCAAACAGAACTTGGTCTCAAATTATGGTACAGTATAAAAGACAGATAGAGCATATGAGAAATAGAAATCATAGCATGGTGAAAATACAGTAAGTAAAGGTGAACTGGAATATAAGATATGACAATAAATGTAAAAAGGTGATTTGAACTATTAGAGCGATATGTGATCGGCTAGGAAAGCAAGAGATGGTTATCCACTTGGCCCGACAATCCGCGGTGTACTCAACGGAGAGTCATGCCGTCTAACCTGGATAATTGGTAATGGGGTGTCTGCTACACCCTACGTGAGGTGAGGGTGGCGCTAGCAAAATATAGTTACAGGAAGGCTTTGATCACATAACCCCTAATAATTCCCCCATCCCCGAATAGTATCACGGATCCGGACATGGCACGTCATGACACGGGGTTCAAGAGCAGGGGGCCAGCCCACTCCCAAATCAGTGTCTATATAAGTACAGGAACACAGGAATATCTTATACTCATATACCAAAGGAGTCTAGGAATAACATCTCATGACAGGATCCGACGTATACTAGTCCGTGAAACGTCGTGTCAGGAATCATGTAAAACACTACGACTGAATCGGATATAGTAGATATCAAGACAATAAAAACTATCAGTAAATGTACTCGCCTGTGGTCCTGAGCTGATAAGGTGAACAGACGCTCAGAGTGATCACAGACCTAAAATAAGATACTATGAGTCAAACAGGACTTAATACTGAAAAAAGAAACTAATAGAAACCATGAATGCAAGTCTAAGTCAAAACTAGGTCAATCTAGGTTAAACTGAGTCATACTAGGTCATACTGGTTCATACTAGGTCATACTGGTTCATACTAGGTCATACTGGGTCACTGGGAGTCAATCCAAGTCAAACTAGGTCGAACGGGGTCAAAGGTTGACTTACAGTTGACTTTTTGGTCAAAAAATCAACTTTGGTCAACTCTGGTCAACTCTGGGTCAACCCTAGGTCAAACTAGTCTAATGTTGACCAACTGTTGACTTTTAGTCAACTGGTCAACTCTGGATTGGTTTCGGTCAAATCGGGTCGCTTAAAGGCTAAGTTTGACTCTCGGTTGACTTTTGTTGACTTTTGGTCAAAAAGGTCAACCGACGTCAAAACTAGTCTATGAGCACCATATTTGATCATTACCAACCACGAAAATCAAGTTCTAACTCTATCTTAGACTTCTAACACCAATATCCTATTTCTAGGCAAAACTAGTATTTACCCTTCTAAGGTAAATCCCGATACCTAGTCCAATCCCAAGGAAACCCCGCTAATACCCAAGACACTAGCCTAGACTTCTTAGGGTAGCTAGGTATCAACCTATCTAAGGTTTACCTACCAAGGAAAATGGGTATCCTAGGTATCTAGGCTATGTTGGGATAATGTGTATGGTTTACCCTATTACCTACCTTACCATATCATGAATTTACCCTCAACTCTACCACACTCATCTACACCACTCACTCTCATGATACACTCCTATATTTATAATACCCATAGGCTCTCCTATAGGGTTCCTATTGGTTTAGATATAGGCTATACTATAGGTTACTAGTTTCACTTATAAGCCCTCACACACACACACAACATCTCACAAATACACACACACCCAAGCTCACAAACACACACTCACACAAGCTAATATGTGGACTGATTTATGGGGTTATAGGGCTGTCATATAGTGGTGTTTTAGGGACTGTTATTTAGTGGTGTTTAGGGACTGAAATGAATGGCAATAGGACAGCAATTAGGGGCAAGTTTGGGACAGCCAAATGGCTTTGTTTGAAGGCTGTTATGGACAGCAACAAGGCTCCAAAAACTGGACTGAATTGGGACAGAAATAAAGGGAAAATGTGGACTGGTTTGTGGGGAAATTGGGGCTGGAAATGAGGCAAACGCAGGACTATTTTGGGACAGCAGTGTGGGTATATGGTGATGGTGTTAAGGAGCAACAAGGGGACTGTTTTGATGGTAGGAATGGGGGAGTTTAGGGGACAGCCATGTGGGTTCCAGGGGCTGTTTTGGACAGCTGCTATATGGGTTTTCCCCTCCTCCTATTCACTCACAACTCATCTCATTCATCTCTCTCTATCTCATCTTCACATTCCCTTCTCCAACATTTAACCAAACACAACACCTACACCAACATACACACATACAAAACCCATGCTCCTTGGCCGAACCTGTCAAGTCCCCTCCCAACACAACACAAACACCACACCACATAATATATACACTAATATATATATAAGCCATATATATATATATATATATATATATATATATATATATATATATATATATATATATATATATATATATATATATATATATATATATATATATATATATATATATATATATATAATATATATATATATAGAATGATATATATAACCTTATATATATATACAAATAGATTATAGGAAATGATACATTGAGAGAAATCATTCCTAAACACATGGAAATTCTGAAATAATAATAGATCACACCAAAATCAATGCACAAACAATATTCATGTGTCCAAATAGGGGGTTTTCCTATTGGGACACGATCCTACATATTGGACACCTCTACTAATGTCCAAATGGACACAAAATAGTCTCTAATGGAGACAAAACCATGGGAAACATTTCTATGGGTTCCTAACCATTCTACATGAAAGGGAAAACTAATTTAGAGAAGGGATTTACCTATTTTGGAGATTGAACTATGGTGGAGCTCTCAAGAATGGAAAGAACCTTTGGAGAAGAAGAAGAAGAAGAAGAATGTGGATGAGAACAAGTGAAAGTGACTTTCTCTCTCCTCCCCACCCCTACATGTGGCCGGCCACTACATGGCTCCAAACCCCCCCTTTTCACTAATTACAAGTTTGCCCCTCTATTGTTTTATTAGCTCTATACAAGTTTGCTTAGGATTTGGGGGTTAAAAATATAAATCTAATATTCTAATTAGGTCTAACCTAATCCAGGGGGTCATGACTAATCCCTCTAACTTTTGATGGTAATATTGTGGGCCATGGCTAACTAGTATGTGGGCCCGCTAAGGTCAAAACTACCCCGGGTCCCTGAAACAAGTCAAAACAAGTCGGAATGAGTTGAAATTCGAACCCGACTCAAATAATCCCAAAATAATATCATAAATAATAAAATAAATTTCAACCCCAAAATAATATCATAAATAATAAAATAAATTTCAAAAAATATTCAAAAATACAAAATGACAAAAATACCCATGTTTCCGAAAACTGGGGGTGACAGTAAAGGTTTATCTTTGAATTACTCCGATGTTTATCAATCTGTAAACCACTACATAGATATGATATATGCTCTAGAGCGCGGCATAGGACCACACCTCTGCATGCCGATCACGATGCCTCACCTGTGGGAAAAAGTATACCCAGAAGATATCTACTACTTCATCGTTCCAGCCAGAAAGAAGGGTGAAGAACTAATCATCTTCGGTCGAATAATTGGCAGAAAAAAGTTCATTGCGGACTCTACTTCTCCTAATCACAACACGGAAGCTGAATATGACTCTGGGAAAATGTAACTTTTCCGATATAGTTGGCAAGCCAAGAATATCATCCAGAACATGGGATATAATATAAAAAGTGACCAGGTGCTAAACTACGGCCGGGGACGACGGTTGCCAATACGTCACTTTGCTCCTCCCGACAAACCCGAGAACTATTATCAACAAAATGGTGTTGGTTTGGGTTATGTCATGTAAAACCCCTAAATTTTTACTTTTTTTATATTAAATTTGGTACTGATTTAAAATTTTGTATTGTACGTCGCGTAGTCGTATTGTACGTCGCGCACAAAATTTTATTTTTCATAATTGCTCGATGAGTGCGAATATGTGCGAGCGTACATATTTTCAGAAAAACATTTTTTCTATTTTTATAGTTTCAAGATAATATATATAATAATTATTTTTAGCTATCAAAATTTCTAAATTTATGATTTTATTTATGAAAAGCCTTTTATGTAGACAGTTATAATAATAAATAATATTCTTATAAAATGGTATACTAGAAAAGTATATATTTGTAAATATTATTTGTGCATACATATATATTTCATAATTATTTATTAGTTTATTTTTAAATAATAATGTAATTTTTGAAATTATTATTATTAGTATTTTTGGAAAACATATTTTGAAATTATTGTGGCAATTTAAATCTTGATTTGATTTTTGGATTTATTTAAATAGATTAAATTAATATCTACATTTGGAATTTGAGTTATCTTATTTGATTTTAAACTAAAGGATGTAAATTAATTAGATTTAAATTGATTTCGATTTGGATTGATTTAAATTAATAGATAAATTATCTAATTGGGTTAAATAAATCCTAATCCTTATCCTAATGGGATTCCCACCTCCAATAAAAGGAGAGGAACTTGCCCTCTTTTTTTGGGAATTCTCCACAACCATCCACAAAATTTCTACCATCCTCAAACATGTTGTGCATCGTGTCGGTATCCAATCCCTTCCGTGTCAGCCGTGACGGCCTCGGGTCCGACCTCGGGTATTTTTTTAATATTTTCTATCCGTTACATTTACATCAGGGATGACCCACGTCGTGTCCGACAAACCCGGACCTCGACTCCATCCTCGTGTCACACACGACACGACAACCATCTCGACCCCCTAAAACTCTAAACCAACCAGCCCACACCATCGTCGACAGCAGCACTAACCCCAAGCCTCAAGACACCACAGCCCGACTCTCGACTACGCCGTACCTCTCCTGCTCCTCCTTCCAGAACACCATCGATCACGGACCCGACCACCATCCACATCACACAACACACAAAAACCCCCAAAAACAAAGCAAACACCGCGGCCACCCCCATGGCGGCCCATAACCCTCAGCCAACAATCGGAACACCAGCACACCCTCGTCCCGGCCGGCCCGTACCACCACCGGCATCATAGTCTCCCCGACCGAGACCCAGAAATCACGGCAACCGCACCCAACCAACAGGATCGCCACCGCGGCCACGGCCACTGGCCGGAAACCCGACCGCCACAGCCACCCGACACCACCTTCTCCCCGACTAAACCCAAAACCATCATCACCACACCACCACCGCGGCCATTGTCGTGGCAGCCCCGCCGCAACGACCAATACCGCCATCCCCACTATCAACCACCAAAACCCCAGAAAGAAAAAAACAAATAAAAACACTCACCCCTCACCGCGTCGCTCAGCCGCTCCGTCGCTGGAGCTGTGCTCCGCGGTGATCCCCGTCTCGCCCCCCAGCCAAACGACCCCACTCCAATCCTCCGCCGTGCCCTAGATCCGACCACCGTGCCCCTTCTCCCTTTTCTCTTTAATCCGCCATGCCAAGTCGCCGACGGCCCCCTCTGTCGTCGGCCGGACTGCGAGCGCCGCCTTCCAGCCCAGTCTATCGCGCTCGCCACTCTAGATCTACTCTCCAATCCCTCTCTTCCCACCCTATGCATCTGTCGCATCCAGCCAGGCGAACCACCGCGTCCAGCCCGACGAACCACCGCCGCGCGTCCATCTCCCTCTTCCTTCTTTCCGTCTGAACCTTTGGCCCTCTCCGCATCTCTCTTACCTCCGCTCGCCACTTTCTTCCTTCTTTTTTTTATTCCTTATTTTGGGTCTCACCTCTCTCTCCACTTAAGTGCACCCTTCCCCCTTTCACGAGAATGGTACAGCAGGTTCCCTGTTAGATGGGAATAGACGTTTTATATTTATTAATTTATTATTAGTATTATTTTTTCTTTCCTTTTTTTTACTAAAGAGCAGCAATGTGCTGTATTATAAAGTTAGTATCTTATTATTATTATTATTATTATTATTATTATTATTATTATTATTATTATTATTATTATTATTATTATTATTGTTGTTATTATTATTCTCATTTTTATTATTATTTGTCATCATTATTATTATTTGTTAAAGATAGTTATTATTATTATTATTCTCATTATTTTTATTATGATTATTGTTGTTGTTACTTGCAAAACTATCTATTTGCTAAATATTATTATTTATAAAATTTTAGGAAAATATTATTTTCTGACAAAAAGGGAACAACTATTTTGATCAATAAAAAGATAGTCACCAAATTATGTTATGAATTTCTAGTATATTATTTTGGCCAATAAAATATATAGTTTCCTACTAAAACTTTATTTTGACAAATTTAGGGTTTTAGCCTAAAAATTATTTTGGTTTTAAGTTTGTATTTACATAAATATTTTGGCAATGAAATATATATTTTCAGGTATTATAAATATTTTGATAAAGTAGTATATATATTTAGTTATTTACCAAAATACCTTCGATTATCCTTCTGTCCATGACCAATATCTTTATTTCTGTTCCCTCGCCAATTCAAGACTACCTTTTGTCCACCCTAACTAATTTGACCCATCTGGACCCGATGGAACCGTCCGTGCCAATATCTGAGGTCACCTTACATAATTGTTGCACAGAAGTTGCAGTTCGTGCCACCTTGATCATTGCAGTACACCAGGCGCTCTACCAGGCAAGACACCTTGCCATTTGCTGTTTATTTATTTTAGCTCATATTTCATGCATTATTTATTTTTTATGCAAAATAAACTATGATACATGGCATAACCTGTTAGAACTTACTGTTCGATTATATTTTTTGCTACGTATTAGTTTTCTTACACATTAAACCTAGATTTAAGGGACCACCTTGTGTGTTGCATTCATTGGCCTTGACACGTTGTACCACGAAGTTGTGTGTCGCATGTAGAACACGGACATGTGTGACTGGCTGACTACCGGTACATATAAGCCGTACGATAGGAATAACTGCTAATAGAGGTTGCATGCTTAGTTTGACTTAGCGATTAATAGAGGTTTATGTTGTGGATACAACATAGTAGGCATTGGGCGGGGAGGACAATTCCTTAACGTATGGGCTTTGATGCACTTTCCTTTGTGACCCGGAAGCTCAGCTGGAGATACGGGATTGATGACCCATGATTACTGACGGCTACTGACGTTCTGCGGAACGTTATGCTCTTACTGATTGGGCCTCTGGTGCCCCAAAGGGGGACCATGTCGATCCTATTTAGCCAGGGCCCATGTGTAGGAAGGATTGTTCTTAACTACATTTCACTTAGAATGATTAGGCACCTTTATCCGTTAGGTATGAGTACTTTTGGTTTTTGTACTTGTATCTGACCGTGGCTTGGAACAATAACTTGTCGCAGATTAGTTCGACACATCTTGTCCTTGTTTGGTTGTAGGTGTGGCTTACTACTTCGATGAGAAGATATTGAACCTTGTTGGGATCTAGATACCCTATTGGATTCATAGCATGGAAAGATACGTCACCGCGAATTAGTTTACCATCTTCTTTCCTTGTTTGGTTAGGGGGATGGTAAGCTAGTTCAATAGGTGTGTATTGGACCATGTTATAATTCAATTGACTTATTTATTTGAGCAATATTTATTCAGTTTATATGGCATGATATTATGTGTCTTGTTACGTCCCTCTGAGGACCTGGTTATCTCTCCAGGTGTGTGCTCTTATCTTTCGCAGGTGTTCTAGCTCTAGTCGTGATCATCGCTATTTCTTCGAGGATGATTGCACTTGGATCGTTTTCGCTTCGTTCGCCAAAATTATTTCTTTTCTCATGTATTTATTCTTTACTTATTGGTAGTGAATTTGTCTCCGCCCAACATATTGTATCAAGGCAATTCATTCTCATTATATGACATCTTTTATTTATTTATTTTTGTGTGGATGAGATTAGTTATGGTTCTACTGTATTTTACAGCTTACGTATATTTATTATACGGCTGGTATGTCTACGTTCCTAGTCCTACATATTTTGGGACTGGGACGTTACATGTCACTCCTCCAACAACTCCCGAAAGATCAGATGATGAAGCATATCGTTGTTCTTATTCTTTTGATTTCTGCCTCTGGGACTCAGACTCCAGCATTGGCGACATGTTCAAAGCAACTATCTCCGTCAACATGGTTTCAGTTGACCAAATTGTAGACGATGTCCAATCGATCGAGCTTAAACAATGGGCTCAAAAGATGGATACTAGGTGGGAGCTGCATTTCGAACAACGTAAACCACCTACCGAAGACGAAGTCATCAAGTCAATTTAGGAGATGAATCATCTTTTAAACCAATCTTCATCAGCAAAAGTCTATCTGGCGATGAACGACAATCTCTTATACAGCTTATAAGAGAATACATCGACATCTTTGCATGGATCTATGAAGACATGCCAGGCCTGGACCCTAAAGTTGCCATGCATCACCTAAATATTTCATCTAAAGCTAAGCCAGTGAAGCAGCAGCAACGACGATTCCGACCAGATGTCATGGAGGCCATCGAGAATGAAGTCAAGAAGCTTATTTCTAGTGGATTCATTCGCGAAGAACAACACCCTGACTGGGTTGCTAACATTGTTCTAGTCATAAAAAAGAACGATAAAGTTCATGTCTATATAGATTATCGTGATTTGAACTCTGTATGCCCGAAAGACGAGTTCCCTCTACCAATCACCGATGCAATGATCGACAATACTTGCGGCTTCGAGCGGATGTCCTTCATGGACGGGTTCTCAGGTTACAACCAGATCAAGATGTTCCCCAACGATGAGAAGCACACATCTTTTCGAACACCGTTGGGGGTATACTATTATATGGTGATGACCTTCGGATTAAAAAATACAGGGGCGACATACAAGCGAGCCATGAACATAATTTTTTGTGATCATTTACGTAAAAATGTGGAATGCTACATAGACGATATCACAGTTAAAAGTCGTCTTAAGGGCAACCACCTCCATGACTTGAGAACGGTGTTCGAACTAATACGTGCACACCAACTCAAGATGAATCCAACCAAGTCTTTTATGGGAGTCTCCAGCGGCAAGTTCCTTGGTTTTGTCATCACTTCAAAAGGTATACATCTTGACCCGGAGATAGTGAAGGCTATCCTCGATATGCATCCTCCAAGAAACCTCAAAGAGCTACGCGGACTGCAAGAAAGGCTAGCCTACATCAGACGATTCATTTCGAACCTTTTTGGAAGGTGTCAACCATTTACTCGGCTCATGAAGAAAAGCGTATCTTTCGTCTGGACTGAACAATGTCAACGCGCATTTGACGACATCAAGAAGTATCTCACAAGCCCCTAGTTTTGGTGGCTCCAATAATGGGGAAGCCCTTCTTACTGTATGTCCGTGCTATGGACCATTCCCTCGATGCCCTATTAGCTCAGAAGAATGAAGGCGTCCATGAACAGGCAATCTACTACCTCAACCGTACAATGGTGGGTGCCGAGCACAGATACACACCGATGAAAAGGAATGCCTTGCACTGGTATTTTCTATCCAGAAGACACGCCACTATATGTCTGGGCAGACTATCCACATCATATCTAAAGTCAATCTTCTCAGAATACTCATGACTAAACCGGGTTCTCTCAATTCCCGTTTAGCTACATGGGCAATGCTATTAACTCCATACGATATGCTGCTCGTTCCTCATAAAGCAGTAAAAGGCCAAGCGTTAGCTTATTTCCTAGCAGCTCATCCAGTGCCAGAATCTTCCAAACTCTAGGATGAAATCCCTGATAAAGTAGTGGTGTCTAACACCGCAACTGGGGAAATCCCTATTTGGCAAATCTTCTTTGACGGTGCATCAAGAACAGGACCTAAAGAAAATATCGTGGTCGGAGTAGGCGTCATGCTCGTGTCACCCGACCATCTGGTTATACATCGTGCATATTCTCTTGTGGAATCCTGCACCAACAACGTGGCCGAATATAATACCCTATTGATCGGCTTGCAACTGGCAAAACAACTGGGAGTTGACTATCTAGAAGCTTACGGTGATTCTAAGCTAATAGTTAGTCAGGTCCGAGGGGATTATGAAGTTCGACACGAAGATCTCATCCCCTATCACAAAGCGACAATCGAGTTGGCGTCTACTTTTGCTGGATTCTTCATCAAACACGTGCCTCGACTACAGAATATAGAAGCAGATGCTTTATCCGCTCTTGTTGCTTCCTTGACCGTACCTACCAATACTCAACAGTCGATCACAGTGTCGGGTCGAGAACTATTCTGTGTGAAAGATGCCTTGCATATTTATCATAGTTACACAACTGAAACAAACGTCGACATTAAAGACTGGAGATTTCCTTTCATAGACTACGCCGTCTATGGAATCCTCCCTGAGGACCCAAAGGAAGCAGTGTCTATCCAAAGGCGATCCCTCAGATTTTACTACGATACAGCTACCAAGATGATGTACCGACGCTCTTAAGACGGGCTACTGTTATAATGTTTATCAGACACAGAAGCCAAACATGCACTCCGGGAGGCTCACGACGGAGTTTGTGGTACACATCGACCAGGCTCCAAATTATAAGATCGCCTAAAGCAAATGGGCTATTATTGGCCCACGATGATTGCAGATGTTGTTGAATATGCAAAAAAGTGTAGGGCTTGTCAGTTCCACGCCGATTTTATTCATCGACCTTCGGAGTTTCTACACCCGACAACAGCATCTTGGCCTTTTGAAGCCTGTGGCATGGACGTCATTGGCCCAATTATCCCGCCATCTTCCAGAGGACATCGGTTCATCCTAGCCATAACCGATTACTTCTCCAAATGAGCGAAAGCTATATCGTTCATCGAAGTAAAGGCATCGAACGTGATCAGTTTCATCAAACATTACGTTATCTACCGCTTTGGCTTACCTCCTAGGATCATCTATGATAATGGTCCACAATTCGTATGCCATGCATTCTATCGGTTCTGTGATAGGAATCGAATCTAGAATGTAGCCTCTACTGCCTACAATCCAGCGGCTAACGGGCAAGCAGAAGCCTTCAATAAAACCATCATTAAACTTCTCAAGAAGTTCGTGTCTTCAAACAAGCACGATTGGAATGAGAAGCTCGGCGAATGTCTATGGGCCTATCGTACACCGGTCCGGACTCCAACAGGCAGTACACCATTCTTTCTGGTTTATGGGAGTGAAGCAGTTCTTCTCCTAGAAATCCAGATTCCTTCTTTTCGGGTAGCCTTAGCCAGTGAGTTGACTATCGAAGAAGGCTACCGTCTGCGACTACAGGAGCTCGAAGAGCTAGATGAAAAAATGCTTGTTAGCTCAACAGTGCATTGAGCTATACCAAGCACGCCTTTCCAGAGCCTTCAATAAAAAAATGAAGGAAAGAATCTTTCAAGTTGGTGATCTAGTCTTAGCAGTGATAAGACCAATGGTCATGACGCACGAAACAAAAGGGAAATTTCAGCCTAAATGGAAAGGTCCTTTTATTATAGAATTAGTGTATTCTAACGGTGCGTACCGACTAACCAAGCCTGATGGTGACTTGCTCATGATGCCTATCAACGGCAAGTTCCTGAAGAAATATTATGTGTAATCTTTTGTAAATAATGTTCACATATCTTCAGTCATGTAAATATACAGTGCGATGTTTATGTGATTCGAAAAATTATCTAACTATTATCCGTATTTCAAGAGTCTTGAATATGCCTTGGATAATAGGTCCTCTAAAATATTTCTCCAGTGGAATCATTCCCGTTTTTGACTCTGTCCAAACTTGGTTTGACAAAAACAAGTCACGTCCCTATTACCTCTGAATTATTTTACGATAATTATTTCCCCAGTGGAATGATTAAGGAATGTTGTGCCATGTCCATATAACCTCTGAGCAAAGCGTTTATCAAGGATAATCACATCCATATTACCTCTGAATTATCCACTCCTACCTAAAGTTATATCTTTCCACGCTCATATTATCTCTGGTCAGATATAGAACATCCTCTACTATTACGTCCATACTACCTCTATTAGCAGCTTCGTTCAACTTATTATCTATATTCAAAAAAAACTTGAATATAAAATGGATAATGAGTCCACATCAAATTCTCCAGCGGAATACCCACCAAAAATATCCTTACTACATCTACATTACCTCTAGTTCCGATATTTCACAAAACCACATTAATGAATTTTGAAAACCAAAAGATTCTTTATTCCTTATTTAAACGTCTATCAAGAGACGGGAAAAAAGGGATACAAGAGCCTTGACGGCTAGAAGAAATAGTCACAAATAAAAAAATCTAAAGGATACATAGTCGAATGATATTGTCCCTTAGAGCTGCGATTTCGGCTTCAGACTTTGCGGTAGCTCGGCGGTGCGCCTCTTCTTGACGAGCGGCGTCATCCTGGAAGAGGATCAGACTCATGTGCTCTCCCTCCAACTTCATCAGCTGTTCTTTTAAATGGGCAGAAGTGGTGGCGGTCATGGCAGCCTGAGCCAAGTAGTCCTCCTGCTCAGATGTTGCTGTCCTCAAGTTGGCTTCTAGTTGATCAATCTCACTTTAGATCTGCGCGATGTGATTATATTTCTCGGTAATCTGCACAGCCAGTTTATTCTTCGAGGCAGCACATTCCTCACTTGCAGCGTTGAACTGACCATACTGATCAGCCAATTCGCTAATCTCTTAAACGCGGGCATCCTTTCTCACCTAAAAAGTAGCCTTCTCCTCCGCGAGAGTCGTGATCAAAGCCTCATCTTCTGTACGGAACAGCGATGTCGGGCTCCGTTGTTTGGCATCCTGGAATCTGGCCACCTGACCCTCCAGATCATTTAAAACTTTCCTCAGAGTATTAGCCCGCTCCTCATAGCCGGCAATGCTCTCAAGGGCTGCCACTTGGCATTCGACAACAGCCTTCACAGGGCCAAAGACAATGTTCCGATTCAGGACTCCAGAAAGCTTTACTTTCAACACAGAGTAGAAAGCTTTAACGACTTCCTGGGCCATCTCGTCGTCTTCATTGGAGGTCGTTGTTTTACTTAACAAAATGCCTAAAAATGGCTTTTGAAAGAAAATGAGAAAAAGTACAAAAGTACAAGTTGTTTTCGGGAAGTATTGCTACGGAAATCTGATCTGAGAGCGATCACTTTGTTCCTTGGACCACATGATGATGATAAAGAGAACTGCTTGAGGAAGATGAACAATCGGAAGAACTAAGTCACCAGAAAGGTATCGACACAACGGCACTGATGGCACAGTCGAATGCTTTCCTGCTTTGCTTCACCCTGTTCTTGAGAAAAAGTTGAAGAAATGCTTCTGGGAAATATCACTCTGAAAGTATAGTTTTCTCAGAATCTCCTTCTCTGTATCTCTTTTTTTCTCTGTTAAAAATAAGTCTATTTATAGACTAGACCCTCTGTACGTAAAAAGTAACAAAATTGGGTCTCTACGCAAGTAACTGCCACCCACGATTGAAAATCAACCTTTACGTGTGATGACATGTTTCCCATATAGAGTTGTGGTCTCTACGCAAGGTGACATGTGTCCCACAACTTCAACAATATAGGGAGAGCACGTACACACGTTCCTCGATAAGTGTGGCATGAAAGCCACGTATGCAGACCACATTCTTACATAGCCAGAAAAGATTGGGCGTAAAAATAACCCAAAACAAGCTTTCTGCGTAAAGTAGCAGACTGGGCGTAAAATAACCCAAAATAGACTTCCTGCGTAAAGTGGCTGAAAAGTAGCCTTGAGCGTATAGTTAACTCAAATAAACTCTACGCACACGAAAGCCTTAAGCGTAAAGACTCAAATAGCTTTCATGCGTAAAGGAAGCGGTCTCTTGAGCGTAAAGTAGCCCATCTGCACGCTAAACGACAAGTATTGGATTTGGTGCAAAAATCTTCTTGGCTTCTGTGCAATGTTCTGTCAGAAAATCATACTGTCAGATCAATATCACGCGCATTAAATACAGTTTGACAGCCTGTCGTCCTCGCGTAAAGTTTGATGATAGCTCCTGCGTAAAAGAGCTCGCGTAGAATTTGAATCTGACTCAATAGAGTCCTTTAATGAGCCTTGTGTAGAGTCTGACTTTGCGTAAAGTTCTCAAATTCTTTGACTTGGTCTATGAAATTTATTTATGCTTCTACAAGACCCCCTTCAAAGTTTTCAAATTTTTCTAAAATTTGAAATACTTTGAACAGAAGCGTAAAATCCGGAATATCCAACAGTCTGCGTAAAGTTCGGGATACCCAATAGTCCGCGTAAAGTTCGGGATACCCAACAGTCAGCTTAGAAGCATAATATTTGGGATATCCAACAGTCAGCATAATTTTTGGGAATTTGAACCGATTTTCAAAATTCTCTATAAATAGAGCTTTGCGAGTAGAGAGAGAACTTTACTCATCTTTGCAATCTCTATCTTCTTTATTCTCTTCTTCGAATATCTCAGTTCAAATCAATGGCCCCCAAGAGCAAAACCACCGCCGGCGTTAAGGGCAAGAAGCCCGCCGCTGCTTCGTCGAGGAGTGAGCGTACAAAAACTGTCGTCGCATCATCGAAGGCAACCCGAAGGACCAACCCAGCTGTGGCTTCGGCCATGATAGGTAGAACCCTACCTAATTTGTCCATGGCTTCGTCGGAGAAGAAGAAGAACCGAACTCTAAACTTCACGCCCACATTTATACGTGTCAGCGTAGAATAAGAATCACCAAATACGTCCACGTTTATACGCGCCAGCGTAAAAACCACATACGCTCACGTCTGTACGTGCCAAAGTAAAATGTAATCAACAAAATATGCTCACATCAATACGTGCCCACGTAAAATATGTTAATCGTTAAAATACGCCCACATTTATATGTGCCAGCGTAAAATATGAACAACAAAATACGCTCTATACGTGCCAGCATAAAATGTTAAGCATTAAATACGCCCACATCTATATGTGCCAGCGTAAAAATACGCATGTCACCCACGTTCATACATGTCAGCGTAAAATGTTAAAAAAATATACCCACATTCATATGTGCCAGCGTAAATACACAAGTGATAAGACTTTGCGTAAAAGTCCATTCTGAAAACAGAGAACTTTTGCACTTAAAAAATTTTAATCAACTTAACTTCTACGCATAAGCGTAAAGTTTGCATAGTCAAGCCCTCTAATACAGAGTCTTAATTTTTATGCGTAAAATTCATTTGTGTAAAGATCTGTGTAAACAAGTCATCTGCGTAAAATTTAAATTAGATTTTTACTAACTTGATTCTTCTTTTTCTTTTGGCAGTGGATTTGCAAATTCATCCTCTCACAGAGGCATTCGGTTCACCAGCTAGTATTGTGGGCTCAAACTGTTTGGAAAATCTGTCTCATGTTGAATTCCTACAAAGTGACAAGCAGTACCCTGAAGAAAGACAACAACTGATAGCTGCTCAGGAAGATAGAATGCTGCTGTCATTGATGAATGGAGAATTGCTGGTGTCACTAGATGGCCAGTAATTTTTGAAGCCTGCCTTCATGTTTGGGGACGCTATTGATTTCCAATCACAAACGAACCCCAAGAAGGAGGCTTGGGTGTTTAAGTTTGAAGAGAGGGCGATGTATCTCCCAGACATTGTAAGGGATTATCCCATATCTTTATTTGTTCACGCCACCCATCCAAGACAGATGCTATGGAACCTGACTCCCAGCAGTCATGGTAGACCAGGCAGAATTATTTTCAAGTGGCATGGGGCCAACCAAATAGGCTACCATACCAGTACTCCCAGTTAGGGGTGTGCATCGGTCGGTGGTTGACCTATTTGGTCCCAATCGAAGTCGAACCGAAGTTAATCGGTTTGAAAATAAACAAAACTGAACCAAACCAACCAAATGGTTGGTTCGGTTTTAAAATCGACCGATTTGGTTCGGTTTGGATCGGTTCGACTTGGTCGGTTTTGATCACATAAAAAAATGGACTATATGTTTTTTCTTTTGTGAAACCTCAGTCAACTTCCACTTTGTAATAGTAAATACAATTCAGCAGCTTCAATTCAACTTGCGCTTTGTAGGTGGAGAAAAATGCCAATTATACATAAAAAAAATCATATACATTCAACCAAAAGTCCCTTTCATGTGTACATGAGCAATTAGAAAAGAATAGGAACCGCCAGCACTCCTCTTTGAGACGAGAGAGAGAGAGAGAGAGAGAGAGAGAGAGAGAGAGAGAGAACTCTTTCAACTTTAACTTGATAAATGGTTATGATGTGAATAAATGAACCAAACCAGTATAATACAACCCAATGAACATACCCAACCGGCCAACCCTAATTATTTAACAAGGATTTGGTTCGATTTATACTGTTTTTGGCATAACCAAACCGTGAACCGAACCGAACCGGTCGGTTTTGAAAAAATTGAAGTCGAACCAAACCAACCGAACCATCGGTTCGGTTTAAAACCAATCGGTTCGGTTTGGCTTGGTTCGATTTGGTCGGTTTGACTTAATTGTGCACAGCCCTACTCCCAGTGGTAGTATCATTCCTTTCACTGGTCTACTGCCTGGATTCACACCAAGCGAAGATTCAGTTTTGATTTAACCAGTGCAGATCCTAATGTTCATAAACAATCTTATGAAGGCCTCACTATTATATCCCCAGGCCAACCCTAGGCTGCCAGGGTGGATGATCCCTCATAATCAGAACTGGATTCAACTTAGTGCTTGGATCATGAAGAACTTCAAAACAGAACTGCACGCCATTGGACTATATGAAGTAGTAGCCTCCACGAGTCAGGGCATACCAATGAACAATAACCTGTTCTTGGCTTTAATGGAGTTATATATCAGTTCAATAGGGATTTTTGCAACCCCAATAGGTGAAATGGGTTTTGCACTACATGAGATGCAATTCATTTCTAAGCTGTAAATGGGTGAAGCTCCATATGAAGAGTAAGTTCCCTCCAACCGGGAACTAGCAGAGATCAGGGAGAAAAATCCTCAGTTAGTTTAGATATACCAAGAATTGATGTGTCATTACCTGACTTGACCACTATATATGAAAGTGGATCGCATTTGGCATACATCAATAAATGGACAACATATCTATTCTACAATAAGAATAGGATATCAAAGGATGACAAAGAGAAATTTCAAGATAACAAGGCTCAACATATCAATCCTTGTTCATCATCCCTGCTGATTCAATAAATACTTGGATGGTCACCTATAAGTCTTCGGATAAATATTTGGCCACCAAGGCAGAAGAATTCCATGCTGGGACCGAAGCATTGAGCTTTCTGAGACATGGTAGTCGAAAGCTCTCAAAAGAAGCCTTGCTAGCGGGATTCCTTTCCCTATGGCTGCAAAGATGGGTCGTACCAGGGATTGGCACAGCCGACAGGATTCACCAAAACGTACTATGGCCAGCAGTACGTTTGGTATTCAAAGTCAAAATCAACCTGTTATCGGCAATGGTATGCCGGATAAATGCAGGTTTGCGAGCATTTGGTGACGAACTGATCAATAATGCTCCTCACCGAAAAGATTTCCCTAGGGTGGAGATGCCCTACACTTATTTCATGGGCTGGTTGTTGCATCACAACTGCAGTTTGTTGCCACCAGGCCCTGGAAATGATACAGAGGTATTCCTCCAGAAGTTTAATAAAGCCACGTGGACTGCAACTTCAGTGGCATACACCCGGGCAACACTCAACTATTCCTACAGGTGGAACATTTTCTATACAAGACCACCAGTCCCAACTGACTATTTTGGCATACAATTTGAAGATATAGGTGAAGGAAGGACTTCATTACCTGCGCCAGTTTTTAAATGGCTAATGTGCATCAGACCCTCACATCTGATGTATAGGAATGAAGACAACTGTGCGTGCGAACCGTATCTACCCAGTCGGTTCGCTCGTCAGTTTGGATATGACCAACTTCGTATTTGTAATCCCTCCAACAGCTTCCACCATTATAGAAAATTAGTTGATGGTGCAAGGGCATGGAGGTACTTTGCACTGCATGTACCGGTGCTAGATTCTGGGTAACAACTGATACAAGTACAACTGAGCTACGAATGCTTCATACGTATGCTCGTTTTTATGCATCCATTTGTTCCTTCGTGAATGACTACAACATGAAGGGGAGTCTTCGATGGGCCAAGGAAGGAAACGTCGAAGAACCAGTTAGGGTACCTTCGGACATACCCGATGATGTTGCTGTTCCAGATGAGTATTTGGAAGTGATCCCTACGGGAGTTGGGGAACCGGCTGCAGGACCAATTATTATCACCAAAACTCGGAAACGGAAATCAAGTGCAGCTGTTACCCTCCAGGAGAAGAAGAAGAAAGTCACTGTTAAAGGGCCTTCCAGACAGAGAGCCGCTTCTCCAGAGAGCGAAACTCCTGTCGAGGAGCCTCAAAATATTATATCTTCTTCAGCTCAACCTGGAGAAGGGTCTTCAGCATCCCAGCCCGGACGCCTCAGCACTTCACTACAACTGACTTCGCCACAAAAGGCGAAAGCTGTTGAAGACACCGCCATGACTCATGTTAATGATCCAGAACTCATCCCCTAGGATGAACCGGCTCTTGATTTAGACGATGATGACTGGGATCAAGATTATGACTCACTCTTGGCACATCCTGCACCCACTCTAGGTAAATATAAATTACAAAATTATGTATTATGATTTAGTATATTAACTTATTTTGCTTAAGCTTTGTAGGTGTCATCGCTGCAGTAAAGCCTGTGGCTCCTCTTCCTCCTCAAGAAACTATTCAAACAGTGTCTGAAGGAGAGAGTTCTTCTTCAAAAGAAGATACTGCTCAAGAAGAATGTTCCCCATCCATGGAGGTACAATAAGAGCCTGCAGTAGAGGCTCAGCAAGAATTGCCTTCTCTTACTGAAGAAATAGAAGAAGAACCGGCTGCAGAAGTACCAGCTTCAGATGAAGAAACAGTTGTAGAAGAACCAACTGCAATTGAAATACTCCCAGAACTTGAGGAGCCTGCAGCCAACGAAGGTGATGAAGATATTGTCAACCCATCAACCAAAATCGAAGACGTTGTAATAACATCCTTAATTGTTGCTACTGATCCGGCCCAAGTTCTTGAGAAGACAGTTTCTGAACCCGACACAATCACCATTCCTCCCGCAATAATCACCGCCACCGAAACTCCGGCTGGAGAAATAATTCATACACATACTGAAGATATTGTCTCTGGAACTTCTGGAGATCAGTTAGCCTTGGTAGCAATGACAACTATGACATCATCTCAGCCTGCTACCAAGGCAACAACAACATCTGCTCCCAGTCTTCAAAAGAGGGATTTAGTAGAATTTGCTGCCACACCAAGCTCTAATGCAGAAATGAATCTTCTAGTTGAGATTCATACAGAAGCTTTCTACAAAATCCTGGCCGCTCTGATCAAGATGGTCCTGAAGAAGGGCCTAAATTATGAAAGTTTGAAAGCTGCGATTGCTCCCACCATTGGGAACGTTGCTATGTTCAATGACGCTGAGAGAGCAGCAGCGCTGGAGAAGGTGGTAGAAGGACTTGAACAGCCTGTTAAAGAATATCTAAGGCTGTCAAGTGAGATCCTTGAAAGTCTTATCCAAACCGAGTATGATGCTTTATCTGCAGAATACATCACTCGGGAGACTGTTTTTAAGGAATCTCTCCAGGAATACAGCCTCAAAGTCGCCAAAAAGAGAGCTTTTTTGGTTGAAATTAAACCTCTGCTGGAGACACACAGAGAAGCCTATGAAACTTCAAACATGAGAATTCATCAACAGAATGATAGAATTCGTAAAGTTGAGGCAGAATTGGCTCGCTTGAAGGCGAAGAGAGAGCAGATGATTACAGCTTGAGACAAACATCTGGCGCAGAGCTCAATAATGAAGGAGAAAGTCTTTGGTGCTGAAGCTACCATCAAAACCCTTGATGAAGCCAAGGATAAGATGATAGCTACTTTTGCCGAACTCTCCCATCTCTGTACTCTAGAAGCTCGACGATCTAAAGCTACTACAACCGTATTGAGCTCTCGTGAGAAGCGTTTGGCAGAGCTACAGAAACTGCTTGAAAATGTATCTGCTCCACCTTAGGAAATAAAGAATTTTTGTATTCTTTTTTTATATCATCAATAAAGAATTTTGTATTCTTCTGTCTTTTCCATTATGTAATATTTCAAGAAGTGAATGAAATATTTATTTTATGACCCTATCATTTATTTTAAATTTAAATAATAGGTATGAGATAGAAAACACTTATCAGAGGTAATATGAACATGATAAGTCTTCTAAACTCAATAAAGTAGATTATATCTATCCAGAGGTAATGTGGATATGATAGATAATGAATCTTATTTTCTTTTTAGAGTATACAATACTATCAGAGGTAATATGAACGTGACATATCGTAACAACTCAAAGAAAATAGATTAATATCTATTCAGAGGCCATATTGACATGATAGATAAGAAAAGAAGCAAACTTAATATTTATTCAGAGGTAGTGAGAACATGATAAATAATAAATCTTTTTTCTTTCTAAAATCAGCTGGTAAGACAGAAGATCAAAATTCTCTTTTAGGAGAACAAATAATCAGCTTAACCAAACCTTGGTAGCTGGAGAATAAAGAAGAAATTTAAACATAATATTTCTTCAAGAATTTGCCATTATTTGGCATCATGAGCAAATCTCCATTAGGTTTAGACAACCTATAGGCACCATTAGAGAATATTGTCTCGACTACATAAGGACCTTCCCATTTTGCTTAGAATTTGTCTTTGCTCTTATGAGTCATCACCATCGGTCTTCGGACAGCTAGAACCAGCTCATCGACTTTGAATACCCTCTCTTAAACTTTACGATTGAAAGCTCGAGATATGCGGGCTTGATATAACTCGATGTGCTGTTGTGCATGAAGACGCTTCTCGTCTAGACCTTCAAGTTCTTAAAGTCTCAACCGATCATTATTCTCTGTAGTTAGCTCATTAGCAATGGCTATTCTAAGAGATGGAATCTGGATTTTCAGTGGAAGAACAGCCTCACATCCGTAAACCAGTGAGAATGGTGTAAAACCAGTAGGAGTTCGGACTGTCGTTCGGTAAGCCCATAAACGTTCTCCAAGTTTCTCATTCCAATCACGTTTATTGGAAGAGACAAACTTTTTGAGAAGTTTAATAATTATCTTGTTGAAAACTTCGGCCAAACCATTAGCAGCTGGATTGTAAGCCGTAGAAGCTATATTCTGCATCCGATTCTTATCACAAAATCGATAAAATACATGACTGGGAAATTATGGTCCATTATCATGGATTATCTTTCGGGGAATCCCGAAACGGTAAATGACATGATATTTGATAAAACTAACCACATTAAACGTTTTCACTTAAATAAGGGGAACTGCTTCCGTCCATTTAGAGAAATAATTTGTTATGGCTAAGATAAACCGATGCCCTTTGATAGAAGGAGGATTAATCGGACCAATAATATCCATGCCCCAAGCTACGAAAGGCTAAGAAGCTACCGTAGGATGTAAGAATTCAGAGGGTTGATGAATAAAATCAGCATGAATCTGACATGCTTTACACCATCTAGCATAATCCACGATATACGCTATCATGGAAGGCCAATAATATCCCATTCTTCGAATACGATCCTGCAATTTCGGACCCGGTTGATGAGCACCGCAGACACTATCATGAGCTTCACGGAGTGTTTGCTTAGCTTCACTCTCAGAGAGACAATGCAATAAAAGTCCGTCATAAGAACGACGATATAACATATGCCATGAAGAATCGTAGTAGAATCGAAATGATCGTCTTTTAATTGATGCAGCTTCTTTTGGACCTTCAGGTAAAATCCCATAGACCGCATAATCAATAAATGGACTTCTCTAATCCCTTTGCTGAGAATTTGATTCTGTAGTATAACTCTGTTCGATATGCAAATTATTCTTGACACAGAATAGATCTCTATCCAATAAAGTAATGGTGTTTTGTCTTCTAATTAGAACAGCTAAATCTACAGCTAAACTAGCAAGAGCATCAGTTTCTAAATTTTGAGAACGTGGTACGAATTTAATGAAGAATCCTTTGAATGAAAGGACCAATTCGATCACCACTTGATGATAAGGAATGAGGTCAGGATTTCTGACTTCATATGTCCCTCTGACATAATTAACAATCAGTTGAGAGTCTCCATAAGCTTCTAGAAACTCAATATCCAATTGTTTTGCTACTTGAAGACCAATTAGCAAAGCATTATATTCTGCCACATTATTGGAATATGGTTCATCAAGAGAATAAGCACGATATATGACCATTTTATCAGGAGAGACCAAGACGATGCCTACTCCGGAGACAGTATTGCCTTTAGGTCCAACCCGCGATGCTCCATCAAAGTATAGTTACCAAATGTCATCCCTCAAAGTCATGTTGCAATCCACGACTTCATCTGGAATGTCCTCATATAGCTTAGAGGTTTCAGGTATAGGGTAAGCTGCTAAGAAGTCAGCCAATGCTTGACCTTTCACTGATTTTTGACGTACGTAGACCATATCATAAGGAGTAAGCAATATTGCCCAAGTAGCTAACCTGGAGTTAAGAATGCTCAGCTTTTTCATCAATACCCGAATAGGATTTATTCTGGATATAACATGAATAGTTTGTCCTGACACATAATGTCGTATCTTTTGAACAGCAAAAACCAAGGCCAGACATTCTTTTTCTATAGGAGTATACCTGTGTTCAACTCCAACCATCATTCGGCTAAGATAATAAATTGTTTGTTTATGACCCTTATCAATTTTTTGTGCAAAAGAGCACCAAGAGAATGATCTAAGGCTCGAACATGGAGCAAAAATGGTCTTCCTACTACTGGAGGCACCAGAATAGGTGAATTTGTAAGATACACATTTCTTTAATAAATGAGAGAAAGGTTGACATCTTCCAGAAAGATTGGATATAAATCTCCTGATATAAGCAATACGACCTTAAAAGCCACGGAGTTCTTTCAGATTACGTGGAGGACGCATTTCAAGAATTGCTTTGACCTTATCAGGATCAACATGGGTACCTTGAGAAGTAATGACAAATCCCAAAATCTTGCCACTGGAAACCCCTAAGAAAGACTTAGTAGGGTTCACCTTTAATTGATGTCGACGCATCAACTCAAATACTGTCTTCAAGTCTTGAATATGATCATCTTTTAATCGACTTTTGACAGCAATATCATCCACATAACATTCAACTATTTTTCGCAGATGTTCTTGAAAGATATTGCTCATGGTCCGTTGATACGTAGCACCGGCATTTTTCAGACCAAACGGCATAACCGTATAGCAATAAACTCCAAGGGGTGTACGAAAAGTGGTATGCTTTTCATCTCCTGGATGCATCTCAATCTGGTTGTATCCTGAAAATCCGTCCATGAAAGACATGCGTTCAAAACCACATGTATTGTCTATCATGACATCGGTAATCGGAAGTGGAAATTCGTCTTTTGGATAAGCTGCATTAAGATCTCAAAAATCTATGCAAACTCAAACTTTTCCATTCTTCTTCATGACAGGAATAATGTTGGCAACCCAGTCTGGGTGTTGTTCTTCACGAACAAAGCCACATGTGATCAGCTTTTTGACTTCTGCTTTAATTGCATCCATCATGTCTGGTCGAAAATACCGTTGTTGTTGTTTTACAGGTTTGGCATTAGGAAGAATATTGAGCTTATGAGTAGCTACTTTAGGATCAAGACCCGGCATATCCTCATAACTCCATGCAAAGATATCAATATATTCTTTAATTAGCTTTATCAACTCTTCTTTTTCATCTTCAGAAAGGTTTTTACTGATGAATATTAGCTTAGACGTAGTTTCGTCTCTAACGTCAATCTGGACAATTTCATCTTCAGTAGGTGGCTGTCGCTGTTCAAAATGAAGCTCCCATTGAGTGTCCATTTGTTGTACCCAAGGGTCATTTTCAAATAGCTCAGATTCACCATCAGTTTGAACCATGTTGACTGAAAAGACGCACTCAGATTCAACATACTGGTTTCCTTCAGAATCTGAGGATTGTAAAGAATTAGAAGAAAATTTGTCTTCCATATCTTCCTTAAACATGTGGGATGTATCAAATTCAATGAACTGGATTTCTTCATAATCTGAGGATTGTGGAGAACTGGAAGAAAATTCTTCTTGTATATCTTTATTAAATATGTGGAATGGATCGTATCCCAACCCATGACGAGTTCTTTGGTAAAACGGATCACCACATAACTGTAACCGTCTACCTTTGCCTTGATTGAGACCTAGCATAGTTTTCAAATCATATCCCATATTCTGGATAATCTTAAGAGATTATTGACTATATTTGTCAATTCTGATTTTTCCTTTATCTTTCTCTATGAGATCATCTGTCTGAATAATAGGGATATTTTTAGCCAAGCCAAACACAATTTGGCGTTTGTTTTTCTTATTAGACGGGATCACAAAATAAGATTCTTCATGACGTCTATAAGTTACACAAGCTTGTGATGATGAGACTACAGGTAGAAGATAAGGAGAATATGTTAGGAACCTTTGAGCATAGGGTCCAACATCGACATGAGGAGGAAAGAATTTTCCTTATGATTAATATATATGGTTTTCTCTGCATTTATGTCATCTTTATGTTGATGACTTTGATTATCAGTAGATAAAGTCATTCTTTCGATAAATTTGACAACCATATACTCCAAAAGGAAATCTTCATTAATATGAGAAAGTACAGAATGATCAATATTTACATCATTTATAGATTGACTATTATGCTTTGGATTGATCATTAACGGACCAGCATCCATCTTCGGCGTAGACTTTTCAAGGTTGATGACCAATGGTTCTGGATCAATTGTACGAGAAGTACATCCTTTAACCATGATCATGAGAGGTTGAACTTGGCTCTTGACTGGAATTCTCACAGATTACTCAGACGAAGCTCGAGTTCTTCCTTTAACCTTAATCATCAAAGGTTCGTCATTGACAGGTTGGGGTTGAATTCAACCTTTAACTTTAATCATCAAAGGTTGATCTTCTGGAGGATCTTCTAAGACAGATTGATCTTCTGCAGGCGACCGATCTTCAGCCATATCAGATATTTCTTTCACATGCTCCTACTTGTAGAGTATTGAATCAGAGAAATAGGCTTCAACACCCTTAAAAGGATTGATATCTACGAATTCAGTCTTCACAATCCCTTGAGAATCTACATACTTGAAGCATTGGTGAAGAGTTGAAGGCACAATATTATGCTCATGTATCCACGGTCTTCCAAGAAGGATGTTGTAAGATACATCTGAGTTGATAACATGAAAGTTCGCCATAGTTCGAAGATCACCTATTTGAATCTTCAGACGAATCTTCCCCAATGGTTTACTCTTTTCAGAGTTGAAACCAACTATTGTTGTACTAATGTAAGTCAAATCACTAGTAGGAATCCTCAAGGGTCGTAGCATACTCTGACGAATAATGTTAATAGAAGACCCAGGATCAATGTAAATCCTGTCAATTTCAGTAGAGTCAATATACCCTGTGTAACACAAAGGCCTATCGTGTCTATTATGCTTCAACAGTATATCTTCTTATGTGAAGGTAATATTAGGAATTGATTCCATCACACTATGACATTGGGGATACGACACTGGTATATTGTCAGGACTTTTGAGATGAGCTAAGCATGAATCTACCTGTAGCAAAGCTTCGCTCAAAGTTTTTCGACTTTCTTTAGAAATATGAAGCAACTCAAAGAAAGAAAGTCTAGCCGGAGTAATAGCTAATTGGGCTAGAATATCAAACTTGTAAGGTTTCATCACTATCCCTTGATTTGAAGCAGACTTCAATGGGACGTCAAAGCGTACTGTTTTCTGTTTCCCTTTTTCAACCGCTGATGGTTTAGAAGGTCTTGTCTCAGCAGGAATAGAAGATGACTAAGTTGGTAGTGTTTCAGTGATTTCATCTGCTTCTTTGGGAGTTCCCTCATAATCTTTGTGGTACTCTTTTCCAGATCTCGTACCAGCAAAAGTTTCTTCTTCAGACTCAGGAGAATAAAGTACCATATTGCAGGATTTAGTCTTCTTTCCCTTAGTCTTCTTCTTGTGAGGATTTTTATAAGGAACCACAAATCCCAATCCAATGGTAGATTTTTGACCTTGAATTTGTAAAGGAATTCATATTCCTTTATCATAGTTCAAGCCTTCCGCCTTTTGAAAGTCATAACCCATCTTTTTCATGAGATGGACTGATTGTTGATTGTACATGTGAGTGGGTAGCGGACTCTCAACAAATAATCCAACAGAGAAAGAAGGAGCAGAGACCTCTGTAGCCACAGAAGTAGGGGCTTTCGAGATAGGAGGAAAAATCTCTACATGAGCTTTCTCATAAGCAGCAAAAACTTGTTGTGCCCTGTATAAAGGGATACTATTCATTGCTAACCATTACCGATGAGTAAGTTTGAGTTTGGTAGGAGGAGCCAAACTCGGAGGGCATATATTCAGACCCCTTAGTCTATCCTCCAAAGGAATGTCGTCCCAAAGATGATCTAAATCATCATGATCTAGAGTAACAACATGAGAAATCATATTGTAGGTTTTGACTTTTTGACCTTTCTTATATTTTGAAGTTACTTTCATCTTCCATTTTCGGGACTAAATCAGGGTGTACCCACATGATTTTACCATTTTTTTAATGTGAGAGACAATAATCCTTCACTTCGCTCTCTAGCTGGCGGAAGATTCACAATCTTCATTGTCGCCTTTGGAATTGGGACAATCCCATCTAGAACTTGCTGTGGAGGAAAACCTCCAAATTGAAGAGAAATCATATTAGTTGTGACTGTATGCTCATCATTGGTTAAAGCGATGGCATTAGCATTTATCAACTCTTGGATTTTCTTCTTTAAAATATAACAAGCCTTGGTAGGATGATTTATGTATCTATGATAGATACAATACTTAGGATTGTCAGTTAGATTCACCTCATTAGGTCGTTTTGGCTCTGAAATCTGGAGTTTACCACTATTGATGAGACATTAAAATATCCCTGAGATATCACTGTCATCAAAAGAGTACTCTTCTTTTGGTTTGGAAGACTCCGAATTATTTGGCGTCGTTTTAGGTTTTGAAAGATTCACCACTAGGGTTTCCTTCCCTTCCCCATTGCGATTGCCAGAATTGTTACCTGAAGAGGCTTTCTTTTTTTGTCTTCTGAGGCGAAGATTATCCCATGTTCACGAGCCAATCTACCATTGGTCTCGGCTGAAACTGCTGCTATAATGAACGAGGCCCAATCTGTGAATTGAGAGCCTGTAAAGACAGTAATGGTTGGTCGCAGATTTATTTTGCATGTATCAATTAATTCTGAATCTGGCATACCAGGAGGCATCTTCAAAGTAGCCTGTCGGAAACATTCAATAAACGTCCGAGTATCTTCTTTCTCTTTCTGTTTAATCTCTATTAAGTAGGACATATTCATGTCCATACCTCCTTCATAGAAACGAGATAGAAACATTGCTTTGAATTCGTCAAAAGACAATATGCAATTATCGGGCAGACTGCGATACCAGTCGTATGCAGTGCCTGTCAAACACCCAATAAAAACTCAGGTGAGAAGAGCATCATTCTTTTGCAGATGCACAGTCATAATATCAAAATAATTGATATATTGACTCGGAGAGGCTTTTCCATCAAATAACACCATAGATTGTGGCTTGAATTTTGGAGGAAAGGGTACATCATTCCAGTGAGGAGGATAAGGTTGTTTGATCCCTAACCTCCAGAGTTGATCTTTGTGCTTAAGAATCTCAAACTGTGATTTTAGCTCACGTACTGCTTGAATAGCTTCACTAGTTTGAGGAAGCACATTTGACTGCATAGTGGCTGGATGTACCGTAACCCCCACTGGAGGTGGTACATCTTCTGGAATGAGAGGATCTGGAGATACGAAGTTTTGATTGATAGCAGGCTCTTGACTAAGATTATTCAAAGGTCTGTCAACCCCTTGACTATCTTGAGTTTGCGCTGCTACCTGCACCGGTGCTACCACTGCCGGCTGAACAGTTTGCTGAGTCATTATTATTTGATGCATATTTTGAATCATGGCAAACATGTCCTTCAGTGATTGTTCTACTGCTAAGAGACGTTGCTCTGTATTAGAAGTAGACGTCTCTGGTTCTTCTCTGATAAAATAAGATTCAAACTCCCTTGAACATACAGAGGGATTGGTGTAGAGGTATGAATCAACGCTATCAATTTCTGACTCCAAAGACTGGGTAGCCCTAGCTTCTGAATCTGAAGATTGCAATAATCTTTGACTTCTTGACCGAGTATGCTGATATACCCCTTCAAAAGTGTCAAGGAGTCGATTGAACTGTTGTTGGCTTAGAGTCTGGGACGAATTGCGTCTTGGACGTCGTCCTCTATTGATATGAGATGCCATATTGACTGATCCATAGGACAACTCATGTTCTTGGTCATCAATTTGTTGCTGAGTCACATTGTAGCTTAATCGGTCAAAAACTGACCGTTTAGAAGCCGAAAAGCAATATTTGATTACAATCTGGTGACACTCACAATGATTATTTTTCTGTGGGAGTATCACAGGAGATTTTCTGTTTTTTACGCTTTTGTACAAGTAACTCGCGTAAATCAGAAGGAGCGGAAGGAGTCATCTTCTTTATTATATTTGGGACAGAGAAACGTTTAGTCCCTTGCGTATAAAGAAGATTACTGGCTGCATTAGCAGAACCAAACTGTATATTTTTACGCTCCTGGAGTTGTGTGCGTAAATCTTGAGATTTTTGTGCACAAAGAATTCCATCAGCATTACGCGTAATCTGAAGGTTTGGTACTTTGCGTAAAGCGGTGTAAGAAGGTTGTTGGTAAAAAACTGAAGTTTTACCAACAATAGAATTCTTGTTTTTACGCTGCATGCGTGTAGGCAAATTTACTTTAGATGCAAAAGCATCATTGTGAACTTTATCTACTATGTCACCGATAGGAGATTTACCTTTACGCGTAGAGCGCAAAACAGGAACATCAGCCACGTCACAGACGGGAGATTTATCCTTACGTGTAGAGCGCAAGACTTGAGTGTCTACCACGTCACAGACGGAAGACTGATTTTTACGCACAGAGCGCAAGACTTGGGTGTCTACTACATCACAGATGGGAGACTAATTTTTATGCACGGAGCACAACACTGAAGTAGAGACTGCCTCGTCATAGACGGGAGCCTCAACAACAAGAGCGAGAAGAATTCCTTTGCCTTCAGAGACAGTAGGAAGATCAGAAGATGCTTTGGACTTTGGAATCCAAACTTTTTGCACCTTTCGTTATTTTTGAACATTGGAGCAGCGAGTACTACCCCCAGTTCAGAGCATTTCTTCGTAAGCAATCTGGTCGAATTGAACCACCAGAGTCTTCTTTATCGATCCGACCGACACATCATCATATTGAGCAATTGCTTTCTCGTCAGAGGAGAAAATCATCCCCAGCAGAGTCACCATTTTGTTTCACTTAACAATATACCTAAAATTAGCTTTTGAAAGAAAACGAGAAAAAGTACAAAAGTACAAGTTGTTTCTGGAATGTATTGCTATGAAAGTCTGATCTGAGAGCGATCACTTTGTTCCTTGGACCACACGATGATGATGAAGAGAACTGCTTGAGGAAGATAAACAATCAGAAGAACTAAGTCACCAGAAAGGTATCGACACAACGGCACTGATGGCACAGTCGAATGCTTTCCTGCTTTGCTTCACCCTATTCTTGAGAAAAAGTTGAAGAAATGCTTCTGGGAAATATCACTCTGAAAGTATGAGTTTTCTCAGAATCTCCTTCTCTGTATCTCTTTTTTTTTTTCTTCTGTTAAAAATAAGTCTATTTATAGACTAGACCCTCTATGCGTAAAAAGTAACAAAATTGGGTCTCTACGCAAGTAACTGCCACCCACGATTGAAAATCAACCTTTACGTGTGATGACACGTGTCCCATATAGAGTTGTGGTCTATACGCAAGGTGACATGTGTCCCACAACTTCAACAATATGGGAAGAGCACGTACACACGTCCTCGATAAGTGTGGCATGAAAGCCACGTATGCAGACCACATTTTCATACAGCCAGAAAAGATTGGGCGTAAAAATAACCCAAAGCAAGCTTTCTGCGTAAAGTAGCAGACTAGGCGTAAAATAACCTAAAATAGACTTTCTGCGTAAAGTGGCTGAAAAGTAGCCTTGAGCGTATAGTTAACTCAAATAAACTCGACGCACACGAAAGCCTTAAGCGTAAAGACTCAAATAGCTTTCATACGTAAAGGAAGCGGTCTCTTGAGCGTAAAGTAACCCATCTGCACGCTAAACGACAAGTATTGGATTTGGTGCAAAAATCTTCTTGGCTTCTGTGTAATGTTCTATCAGAAAATCATACTGTCAGATCAATATCACGCACATTAAATGCAGTCTGACAGCCTGTCGCCCTCGCATAAAGTTTGAGGATAGCTCCTGCGTAAAAGAGCTCACGTAGAATTTGAATCTGACTCAATAGAGTCCTTTAATGAGCCTTGCGTAGAGTATGACTTTGCGTAAAGTTCTCAACTTCTTTGACTTGGTCTATAAAGTTTATTTTATGCTTCTACAGTCATCGGGGAGGATGCTTGGAGAGTTTCTTCCGCTCCAGGAAGGGATACCTGACAAGAAAATAATATATATATCAGTAACCAAAAAAATGGGGGAAATAAGAAAGAGTTATAATTTTGTACCTTCGGCATGCTCAGTGCTAGCCTAGGCTACGCCATCAGTCATGGCTTCAGGAAAACCGAGAGCAGGCCCAGGCTGTTCAAGAAGAACAATATCAAGGCCTCGAGCGGCATCAGGCCGGGTGTCTTCCACAGTCCCAGCTGGACCGGGAGCGGATTCAGCGACAGCCCCCTCAGTAGGCTGTTCTATCTCTCCTTCTGCAGCCGATGCCAGCTCACTAACGGATCCCTCCGTACCAACAAATTTAGAGGAGCCGGGGAGAACCTCTGTTTCTCCCCCAATGCCTGGGACTATCTTTACGAGTGGTCCCTTCCCCTTGTCTACAAGGAAATATACAATCTTGGTCAGCCTCACGAGGAGCACACAAAATTGAAGTCGAAAAACCTCATCCGAAGAGAGGCTCAAAGGTAACGTACCCGCAGGAGGATGAGCCGATTGGACTTGATTCTCGTCCAACTCTTTCAGTATGGCCCCGATTTCAGACATCGCCCCCAGGGAGATATCGAAAGAAGGACTGGCTCTCTGGTCATCACCATAATCTGGGCATTCACCCTGATCATCCTTTGATTCAGCCTCCTTGACTGAGGAAGGCTGAGCGTCGTCTGTCGGTCGAGGACAAGGAGGGGGCGCTGTTGTCATGTCTACCTCCTCAGACGAGGAGGTACCTGCCTCAGCTTCAACTTCAGGGTCCTGTGCAAAGGACAAACGCAAAGGTGAGAAAGCTTCTAAAGGCTTGACCAGAACGGCTATGGAGTCTAGAAAGGGATCTACCTCCCGAACAGTAACGGCCCGCGACGCCGTTCCACCTCTTCTAGTTTGTCGGGAAGACCTCCTGAAGGAAGGCGAGCCAGCACCTACTTCCTTGGCTCTCCTTAGGGCGACAGTTTTCTTTTTCCGCTTTAAAGTTGGCTCCTGGGCCAATTCAGTTGAAGCTTTTCTCTTCTGAGGAGGATTGAGAGGAGCAGAATCATCATCTTTCGTATCCTCCTTTGGAGACACTGCTGGCTCCCTAAAGATAGCTTTCGACCGTGGTACTACGGCTGGCTTCATGGTGGGAACAGCACTCTCCTTCTTACGGCCCTTCGACGCCTTTTTTCAGGAAGGGAGCCAAACCGAGTCCCCAATATCAAGCTCTGTTCACGATCATACCGGGGATGAAAAGTATTAATCTGAACATAAAATTTGGCGGCAGCATAGCACAGATGGGTCTCAGGCTTATCCAAGGGCAGAGTGAAGATTGCACCCGTGCTTCCGGCATTGTAATACATCCAAGTACGCGCCCCATCAATTAAGCTGCCTATCGACTCCAAATGCGTGCTAGTATTTCCCAAAAGGAGATGGTTATAGCCAAACTGCCGCACAAAATGACTTGGCAGGTATGGCTCCAGATAGGCATGGTTCCTGTTTCGGAGCACCAGATGCAATGGTCTAATAGGCTGAAGCCAGTGAAACGCCCCAGCAGTCAAACTAGTGGCATGAACTCCCTCATCCACTAAGATATTTCCCGTATTACCGCTACCGGATGGAGAAGATACTCTGAAGAACTCATAGTTCTGCAAGAAGCTTAAAGCCTTTCTGCAAGAGGGTATACCGGTGACGGTCCAATCTGCATCACGAAATCTATGAAGAAAGGCGTCCCCCGCCAAAGAGTCTGCTACCGGCCCATCATTCATCAGGGTAGAACAATGCAGTAGCAGCCACCCCATCAGAAAATGATACGAAAGTTTGGTCCGGGCGAAGTTGGCCCTGCCGTCAGGAGTCACCACATTCCTAAGTCTCGTAGACCCCGTCCAGTAGCACAGACCATCGCGGGAAGCAAGATAAGACAGTATCCGAATGCCAGCTTCACAGTCGAAAGTATTATGCTCCGGCGCATCCTCTCAATAGTCCTTGAACCCCCAGGGACTATGCAATCATGAAGCCAGATCATCAAGAAATCTGTCAGTACAGCTTTCTCCGACAACTGATATTCAGCTTGACAGAAGTAGTGGCCGATCGGGGACTCAGGATCATCACTGTCCTCAGTATCCGCCGTATCATAATATGTCATCCGGACTTCTATATCGGACTTGGTCATAGGTTTTAAAATCGAAAAGGAGGTCAAATTCTCCCCTTCTCCTTAAACGAAGACGTAGACCATCCAAGTTCTTGTGTGGGGATTGGCCCCCTCGGTCCTCCCTTTCTTATTAATCGTATGACAGATGAGGAGTGGCAGAGTAACTCCTTGTATACATCAATCATCTTGGAGTTTTTATTCTCTAGATCTCGGAGCTCTTGATTACAAGGCACGTAATATTCATACGGCTCTATGCCCCAGGGAAGCTTCGACACTTCCTGCACCTCGTGGAGAGCCAATCCCATCTCCCCACCTGTAGAAACGAAGGTACAGGTGAGAAGGTTATATAAATCTGCCAAAGAGACAAACATTGGCCAGTTGACCCTTATGCCATATTGGGTGGCCCTAATAGCATAATAAAGGCCAGCAGTCTTCAGGGTGGCTTCATACGTGGAAAGCACCCAGTCAGTGAGGTTGCTCTAGAATAAAGCTGGATACCTCCAGCCTTCCATCTGCATCTTCCCTACGGGATACGACATGTCCCCCTACATCATCAAATTGCAAAGCATATCAGGGGCATAAGGATGGAGGTCAGTCGGAATGTCGTTCATTACGGTACCTCGTAGAGTAAGATGCAGAGCCCTTGACACACTTGAATGTGTCCTTCTTCTGATCACCTGAGTCGAACTGTATTCTTCTAGAGATGACCCCAGGGAGCTCAGGAGTTAGCTCCCACTTCATCTGTCGCTGCACGACTAAGACTGTAAAAGCAGACAAAGGATATTGATGCTCCATCGACGGTAGCCATATCCTCTGATTGTTCGGACTGATCACCATTGGGTTTCTCAAGCGTATTGTCTCGCCATCTTGGAACCCCACATTGTCACCGAACAGAAAGTACCGCTTCTTGAAATGACATGCCCCTCCAAGCAAGAACTTCTCATCATTGATCATCTGCTTTAAGAAGGTCTTATCATGTTCAAGTATGGCGAGTGTCCGTTCCGTAGACAGGTTTTGACTGATCGTGGCTTGAACCTTCCTGATCATGTTGGTTATGAGACTGGTGCCGAGGACTTGACAAGCAGAGCCGAAAGTAATTCCAACAAGTTCCGGGACAAACATGTTAACTGCAAGGACAGAAGAGAAAGTCAGACTCAGGATCCGCAGGAAAAACTAAGTGCTGGAGGAATCTTATGTGCCCAAAAGGCTATACGCCCAAAGGGCTATGCGTCCAAATGGTTATGCGCCTAAAGCAGCATATGGGTGCATAACAATGCATGTGGGCGCATAACATACAGCAGCATGTGGGCGCATAATGTATAGCAACATGTAGATGCATAGCACACCACAGTGTTGGCACATGCTTCTGTGGGCGCATAAGAATGCTCATAAAAGTATGTTGCCTTAGGCGCATGCACCCAGGCAGAAAAAAAGTCTGAGAGTCGCAAATTAACGGTCAAGACTTTGTTTTTGAGGCGTAACCTCACCTAGAATCGAGTCTTTGACTGGTGAGGACGCTGCCGTAGGAGGAGAGCCACTCGGTGCAGCACCCTTGCCCTTCGCAGATCTCTTGGCGGCCTTGGGAGACATGGTTCGTAAAGAGAGGAGATGAAGAGTCTTTTGAAAGTTCTAAGAGAAATAAGAATAATGAATTTTCTTTCTTTCAAAGCCTATTTATAGGCATGGGCCATACCCTATGCGCCCACTACTCCTATGCGTCCACTGCGTACTATACACCCACGTGAAGACCCAGTCTCTTGCACACTATGTTACTGCTACGTGCTGACATGGACAACGCATGAATGATGGACCTCTTCAAATTCTACCCCGATGAATCTGTCGGTTCAGATTTTCGAAGAAGATCTCAGCCATCTCTCTGACAGACTATCCAAACTCTATCCGCCCAAAGAGAGAGCCATGCTATGCGCCCACTGCATCATGAGAAGACGGTCCATGCTTCTTTTAAAGTATTTCGAACTCGTTCAAGTATCGAAAATTTTGAAGGGGGTCTTGTAGAAGCATGAAAATTTTAGTAGACTGGACATATGCGCCCAAGTCACCAATAAAGCCTTATGCGCCCAAGCTTCCAGTGAAGACATATGCGCCCAAGCTTCCAGTGAGGTCATATGCGCCCAAGTCACCTGTGAAGACTTATGCACATACGCCCATTCTAGGCTACTTCAAAGGGGGCGCATAGCCCAATTTTAGGCTATGCGCCCAAGCCAGAACAGCCCTTGACTCTGTCAAATCCACGATCAAAACATACACCGAAGCATACGGCCACGTCAGTCTCCACGAGCAGTCGTGCACCGAAGCATACGGCCACGTTAGCACCACGATCAGCCTACGATCACGCAGCCTACATGCGCCTACACCCTATGCGCCCAAAGCAGGACCATGCGCCCACATGAAAACCAGTGTGTTTCCTCATGTGGGCGCATAACATCATTCCAGCTCAAGAACGACTATAAAAAGGAGTCTCATCCCTCTTCAAAACACAGAACAGAGACCATTTTCAAGAGCCAAATTGCTACACTTCTTGCCAGTGAGCCGAGAGTTAGCAATTTTCTTAGGTTTTCTTCCACTTTTGTAATCGGAGTGTCAACGGAGTAAAGGAGCAACTTCCACTCGATCTCCATCATCCTATTTCCCAGAATTCTTTTTGTACTCGGGGATCCTCAGTACAGGATCTCTCAGACATACTCGATTTGTGGTGCCTTGCGCCAATAAAGAAAAGACAGCATTTCTTCTTCTTTTTATGTGTGTCCACAAACACAACATTGACCAATTCTCAAAACAAGTTCCATATTCGTATTCTAGATGAGTCATCCTTTATTTTGGTATATTATGTTTCACTCAAACATGTTCCCTTACACTACATATTTCTTGCACAACTCTGGGGTCAAAATAGTCGTTTTACCCTTCGTCATAATTTTGATGTATTTTTCTAATTCCGATTTAAGGCCCAAACCTTGTCCAAACTTTTCGATCCAATATATGGTTTTGACCTATTTTGAGTCTACTACACAAATGCCAAGGGTGTGCCACTCAATTGAGTTCCCATGTGCTATTTATTTTCAAATGGTACACAAGATTCAACTATAGACTTATTAGACTCGTTTCGATCCAATAATTCTACCGACCCAAAACTAAACCAATTGGGGTTCAAGGAGCCTATTCTAGTTTATCAAAACCTATTAGACTTATTTTACACTAAATTTTATATAAATTAATTACAGCCATATCAATTCAAATCTAATTTAAACAAACTCTATAACTACATTCCTAATTTGGACCCAATCAAATCTCTTTGAGATACATCTTTGATTTAAACTATCATGATCTCGTCCAAATCCTACCAAACCAAATTTAAATCTCCCTCAAATCCCTTTTCTCACATAAATCCATGCCCCCTCCTTCTTTCCGTATAGTCTTTTATATATATAAGAATTGTAAAACCGAGAGCTACTTCTCGGGTTCCAAACCGTGCGCATATTTTCCAAACCGAACAGAAACCCTTCACCTGACCACTTTTAAACCTTCTACCAACTCTCAATCCTCCTCAAGACCTTCCCCTAATTTCCTATCAAGTCCACGATGGTCCAGTACGACAATTTTGTGAGGAGTTGTGGATCTTAGAAGTCACCCGAAGTTGGGTTCCAAGTCTGAATTTGTTCCAACATGTAGGCTATTTTGCATCTTGGGTTTCATCTACTTCCTAACATCATCTTCTCGTAAACCAAAATTAATGAAAAGATCTTTGTGCCCATTTTCATGTCTAACGACCACTCACGGGTCCGGGACGTTCGTTCTACGAAAAGGTGTCCGGACTGAACCAATATTTCGTGTGCAAGTTTTCGTCAACTTCCGAACCACTTCAACCCTTCCTATATTTTTTCTAAGAATTTAGACATCCTAGTCTTTCCATTGAGTATACTTTTGCATTATTTTAATAAGGTTTACTATTTTAATAAAATTCGGACTTGTCACCGTAATGTCGGAGCACCAAAAACTCATAGATTCTATGTGTCCATATGCCTCGGAACTTAACGAAACTTATCTAAATTAATTGTTTTGCATGTTTTGATAAGAAAATCTTACTTTTACATATCTTATACTATTTTTAGAATTAATATTTATAGAAAATTAGTCGTTTTGGGAGCCAAACTATGGAACAAGTCTAAGTATATTGATGTAGAATCAATACAAGACTTGTATACATATTTTTCTATGGATAAAATATATTAACTATTATTATAGAATATTTATAGTTACTTTCTAGATTATATTCTCCTATTATAAACATATTACTTTACTACATAGATTTAATACTATATATACTAGATTGATATGATAGTTTGATAGTAGTTTCTTTATAAATAATGTAATCTAAATTTTATTATAAATATTTTAGTATATTTTTCAAAAATAAATATTATGTGTACTTTATAAAAAAATATTATTTTATTATATTGATTTAAATACCATATGGATTGGGTCATATATATAGTAAGTATTACTTTCGTAGATTATGTCTAGTAGGGACTATATATAGTAAGTCTATAAATAGTATGTGTTAAGGCATAGATATATCATTGATAGATGGAATTATTTATCCTAGGAGTGCATGACGGGCGTAGCGAGAATCTCGGAGCCGGGCCGTCATATTCGCAATTAGAAGTTGCATGCAAGTGTACCTTGCCAATGTTACAGTTCATGTTTCCTTCCTTTATTGTTGTTTTATTTGTTGTTTATTAACATTTAGGACGTAGGAATAGTCGATACGTTGCGTCCAAATTGTATTCGGGTGCCAATATCGTTACATAGATATTGGGTATCGACACTAGGCATGTCGAAGCATTTTATTAGTTTTATTGACACGATATACCGTAGGACACTGACACTATCATGATACGGAGTCTACATGAGATATTTGTGGCTATGGACTTCGTGATAGGGTACAGGATTTATTGTTTGTACTTGAGATCTACTTGACTTGACATGACTTGACTGGATAGATCTAGATCATGGGGTGGAGAGAACATTACCGTCATATTAAGCTATCTTGACACGTTTGGCCTTATCTCTATAGCCGGGACTTTGTTGTTACCTGACCCATTTGCCATTGTCTCTGTACCCGAGCCTTGGTGTTCCTTTGACACGTTTGCGTAAGGTACCATGATACGGTGCCTTGGGTGTGAGTTGATGAGGTGCTTGTGAGCCTCAGTACTTGAAGCTTGATATTCGGGAAGTGTTCTCACGTGCATTTCACATAGATGGTTATGGTAGTTACCCTTTAGTATTTATATTCTCTATTTACTGTTACTTTGGCATGCATATTATGTACCATATTATGTCCCTCTGAGGACCTGGAGATCTCTCCAGGTAGTGGTCATGCAGAGATAATCCGCTGATCATGGAGGTATTGATGTATCTGGCTCAGGTATTTTATCGTGTTTTTATATTTATTCATTATTTCTATTCTGCTATGTAGTCTTGTTATGTAGACCCATATCGTTCTTCGGGTCTAATCGAACATATATTTTATTGGGCTGCAGCCCATGGCATATATGGTTCATTATTGATGTTACTTATCATGTGGATTGAGATAGATATATTTATAGTTGATTGATAGATAGAATTAGAATACCAACATAGCTTATACGTATTTGAGTCGGGCTGGAGTTCACTCGATACGTAGTTGGCACGTATATGTACTCTTGGTCCTATGTAATTTGGGACCGGGGCATTACAACCTATCCAGGGCCTCGCACTCAGGGGTTCCACTACCCGGTCAGCGGACAGGGGTCGAGGGGTCAGCTCCTTCCGTGAGGGTTCGAGGGCAAAGCCCCCCAAAGGTATTCAGATTTTAGATCTGTTTATCTTTGGACGACTGTCATCAAGGGAAAAGTCTATCTTGGTACAAAGGAAGAAGACGAGTCAATCATGCCTGCAAGATTCATTTGTACATCTATATTTTGCTCGAGTTTACCTTTTTTTGTAATTTTATACTTTATTGAGTCTAGGACTTATGTCCATCAAGTCGCACTTGGTTCCTGAAGTCCACTCAAATATAAACCCAACATGTCCACTCAAACAGCCTACAAGCCTATCTACAAAAAGCCCAACCCATTCAAACCAAAACCATTCCAAAACAGGCCAATAACTATACCATACTTTGTAACCAAACTCGGACCGTACTCGATTTTGGCAATCCTGGAAAATTTAGACAGTTGTGAAATCCGAAATATTGTGGTTCCCAATGTTCAAAAAAAATTTAAATATACATCTGAATTTTGGCCAAACTCTGTGCACAAAAAGCCTATAAATAGATATGGATTTTCACATTCTTACTCACTCACCTCTTCTCATCTTTCTTATCCTATAGAGTGTTTTTTGAGCTTTAACCTTTTTATTTTCAAGATCAACTCCCTCAGCCTTCTAGTTCCAAGTGTGATCTCGGTTAAAAGTCTGTAAAGAGTTGTCAAAGCTTGGTTTATAAAAGCTTCTCTCTGCTACTGAAGTCGCAAGTTCTTCGGATTAAAGCTCGTGTTATGAAGTCGTTGTGCGCTTCGGATAAAAGCACAAGGTATAAGAAGCTGCAATTGCTTCATATTCAAAGCTTGTGTTTCACTATTGTGACTATAGTGGATTCAACTCCGAGCAAGAGTTATCGGTCCTGGACTAGTACTCTCAGAGGCAAACTAGGATAAAATATCGATGTTTGAGTTTGCTCTCTTTATCCTACTAATTATATATTTGCTTCACAGATACAGACAGCTTTGTTGTTAATCTTATATTATCGCACAATTATTAAACTGTTGACAATTGGATAGATTATTCCGCTTCAACCTATTCAACCCATCTAGTGTTGCCCAAACGTTCCTTCAAATCCATCCAACAATCATCCTCAACTATATTATGATCGATGACATCAATCCAAACAACTCTTATAACCCAAATCCTTAATCCGTTCGATAATTTCCTCCAATCCAAATTCAAAAATATCAATCACCAATCCCAAGCCATAAGTCTAAATCACCAATCACACATTTTAATCTATAGCACAAATCCATCAATCATAACTCACTTTCAATTTTAATCCAACTCGTACTCAATCTATGCAAACAATTCACATGTATAATTAAGATCACATTAAAATCAATTCACAAATCCAGACAATTCTCATAGTCGCCAATCATTTCAATCTTACAAATCCAGTCCAGCCAAATAACATGTTGACTCAATCATCCTTATAATCTATCAAGTTTATTACTCTGAATCGATTAAATTAGTTACAAAAATATCAACATTCGTCAAGCCGAGTCTAACTAATATTCATTCCATACTCAGGTTCACCTAACCAATTCCAATATTGGCATTCAATCCATCTATAATCCATAAGGTAGAATCCATTAAGATAATATAGGTCAACGATTCGATATGTTACTCAATCATCATTCATCTAACCAGAATATTCCAGAGTTAATGTCTATCGATATTCGATATACTTCAGTATCATCAAATATATGTAACTAGGAAAACATACATTTACTAAACATTAAATTATTTTAACAAATACTATCTGCCAAATCGATACAAGATCAACTAATCCATACTCAAGATCAAATCAGTTATAATCTATCTCAAGTCTTCAAGCAATAAAAGTCCCAAATTCTTAGGGTCATTCTTCTATTTGTTTGCCATTGAAAAAGTTCTACAAACTTTTTGTATTAACAAATGAGAAAAAGTACAAAGGAGTCCTAAACAGGATCTATGAGCACAATCTGTTTCTAGGAAAGCATGACGATGGAGATCGAACGCTTCAGTAGTTTCTTTACTTTGTTGGTGACCTGATGATGAGACGACGAGACGAGAGAAAATTGCAAGTCTTCTGCTCAGCGGCAAGGTGGACGGCAATCGACTCTCTGAAGTTTGCTCAAACTCTCCGATGTGGGGGGGCTGAAATGATAGAAGGCTCTTATTTGTTGATGGCTAGAAGGATCCATTCATACACGTATGGATTATTGTGCGCATGGATCATTGCAGATGCATAGATTATTGTATGCATGAGCGCTGCACGCATGGTTCTACAACTGCATCTGTGCGTATTTAGCGCAGCCAACCGCCACGTAGCCCTGGTTAGGATTTAGGCAGTTGTTGAGATCTTAGGTTATTGATGCCCGTTCATAGACATGACTAAGTCAATGACACATAGCACATGCCCAATGCTCAAAGATCTCGTTCGGTTATAACTAAAGAGGTTCCTACGCCATGGGAAATCACAGTTCCGTATTGATTTGGAGTATGAATGTGATCTGAGTGTATTGAAACTTTGGCGCAGGGTGAATCCCTACGCTTGGAAGAACTTAATATTGTGGAAGGCCTTGGCATGGGGGAGCTCTGATCCACGTATATTTATACAACTGTCTCTGACAAAACTTTAAACAGTACATTGGTGTAAGCTGTCAGCTCGGACCACGAATCATTTTTTGACTTTTAGTGGCGAGGGCTTGGCTATGCCTGTACACTAAAGTACTGTTGTAGTACTGGGCGTACGGGACTATGAGGAGAGTGGCTCATCGGTTTCTGAGTTGCTGTCATCTGTACAGAACTCAAGGCACACCCTGCACCATGCTCGAGTTGACTGCTGACATCTGACAAACTTTATCAGTGGGGCATTAAATGCCCTTTATTGAAGGGGCGCATAGGCGTAGTGCTTTCTTTGGCGTAGCAACCTGAAGTAATTTAGCAGTTTATAGGCGCATGATCCTCTCTGGCACATGAGGTTAAATGTGTAGGGTTTCCAGGGTGCATGGTCCTTGTATTTTTTATGCTTCTATAATATCTTCCAAACAAACTTCCAATTTCAACACCAAGTATTCTCATTCAACTTGCAAACAATCCAATTGATGAAGGCCACAATCGAATACACATCCAACACTAATTCCCCAACCAAGTCATCCATTTCATAAACTAATGTTCATATATAATAATATCTTAATCTACGAAAGATTTTTCATTAATCATCCGAACCAATCCAGCAAGATACATCCAAAATCGCATCAAATAGGCATAACTCTAAACTGAGACCTTGTACTCTCTATCGATAAATGGTGGACCCATCGATAGTAATATCACCAAATCCAGCAAACATCACTAGAGCTACCCAATATACCACTTAGGGATCTAGGTCACTCTACACACAAACATTCCTTCTTCATACTTTGAGCCAAGTCTCTTCCAGACAATCCTTACTTCAAGTCAAACTATAACCTTTTTACTTGAACAACTTAACTCATTTCCATTCCTTGAAATCGAAGCACATTTCCTTTATGTGCAATAACAATACCATAACTTACTGCAGCACATCTACTGATAGCATATTGCTCATTCAACATCCAACTTATCCTCATTCCAAGCATCATGTCTCACAGACTTATTGTATAAAACACTCAGCGAAACATCGATGGGGGTCAAAGGACTTTAGATCACAGAAGAAACTCAGAGTCGAAAAGAATAATTGAGAGTCCAAGGAAGTAAAGTCGTGATCTAATACCATTATGTCACACCCCAATCCTGCATGACCAAAATTCACCACTGGGCATGATGTCGCACAAGCCTAAATGCTACTTGTGCAAGTCAAGCACCAAACACAATCGATAAAGCATCTCAGAGACAAGTCATTGTAGAGAAAATAAATAGAAAAGTTGATAGACACAAGATATATGAAACATGATTCTCTTTATTGATAATTTAAAAAGGAATTACAATGGTGCTAGGCGAAAGAATAACTCGATTACAGATACTGAATCTCAATATAATAAGGCATTACAACTCAAAAACCAATATAATTAATATTGTTCCATATTATATCCTCTATAAACAAGGAAACAACATCTTCAATCGAATAGCTTCAAGTGCCAACCGAGCTCTAGCACCTCAGCACGTCTAAACAGTTTCCCTACATGTGGAGTGGGGATGTTAGCAGATTGGAAAATATACTAGTGAGTGGCACTAAACCAATTCACCTAAAACCAATATGATGATTAAGTGAGTGTAGGCATATAAATATAGCCTAACTAATCTAGTCTTAGGGTCAGTTAACAATTCATAAACATGCATGTGTCCATAAGCATAAAAGTGTCATGCGACAAAGTTGATCTTGCCCAATACTTACCATTTCTCACTACTTACTATGATATCATCTATTTTATATATATATATATATATATATATATATATATATATATATATATATATATATATATATATATATATTTTATATATATATATATAAATATATATATATATATATAAATATATATATATACAAAAAAAAAATATATATATATATATATATATATATATAAATATATATATATATATATACAAAAAAATATATATATATATATACAAATATATATATATACAAAGGTGCCACAATGTGTGTCCATGCATAAAACATTCGTTAGTCTACACAAAATATACATAAATGTGTTGTAAACTCATCCCTAAAACAAACTAGTTTGGCCTGCAAATAGATGACATTAGCATGCATACTAACTATATAAAGGTTATTGGCACCATAAACCATATTATAATATTTTGGATTAGACGGCTCCCTTTCAGCCCGGGTAGCTAGCATCAACTAAATTTTTTTGAATCACACCGTATTGTGTTTCACCCTTCAATCTTCCTACGGAAGGTCCCACAATACTCCTTGTTAGGGTGTTAGAATGGCCATCCTTGTTCCTCCTAGGCCGAATCGGTCTCGGTATCCCAGAGACCGTTTAAAGAACCCAAAAATCTTGTGCACAAGTTGTCCATAACCATGCAATATGCATGAACAATTAAACTACAAACTTATGTATGGTCCAAAAACAAAAAATAACTATGCAATACATCTCTATTCAACGTTATACCACAATACATTTCTTCTGCATTACCCTATTCCTCGAGCCATTACTCGTACTTTCATTCTTCCCAATCTAGGAATTTCTACCATGGTGACTCGATGGTCCCAAACCTTTTTATTTACATTTCCTTTGAAACCATGGTATTATACTCTACAAAATAACATAACTACAATATATATTCCACATGATAATAACTACAAGTGTACAAAATCCATGTCTATAGTGGTAGTATGTGAAGAACAAATAGGCAACTCTAGAGGGGGTGAATAGAGTTTACGACAATAATGTCCAATAAAAAATTTAAACTCTTTCACCAACAGTAAATGATCAGAGTAAATGTGGAAATAGTAAAAAGCAAGAAAGCATACGCAAACACAGCCAATTTTAACCTGGTTTCCCTCGTGGAGGACTAGTCCAGGTCTGAGAACTCTAGCTCAGGATTAAATCCATTATTTGTGAAATAGTAGTTACACCCCGTGCCTTTTCTTCAAAAGAGCACGTCAACTTCTTACATAGATCACAGTGGCGATGCTTGGAATTTTCCAAGCGACTTTCTTGAACTCTTGCACAAACTCCTAACTAAAAAGTACTGATCACTTTGAGGCTTAGGGAGCTTGTGGCTAGTTGATGAGAAGGGTATGGCTTGTATAAGGCTTTAGAGAGAAGAGAAGAGAAGATTGGATAATTGAAAATGAGAGAATTTAAGGCATATTTATAGATATCAGGTAGGCAGAATTCGGCCAGAATTCTGGGTCAAATATTCAAAAATTTAGCCATTGGACAACTAGCATCCAGCCAACCCTAAAAATTAGGGTCCTGGATTTTAGGAGGCAGAGTTCGGCCCAAACTCTGTGTGGAGGCAGAGTTCGGTCCGAACTCTGTGTGGAGGCAGAGTTCGGCCCGAACTCTGTCTCCAGAGCACAAAACTGGTCCAATGGGTAAATGGGCCAATTTAATTTTTATGGGGCTTTCGGTTTGAGGTATAGGTATAGGTTAAGTCTCAAATTTCTCAGTACGACTCAGTTTACATATGTCTAGACTCAATAAAAGTGTAAAATACAGACTCAAAACATTGAGCAATACAGGTGCGAGCTGTCGCCTGTCTTGTACTGAGTTCAGTCTTCATGTGTCGTATTGAAATATTACAAGTATCATATCGTCAATTGTATCAATATTTGGTTGACTGTGATTTTGTGTCAACAATCTCCTCCATATTGATAATTGACAAAATGATATTTGTATATTCAATATTCATACCTGGACACAATAACGACCAGTAGCGTAGCTCCCCCGTAATCAGTGCAGAGCTATCAATAGCTCCCCTGTAAACATTACTCTGTTCCTGTTGTCCTGATAAAAAAAACATTCTTTCCCAAAGCACAGATACACAATGCTAGAAATATGATATGATGATGTATATAAATATAGCAAAATATTTCTTCCCCTTTTGGCATTTATCAAACAACCAAAAATAATAACTGGCAAGCACACCCAAAAATAATAATAATAAACTGCATAAACTGATAAACGGCAGAGTAAAATGTCTCAAGAGTCACATAGAGAATTCTGATACAACCAAAGTCCAGAAAAACAACTACATTAACTAAAAATCCAAAGTGCAAAAAATAAACTAAGATCCTCAGCAGCAGCAGAAGTAGGAATCCACATCCATCATGGAGGTCGTGAAGGCCCAGCATCGTCAGATGGATCAGTGAAGGAACGATGAGGGTCCACGAAAGCCACATCCGGATCCAGGTAGCGGATAACCCAAGGGTCATCGATACGGTATCCATCGCGAGCAGGGTCCCGCTCCATAGGAATAGGCATAGAAGGATACCGAGACATAGAGTACCGAATGTCGTACAGTGAGTTGCTGATGGCACTCATCTACAGGGTGGTACGGTAGTCAAGCTGAGTCCAACGATCATCCTCTAAAGTGAATCGATCGTGAAGCATAGTCTGTAGTGACTCAAGAGTAGCGGAAGGTGGAGGCGCATCCTGTCCAAGAGGAGGTGCCTCAGGCTCATCGTCAGAGTGCTCAGACGCAGCAGGTGAACCAATCGCCGCCTGAAGCCGTCGTGCCTTAGATAGGAAGGCAGGGGCAGGTAGGAATTGGCACTCATCAAGAGGGACACGAAAGGCACGAAAGACCATAGGAAGATAAAGAGCATAAACCAAGGATCTTGGCTTCTTCCTAGCATTAATCATCCAGTCCATCATGGTACGTGGAAGGTTAAAAGGAACATGAAAATGTAGGTGATACAAAGCAGAGATTTCAAAGTATGTAACCTCATCAGTTGATCCCGCATCAGGTAGGAATTGGCACTCATCAAGAGGGACACGAAAGGCACGAAAGACCATAGGAAGATAAAGAGCATAAACCAAGGATCTTGGCTTCTTCCTAGCATTAATCATCCAGTCCATCATGGTACGTGGAAGGTTAAAAGGAACATGAAAATGTAGGTGATACAAAGCAGAGATTTCAAAGTATGTAACCTCATCAGTTGATCCCGCTTTGGGCAGAATCGTGTTAAAGATAATGCGATGAAGTTCATAAAAGTAAGGATTGAGAAACTTGGCGAGAAGCTTGCGAGGACATGTGTTAGGAGTACACAAATTGTCCTTAAAGCTTTCTAAGGATGACCCATCGGGGAATTGAAACTTGCGAGCTTCAACAAGTTTCTCCCATGAGTTGGGCTCTGAAATTTCAAGGTATTCGGCCAAGTCAAAATCATCAAAAGAAATATCAATGCCTGCAACACGTGAAAATAGATGTGTATCATCATGAGTAAGGTTGCAATAAAACATTTGGATAGCATTGAGATAAATGACAGAATTAGTAGTGACAAGTTCATCAAGACATAGATCATGAAATAATGGATCATATTATGAAAAGATAGTAAAATTTATAGGATGACCCGCGTACACGGGACGTGATCGAAAATCACTAAACCACTCATTGGAAGCGTCTAGTAATACAAAAATCTGGTCATCGTACGTGTTGGGGTCGAGTGGACGAGGTGGGTTGAACAACGGGTGAATATGTTGTTGGATAGGTTGTTCAACGGGTTGTTCAATACGAGGAGGAGCATTCGAAGAGGATGCACCCTCGGTTCGAAGTCTCTTCCCTCTATTGAACAACTTGGGAGCCATGAAATAATAAAGAAAATTGAGGAAATTGAGATGGAGAGAAGTGGAAAAATATACCTCAATTTATTGATGAAAGATGAAAGAGAATGGTGAGAGAATCCTTCTCCTTGAATTTTGAGAAGAAAGATGCACTAGGATGGAAGAACTAAGGTTAGGGTTTGAAGAGGAGTAGAGAAGTTTAGAAGGTGGCAATGAAGGAGAGAGAAGAGGAGAACCCGGTTTTAAGTGTAAAGGTTCGAATGTTCGGAACAATTTTGGGCCATTGGATCAAAATTTGATCAGCGACTGAGCTGCTTTCGGTTCTGGAAGGACCAGACCAAATTCAGCCCGAACTCTGGATTAGGCAGAGTTCGGCCCGAATTCTGGGTTCTGTGGCCAGAACAGAAATCAGGCAAAAAAATGAAGTTTGAAAAATAAGTGAGACTAAAAAGGAATACAATAATGGATAGATGCATATACAAAGTTTAAAAGTCCAAAGAGAATAGCAACAAGAGAACGCTGAATCAAAAATAAAGTTTAAAATTTTGAATTTAGCATGTGATAAAAGTATTCCATGTAATAAACAAAGAATTATGCCACAGTTCAATATTTTGAAGTTGCCATGGGGTAGCTGCAGGGGCCGGATCCCAGCTAACGGTAGTCCTGAGGACTAGTGCACCGTGTCGCTTAGGCTTTTATGCCTTGTTGTCAGAAGGACCCTTTTGGCTTGTACCCATAGCAATTTCATCATAAAGAATCAAGACATAATCGATATTTATGCAGGTTACTTTAATGAATAACAGCTTCATCCAAAATTCCTAGTTCACGACAAAGAAAGTTAAAACGCTCTTCGGATAGTGGTTTTGTAAAGAAGTCTGCTAGCTGATGATCAGTGTCAATAAATTCTAAGTTAATAGTAATATTTTGCTGGTGATCACGCAAAAAGTGGTGACGTATTTCAATGTGCTTCGTGCGTGAGCGACATATAGGGTTCTTAGTGAGATTTATAGCACTAGTGTTGCCACACAATATAGAAATGTGCATAAAAGATAAGTTATAGTCTTCAAGGGTTTGCTTCATCCACAGAATTTGTGCACAACAACGACCAGCTGCGATATATTCAGCTTCTGTTGTGGATAGTGCGACAGAATTCTGCTTCTTGCTAAACCAAGATACTAGAGCCTTTCCTAATAAATGACACGTGCCGCTTGTACTTTTACGGTCGACCTTGCATCCGGCGAAATCAGCATCAAAGTAACCAATGAGGTCAAATGATGTTGATTTGGGATACCATAGGCCCACTGTAACCGTACCTTTAAGGTATCAAAAGATACGCTTAACGGCAGACATGTGTGATTCCTTAGGATTTGCTTGATATCTTGCACACAGGCAAACGCTAAACGTAATATCAGGGCGACTAGCAGTTAAATAAAGTAGACTGCCTATCATACCTCGATACTTTCGTTGATCCACAGGTTTGCCACTTTCATCTGGTTCTAGTTTAGTTATAGTAGCCATTGGAGTGCCGATTGGTTTGACGTTGTCAAGGTCAAATTTCTTCAGCATGTCCTTTGTATACTTTGACTGATAGATGAAAGTTCCATTTGATGTTTGTTTGACATGCAGTCCAAGAAAGTAATTGAGCTCTTCCATCATGCTCATTTCAAACTCGGTCTGTATACACTTGGCAAAATCATGACAAAGAGTTTCATCAGTAGAACCAAATATAATATTATCAACGTAAATTTGCACTAAGAGAATAGTATCTTTGAAAGATTTTATAAAAAGTATAGTGTCAACTTTTCCTTTTGAAAAACTTTTTTCAAGCAAGAAATTGCTTAGCCGTTCATACCAAGCTCTAGGGGCTTGTTTGAGGCCATATAGTGCTTTCTTGAGCTTGAAAATATGGTCGGGAAATTTGTGATTTATAAAACCAGGGGGTTGTTTTACAAAAACTTCCTTCTTAATAAATCCATTCAAGAAAGCACTTTTAACATCCATTTGAAACAGTTTAAAATTTTGAAAGTTAGCAAATGCGCAAAGCATCCGAATGGATTCCAATCTTGCAACAGGAGCATACTTCTCATCGTAGTCGATACCTTCCTCTTGGTTGTATCCTTGATCTACTAGACGAGCTTTGTTGCGTGTAACTGAACCATCTTCATTTACCTTGTTTCGAAAAACCCATTTAGTACCAATAATCGAGTGATTTGCCGGCCTAGGAACAAGTTCCCAGACTTGGCTCCTCTCGAATTGGTTGAGTTCCTCTTGCATGGCAAAAATCTAAAATTCATCATTAAAAGCTTCTAAAACATTTTTAGGCTCAATTTGTGAAATGAAGGCAGTACTAGCAATGGAGTCTCTTAATGATGATCTAGTACTTACTCCGCGTGAAACCTCACCTATAACCAAATTTTCTGGATGTGACGGCTTGAAAGAGAATTTCTTTGACAAGCCCTCCAGAGAATTAGTTTCAGTGGTGTTATTCATCGGAGTAGAAGTTGATGGCTCAACATCATCATCAGGAGTAGCTGCTGCACTGTTATCCTTATCGAAAGTCACATTTGTAGACTCTTCCACAATTAATGAGCATTTGTTGAACACTCTATATCCCTTGCTCTTGGCCGCATAGCCAAAAAATATACCATCGTCAGCTTTGGCATCAAATTTTCCTAAGTTGTCTTTGGTGTTAAGGATAAAACATCGACAACCAAAAACTCGAAAATATAAAATGTTTGGAGTTCTTCCAAACCAAAGCTCATAGGGTATTTTCTTCGTAATAGGACGAATGAGCACCCTATTTAAAATATGGCACGCTGTACTGACAGCTTCAGCCCAAAAATATTTCGGAAGTAAAAAATTTATTCAGTATGACTCTAGCCATATCACCAAGAGTCCTATTCTTTCGCTCCACAACACCATTTTGTTGAGGAGTTCTTGGACAAGAAAACTCATGATCAAAACCATTTAAATCACAAAACTTTTCAAAATCAGTATTTTCGAATTCGCCTCCATGATCACTTCGGATTTGAGTAATCATGTAGCCTTTTTCGTTTTGAACCTTTTTAGCAAAAATTTTGAAAACAGAAATGGCATCACTTTTGTTTGTAAGAAAGAAAACCCAAGTAAATCTAGAAAAATCATCTACTATAACAAAAGCGTAGAGTTTTCCACCAAGACTGGCTACTCTACTAGGGCCAAATAAATCCATATGAAGTAATTATAAGGGTCTAGTAGTACTTGCAGAGTTCATGGAATGAAATGAGGACTTGGTTGCCTTATTCAACTCACATTCGGCACATATCGTGTCCTTTTTGAATGTAATGTCGGACAAGCCTCTAACTAGCTTCTTAGTCGATAGCCTGGATATAGTATCCATATTGGCATGACCAAGACGCTGGTGCCATAGTAATCTTTCATCCTTATGAGCATAGAGACATCTTCCTGCACTGTTAGTATCTCTAGATAGATAGAAAATATAAATGTTATCCTCTCTTATCCCTTCAAAAGCGATGTCTCCTGTTGACCTATCATAAATATAGCATTTATTTTGTCCAAAGTTAATATCATATCCATGATCAGCAAGATGGCTTATGCTGAGCAGGTTATGCTTTAACTCGGTCACTAGGCAGACACCTTTATTACAGAAGAAGGAGGATGACCAATAGTACTATTACATATAATATACCCTTTTAGGTTATTGCCCAAGGATACATATCCTTCTCTTTTTATTGATAGTGATGCGAAAAGATTTGCGTCTCCCGTCATATGTCGCGAGCATCCACTATCGAGAATCCACTTACTCTTAGTTGAGAAGGGAAGGTCCACCTACATCAAGAGTAGATGTGACCTTTGGTACCCAAGTTCTTGAGGGTCCTGAAAAGTTAGTTTTCGGCAACCATGCATATATATTCCTATCTACTAATCTCCTAACTCTACATTGTGGTAAGATGTGTCCATGTAATCCATAATAAGTACAAATAGCATTCATATTTATGTTATGAGCATGTTGATGGTGTCTATATGTAGCATGGTAAGAGTGGTGTGGAGTAGCATGATGATGATGTCTATATGTAGCATGGTAAGAGTGGTATAGAGCAGCATGATGATGACTATATGTGGCAGCAGGATGATGATTATATCTATATGCACTATGGTGGTAATTTTGTTTATGTGCAACATAGTGATGATTATATCTTTGTGTAATATGGTGATTATGTGTCATATTAGAATAATAGTTATGAGAATTATTTCTACGTGCATGTGGTTTGTGTGCTTTATGAAAGTGGGTGTACATGTAAGCATGATTACGTGCTGCAGGTGGATGACGTGTTTGACTAGTATGAGTAGTGTTGTGCTTTGTGTGTGTCTCATGTGATTGGGTTTGAGGTTGAGCAACCTATTTTCCCAATCTAGTCTCTAATTTCTTAGAAACAGCCTGCAGTTCATTAATCTTAGTATTTAAACCATAAATCTTAGTAATAGAGATCTTGTGTCTATTCTTTTCTTCAGCAATCTTAGTGTTGAGTGTTGTGATCTCTTGTGTTTGCTTTTCAATACGTGCTTCGGCATCATGTAGGCTTAATTTAAGCTTAGATACCTCATTTGTGGCCTCCGTGGGTGAAGTGTCTCTAACATTATCAAGCAATGAGGAGAGTCTTTGAATCTCGACTTCATAGCTTTTGATCTTCTCCTTGGCGTATTTATATTTACCAATGACTTTCTTGTGGTCATTGAGTAAATCATTGAATGCATCGCTAAGCTCATCAAAAGTGAAATCATCGAGAGTTTTGCTAGTTCACTACAAGAATAAAGGGCTTTCTTGACGGCTTTTCCCCGTCAAGAAAAGTGTATCTTGACGGTTGCAGATCCGTCATCTAGGCCGGAGTCAAGAAAAGTCCACCCCTTTTCTTGACGGTTGCTAGGATGGCTTTTCTTGACGGTTTTTCTCCGTCACAGTAAGTAATTTTCTTGACTGTTTTTTGCCGTCAAGATAGCTGTTTTTAGAAAGCGTCAACGTAGGCAAATACTTTTCTCGACTCCGGCCTAGATGACGGAATTTAGCCGTCAATAAAAGCATATATTCTTGATGGACAAAAACCGTCATGAAAAGCAATAATTCACGGCTATATTGTGCAGCATGTTATAAATTAAAGTTGACGTTTGACAACCGTCAAGAGAAGCTATCCAAAGTACCATCAAGATAAGCATGCCAAAATTCCGTCAAGAATTATATAATACTAATCAACCACTCATTATTATATCAATCCAGAAGCTACACACATCAAATTACACTAGAACCCACATTTCATATTAACAAACTATTGTTCATACAACAAAAACTTTCAATATACACATCCCAGCACAATATTCTTCACTTGTCCAACCACAACATAATCTAACCATAAAGTACACATCCCACATCTGTTGTTTCCATACCACTTAAACATCCAAACCACAAACACAACCATCACTTGTCACCACAACATAATCCACCAACACTACAAATGAAACAAACAAAAAAGTAGCAAACCATATCGGAGCACATCGATCCCTCCATATCTACAACATTCCCCTAGCATCCACCTTCATTTTTCAGCAAGTTCCTGAGAAAACAAGAACACAAAGTATATATCAACTCACTATTATAGGATTATCAATACAGTTTGACTCTATTGCTGCACACACAAGCACTCGAGACAATTTGAATCACTTGAGAAGAACTGCAAGGCTAGCCATATTGAAACTATAATTCACAAACATGTATCAATCATGTAAAGAATCTGAAGGCTAGCTAAATTATCAATCATGTAAAGTTTCTCATTGAGGTTCCTGAACTGGGCTGCATACATAATTTAGAAGCTCCTGAACTACACACTGGAAACTGTCTTAATAGCAAACTGCAAACTGAAAACATGTTCATGATTGGACTCTCAAGGTGTCCATGAGGTGGGTGTCAATTGCAGTGAATGAGAGGGTATGTAACCATGTGTGTGTCATTACAGAGCAAAACTGGTGTGTGCAGTGGCTAAGATAGGAAAATGAAATACAAACAGGGAAAAGATGCAATGATGTGAAGCAAGGGCATTAAGTGATGCAGTGGTTATGTATTGCAATGTGCAGACACAGAACAGTATGTGCAGCAGACATGTGAAGTGTCAAGTGAAATGAAGACGTGTTCAAGTGTCAAGTGTACATGGTGTGTCAATACAGTATCACAGGATGTGTCCAGAGGAAGGCAATCTAAAGTGTCCAATGCAAAACAAAGGCAAGTGTCCAGTGTACAAAGTGTTAAAGTATCAGGACTTAGAGTGCAGTGTGCTCGATTGTTCAGAACCCAAATTTGTGGTTCATTCCATAGTTCGAAAACACTACATTTCCTAGGCTAGGTGTCAATCATTAAGTGAGATCATATTCCCAGTTCAACCCCAAACACAAATTCAACAAAATTCCCAACTTTTTGCACAGGAAATTGAAATCCAAACTTTGCAAAATTGGAAAAAAGCATTCTTAAAGATGCAAACTTTGCTGAAGGAGAAACATTGTATTCCACAAACGTTGTATTCCACAAACGTATTGTATACAACTGTAATGTAAAGAGGAACACATGAATTGACTGTATTCCCAAAAAATTAGCCTATAATAATTTATCTTTTCATTGCATACATTAGTTTATCCAAAATGATGATAGATGTCATAATATGAATGTCTTCCCCAAAGAATTGGCATGTTGTCCACTTGATCTTGCAAACAAAAATTAAAGAAAAAAATTATATGTAAAACAAAATATATACTAAAAGAATGACATGCATCTGTGAAGATTAAAAAATATATATGCACACACATGTATGTCATGTGTTTTGTTTCACCAAAAAATTCAGTAAAGAAATTTGTGTCGACACAAACATCTGCTACTAAGAAATTATTATTTGCTACTCAGTATTGTTTCAATGATGCAATCATAGTTTAAAGCAAGGTTCGCAGTATCGGTATCGGAATCGGTATCGGACAATTCCTATGAGTATCTGTATCGACGATATCGGTAGTATCGGCGGTTTCGGATCGGAGTATCGGATTTTTTTGGTATCGGAAAACAAATGAGTACTAATAAAATATTAACATTTTAAAAATACATTTTATACATTTAGGCATAATTATAAGTATTTTCTTAGTAGTTTTGAAATTAAATGATATAGTAGTCACCCTTACCGATTGGTTTACATGCAATAGATCAATTTTCATCTTTTATATGCTTTTAAAACCTTATTATGCTTCAAAGCCTTGTTGATTTGTCTTTTTCCTTTAATTTTTTTGTCAAACTGATCGGAAAAGTGACCCCCAAATGTCGGTATCGGTCAGTATCGGAAAAGTGAAGTCCCCATTTCCAACAAACGCAGTACTTGCACAACGAATCATATATTATCATTATAACTAGAACAAGCCATTCAATAAAAAAATTTAGTTCAATATGAAATTTCCAGTAAATAATCTACCAAAGCATCTTAATTTCAATGTAATATTTTGAACTTTCCCTAAACTGCTTCTAAGAATCTTAAGATATATAGAAATTTATGCATAAACATAATACTAGCTACTTAATCTATAAAAACGTAGCCAAAATTGCCTTTTCTATCAATATAGGAAAAAAATATTATAAATTGAAATAAAACATGTCACGTAATTCATGTTAGAGCTCATTAAAATTAAAGTGAGAGAACAAACATATATTGGATGCAAATTTGTAAAGAAAGAGAAAATAATGCATATTTGCAACTAATGGAGGTATATGAGAACTATGATATAACAAGAGAGCAATATGTGACAAATCCTGGCTTTTAAGTGATGGCCATCACCCTTTATCTTGATTCCTTTGCAGGTTTACAAATTAATCAAAAAGAAACAAGCTCCAAAAATATATAGAGATATTTACTTGTACCATCGAAATTCCATAATGCATATGTTTTCATTCTAACTAAGAAATACAACAGTTGAATCACTCAGAATACACCCTTAGAGAATATGAAAATTGAAAGGCTTACCATATCATATTGAGGAGTTCCACCAAAATTCTGATTGGGAGACGCATGCAGCTGGACCACCAACCCAGGTTAGTCTGTTTGCCTTGCAGTCACCAATAGTAGCTTCTTTGTAAGCGCATTACCTGCATTCTCAAATGTTAGATCAATTACAGTATAGATCCAGAATAGCAGGTCACAACATTGCAAAAGTGCGGATGTAAAAAATTTGGATTTCAAGCTTAGGGTCTCGGTGTGAATATATAATATCAGGAGCTCCTAGCCAGCAGGCAATCACTGTACACATTAAAGCAAAGGAATCAATGAGCGATTCACTTGCGAATATCCAATTTTGTACTCCTGGTACACTTTATAATCATGGTAATCCAACCCCAATTCCTACATAAAATCTTTCAAAAGTGAATACATGAATCTATTTAGTTTAAGAAGTGTAATAAAATATAGTATGCTAGATAAAGAAATGACATGAAATTTCATTTGTAGGTAATTACTCTGTCCACACATCACAATGGAATTGGTAAATCCAACATATTTGGTAAGCTGTACATCAAAAGAATTAATAGATGAATCATAGATAACTGATTTGACATAACAATATAATTCATAGTAAATCAGGCACATGAACGATAAAAATTATCTTTTGATTAAGTTTTCACAAACAACAAAATCAAACAAACAAATAAGAAGTCATGAAACAACAAAAGTAGAGATAGTGGACCTTTTTTTATCCATATCAGATTTAACCTATCATCATTTCCAATGGCGATGACAGCATCAACAACCATAGATGCAAAAAATTCCTTTTATCCACCTATAAGTTTAGATGACAATGTTGTAGCAGCCTACATAGCCAATAAGGTTTTCTTTTCATCAAGGCTTTTCCCTTCAATGCTTACTGCAAGTTTTTGACTTTGTTAATGGCATGTTAAACATGGTGCCTAGCTATCAGTTCACACATTACAAAATGCGTGCTTTAGCACATGATGAAAAATAATCTCACCAAATAGCACAATTGTAGTTGTACCATCATCAACCTATTCGAAACTAAATGTAAGACTCAACATTAGGCTCAGACATTGTTGTTGTTACAGAAATGGACCAAATGGTGTTGCACCTATGTCAGACATGCATACATATGCATTTTCCTTTCATAAAATACCTATGTCGACAGGTATCGTGAAAATAGCTACGCTTTCTAGCAAAAAAATTCAAATACTAGTTGGCACCAATGTGAAACTGATACACATGGAATGTGTAGCATGTATCAAAAATTAACCATGCAATCTCTAAATTCCACAACCATGTATGTTGCATCACAGAACCAATTTCTCAATTTAAGGCAGTCCAAAATTTCATCCACTCATTCCAGAAACAAGAAGATAATTCCTATATATAGACTTTCAACCAAGGAGACCAATTTAAAGAAGAATCCTAATCCTGATCCAGAAAGACTTGTAAAGTACCTAAAGAAGGAATTTCAAAAACAAATAAAACTCCTTCAGCTAGTACAATTTTCCTACTAATATAGTAATACATTTTACATAAATTAAGTGAATCTGAAATAAACTAATTATAGTGACTCATATACTTAATAAACTCATTAAAATTGAAGTTTGTAAAAGTATGGGCCTAGTCCTCCATCAAATTACTCCTCACACGACAAATAGGTTCAAGGTTTTACTAGTACCACATACGCTGGTACTTTATTTATTTTTATTTCCTTCCTTCATTTGCTAACCTATTAGCTACTTATTGAATAGTGTATTGTCCTGTGCAACAGTAACCAAGACTGAATAAATCAGTCGATAGTGATAACGATCAGCCATGCTGCACAAATTAGAACAGAACTAGTCCGAATTTGAAGAATAACATCAGCATCAGCTAAGGTTTGAGTGTTAGTCAACCTAACAACATCAGAAATTAGGGGAGATTTTTCGAAATCATTACACCATCTGGGGGAAAAAACCCTCAAATTCTTCTAGTGCAAGAGTTATGAAATAAGACCTGCTCGCCCAGCTTGGAGAAATTGGTCGAGAGAATAGAGGGAGAGACAATGACGTCGCTCTTGGAGAACTTGTCAACACGTGATGGCGTGATGCCTTTACTACATTCTTCCTCCTGAAAGTTACAAACCATTGAATGAGAATATGGTTCAGAAGCTTCATGACTACGCTGTTGCAAACAAATCTTGCTCATTTTAATTGCCTGAAGATTACAAAAGGCTAATTTACATAAAACAATCTCCAATTTGCACAGAAATTACAGAAGAATGTCTTTGGCATCTATTCCCTGAATCTCGAAAATATCTACCAAAATTTACAAAGTAATTTCAAATTTTAAGAATAATACAGTTTGGAACTAAGTTTAGACAAAATTATAGAAACCCATCTCCAATTTCCGCACAAACTGCAAAATTTATATAGTACAATGTAAAAAAGATAACATCTGTTTTCCCACAAGCTTGAGAATAATACAGTTTGGAACTAATTCTGCTCAAAATTATGGAAAATCATTCCAATTTCCTACCCAAACTGTAGAGAATTACATAATAATATCCAAAGTTAGCATTTTTCCCCCACAATCTTTAGAAAAAACACTGGTTGGAACCAATTCTTTACAAAGTAAAAGAAACCCATCACCAATTTTCACGCCGAAACTGCAGACATTACATAATAGTTTCAAAAGTTAGCATCTTCCCAATAGGCTAGGAACAATTGGGTATATTCTGTAGTAATATACCCAATAGGCAAAGAACAATATAAATAATAGGAGGCTCTCGAAGAGCTCAGTAGCTCCACTCGTCAATCACCCAATTGTTATTGTCGACATCTAAGATTGTTAAGTTGAAGTAAAAAAACCACCACAAAACCGACCATTGCTGATAGGGAAACCTTCTTATGTTACTTATTCGAAATACAATTTGACATATGAAAGTCTGAGTAGAGGTATTTATCGGCAGCAACAGTAAGGATGACACCAAAGGAATATGATAAGAATTGAGCTAGTATAGGTACTGGGTCAACTATAAGGAACCTTGAGCACCAAAATTGGGGATCCACCAAGCTAGCAACTGTAGAGTCGAAAGCATGACTGATCTGCATCCCTATTATGGTCAGCTTCCTATTATGGTCAGCTTCCTAGCTTGGTTGGACCGGAGCTCGTCGTACTGCACCACAGAAGAGGGTGAGGCGCACTCATCTGCATCCCGCTCTGCGTCGTGTTCGCGAACAACAACGAAAACAACTTGAACTAATTTTTCCCAAATTGGAGAGGGAAATCACCCAAAAAACTAATTTAAAGAAATCTCAAACCCAAAATCTTACAGCAAATGCAAACCCTAAAATTTAAAGCAAAGCAAAACATGACCATACGTAGAGCAAGAATCAAATCCAAGTACACTCATGAAAAAAACCCTAGAATAAGAAAAAAAAGAGAAATCGGACCTAGGTCGACGTTGCCCTCGTCGAGAACGTCCTCCTCGTTATCGAAATCAGCTTCGATCTTCCTCAGGTGGCTCCTTTCCATAGCCCTCGTCCAAGACTAAAACCCTAACCTGATTTCCTAAGCCACGGATGCATCGACGATGGCGGAGGTGCCAAGGTAGCTGGAGCATCCCGGTGGAAGGCCGATCCGGACAACCGCGTCAGCGGAGAGGGTCTTGAGTGCGACGCTCTGTTCGAATTTGGGGGTTAAAATGGAGAGGGATTTGAATGGAGGCTGAGAGGGGTTAGAATGGAGTAGGGTTTTCTTTCAGGGAGAGGGTTTTTATTTGGGGAAGAGGAGAAAGTGGGGTTTTTTTTGGGAAGGAGGGAGGATTTCTCTGAGGAAGAGACATGTTATCGAAAGAAAGTTTGCTGGTTGCTCCATTATAATGGACCATCAACCGTCGACATACATAAAATTTTTTAAAAAATTACTATAATGGCAGCCGAAAAAATCGCGCCTATTTTTTTGCACACATATTAGTTGACGGTTATTACCAATACGTCAATAAAAAAATTGGTATTTCTTGACGCATCTTCTAAAACCGTCAACATACATGCTATAAAATTGTTAATTTAACAAAAAAAAGGGTCATCTCTTGACGTAAGCCTAAATACGTCAAGAAAACCACTATTGTTGACGGCTTTTGACGACCGTCAACTTATAAAACCGTCAAGAATCATCTTTTTTCTTGTAGTGGTTACCTTGTCGGATATTGCCATTAGGCATACATTGGCAGTATCTTGAGGAGAGTCCTTTTCTTCCTCGGAGTCACTAGCTTCGCTTTTATGCCAAATGCTTGTGTTGGCATATTTTCTTGAGGAAGCCTTCTTGTATGGTTTCTCATATCGGTTGCTCTTCTTTGCGAATGGACAGTCTTTTCGGACGTGTCCAGTCTTCTTGCAGTCGTAGCGTGTTGGCTCTTCTTCATCATCTTCTTGTGGTTCCTTCTTTCTTCGATTGAAGCGAAGAAATTTCTTGAAGTTGCGGACAAGGAGAGCTTGATCATCACCTTCCGAGTTGTCGTCATCCGTCTCTTCAGGATCAGTCCTTCGTCGGTGAGCTTTAAGGGCAATCTCCTTTGCCTTAGGAGCAGGCTCTTCGAAGTCTTTGAGGTCAAGCTCATAAGTCATTAGCTTTTCCATCAAAGTCTCTATGGACATAGTCGTGAGATCATTTCCTTCTATGATGGATGTCACCTTAGGGTTCCAAATCTTTGGTAGTCCCCTAAGTAGCTTATGGATCTTCTCGTAATTTGTATATTGTTTGCCGAGAGAAGACAAGGGGTTGATGATGTCGAGGAATCTTGTAAACATTTGAGTGATCGTCTCATTTGGCTTCATTTTGAAAGCCTCATATTCTTGAGTGAGACGACTTATCTTTGACTCCTTGACGTGGGTGGTTCCTCCATGCGTCACATGCGTCACTTCTAGAAGTCTCCATACTTTGTGAGAGGTGGTGCATGTTGAGACCATGATAAACTTATTCCTGTCTATTGCACAAAATAAAGCATTAATAGCTCTCGTGTCTAGACTCGCCTATTTCTTTTCCTCGTCAGAATATTTTTCATGTGGTTTCTCAACGAGATCACCATTGACAACTATCCTGGCGGGCTTTTTGTAACCATCGTAACAATGGTCCACAGGTCAAAGTCTAGCGACTTGAGATAAAAACTCATCCTTGTTTTCCAATAGGTGTAGTTTGTTCCATCAAATAGGGGAGGCCTATGAATGGACTGCCCTTCACCGTGATTGAAAATCATGGGTTGTGTGGTTGTCATGGATCAGCTCTAGGATGTTAGTCCTTGTTGAGAGAACAGAGCTCTGATACCAATTGAAGAACAAATAGGAAACTCTAGAGGGGGGTGAATAGAGTTTATGACAATAATGTCCAATAAAAAATTTAAACTCTTTCACCAACAGTAAATGATCGGAGTAAATACGAAAATAGTAAAGAGCAAGAAAGCATACGCAAACACAGCCAGTTTTAACCTGGTTTCCCTCGTGGAGGACTAGTCCAGGCCTGAGAACTCTAGCTCAGGATTAAATCCACTATTTGTGAAATAGTAGTTACACCCTGTGCCTTTTCTTCAGAAGAGCTCGTCAACTTCTTACAGAGATCGCAGTGGCGATGCTTGGAATTTTCCAAACGACTTTCTTGAACTCTTGCACAAACTCCTAACTGAAAAGTACTGAGCACTTTGAGGCTTAGGGAGCTTATGGCTAGTTGATGAGAAGGGTATAGCTTGTATAAGGCTTTAGAGAGAAGAGAAGAGAAGATTGGATGATTGAAAATGAGAGAATTCAAGGCCTATTTATAGGATATCATGTAGGGAGAATTCGACCAGAATTCTGGGTCAAATATTCAAAAATTTGGCCGTTGGACAACTAGCATCCAGTTAACCCTAAAAATTAGGGTCCTGGATTTTAGGAGGCAGAGTTCGTCCCGAACTCTGTGTGGAGGCAGAGTTTGGCCCGAACTCTGTCTCCAGAGCACAGAACTGGTCCAATGGGTAAATGGGCCAATTTGATTTTTGTGGGGCTTCTGGTTTGAGGTCTAGGTATAGGTTAAGTCTCAAATTGCTCAGTACGACTCAGTTAACATATATCTAGACTCAATAAAAGTGTAAAATACAGACTCAAAACATTGAGCAATGCAGGTGCGAGCTGTCGTCTGTCTTGTACTGAGTTCAGTCTTCATGTGTCGTATTGAAATATTACAAGTATCATATCGTCAATTGTATCGATATTTGGTTGACTGTGATTCTGTGTCAACAGTATAAAAATCTATGTGAATTGACAGCAGTACAAACATTCATATCTCTAATAGCAAGTTAATATTATATGTTCTATATAGAAAGTTGACAACAAAAATATTACTACTCTCTCCTATCTTGGTTCGTTCCATCAGCATTAAGACTCATAGCATATAGAACAAGACAAGCAACATCATTTTCATCAAGTGTTAAGATAAAGAAGAGAATGATCAAACCCACTCACCATAAAGAAATGCCAATTTGCCTCGAATTGAGCAGATCTTTGAACAATTTCTCTACATGAATTCAATTCCAACAACCTTTCGAGCCAAAAAAAAAACTATCTCAATGCACTATGCAGAGAGAGGCATTACAGTAGCTAGGTTGGAATAGGGACAATCAGGAGGTCAATCAGTTATAGATTCAAAATCAATAATTTCTCTATCCACTATTATATATATCAAGTCTGGGATACAACCACTAGATACTGTTTATCCAAATAATATAATTCTAAGGCCTATGGTTTCATACAAAATCCAACAATTATTTTTGCGAATTTGGCAATAAATAAATTCTTCAAACTCTATAGTAGGATGATGGGGGTTCCGATCGATGTCCGATCAACGGACGGGGGTCGGGGGACAATATTGGCCCATTAGCCATAGTCAACACCTGATTTTGATAATCAACATAGACTTTCGTCGATACACAAATAATACATTACAGGTATAAGAACATAACGGCTACTTCCAACAAGCTACTACTCACTGTCTTCGTCGTACAAAAACTACAGATACAGACCAAAGAATTGTTTTATATTTTATTCTATATTTTTTCTTTTTATTAAGTCTAGAAAAAATGTAAGGTTGATCGGATTGATAACTAGCTTTCTATACTCCACATTCAAAAGCCTACCTATATACCTAATCCTATATCAATCCAATATCCAATATCCATACCAAAAGCCCAACATTATTTGAGCAGATATTTACATAAGAACCCTAACCGAGTTCGACCTGAACTCTGCTAGAGTTCTGCTAGTACGTTTTCAGAACAGTTTGGTCCTCCTAAATATCTGTAACCACTTTTCGAATTATGAAATTTATGGACCCAAACTCATGCCGAGTCCTTTCCTAAAAATGCTATAAATAGAGGCAAACTTTCTGTTCTAAATATTCATTCATTCCTCTCTTCTCTCTCTATTTAAAAGTATTCCATAACTATTTACTTTTATATCTAGCCTTAAACAACTCCTAGCCAAGTCAAGTGCCATTTTGTTTCAATCTAGAGTTTGGTGTTCGAGTTGTAAAGAAGGCTCTCCAAAAATGTTCCAGTTTTCAAGTTTGTCGTACTTGAAGTTGCGAGTCCTTCAGATAAAAACTCGTGGTTGTACGAAGCTGCAAGCTCTCGGTTAAAGCTTGTGCAATAGTAGATTAACATGGAGCAAGAGTACTCGAGACTGGACTATTCCTCTCAGAGGGATACCAGTATACATCGTAGTGTCATGAGTTTGCTTTTCTGATGCTCTTTACTCTCTGTATTTAAATTTTATAGTTTGTTCCATACTTTATACATATTATAATGGTTAGAATATTTTTAATTAGTAATTATATTTTTGCTGCACACACACTCTATTCACCCCCTAGAGGTGCTCAACGTTCCTACAATTGGTATCAGAGAATGTTATATACAAATATAACACTCTAGAGAGTATATATTTATGGCAGCCATGAAATCAATATTCACAGGTGAAGGACAATCCATAAATAGACCTCCACTTTTTGATGGAATAAACTATATATATTGGAAAACATGAATGAGTTTCTTTTTAAAATTACTTGACTTCAATTTTTGGTCGATAGTTATAGACGGCTACAAAAAGCTACCAAGAATAGTGGTTGATAGTAATCTTGTGGAAATGCCACAAGACAGATATACGAATCCAAAAAAGACACAAGCCAATGTTGACACAAGAGCGATTAAATGCACTATTTTGCGTTATTGATAAGACTGAGTTCAGTAGAGTATCTACATGTACCACATCACACGAGATCTGGAAACTTCTTGAGGTTACTCATAAAGGAACTTCACAAGTAAAGGAATCCAAGATCAGCAGACTAACACAAGAGTATGAGACTTTCAAGATGAAGCCAAATAAGTCAATCACACAAATGTTCACACATTTCCTAGATATAACTAATTATCTATCTTCTCTTGGTAAAGATTACAGTAACCATAAAAAGATCAGAAAGATGCTTAGGGGACTGACCAAGAATTAAAATCTGAAGGCAATAACAATCATTGAAGGAAATGATCTCACCATAATATCACTAGAGACGCTGATGGGTAAACTCATGAGCTTGACTTACAAGACTTTGAAGAGGCTAATCCAAAAGAAAAATCTATTGCCTTCAAAGTACAAGCTAAGAGATTCTCCAGTAAAGACACTGATGGCGAAGAGTCAGATGGTAATGAACAAGCCTTACTGGTCAAAAACTTTAGAAAGTTCTCGAGGTTTGAGAAATCAAATGAAAAGAAGAAAGACGTCCAAGAAAGTAATGAAGAAGAAACGATATGATATGGATGCAAAAAGACCAGGCACATAAAAAAAGACTGCCCAATAGCCAAGAAGAGTAGTCGATATGAACGATCAAGATAAAAGTTAACAACTGGTCATAAGTATGCAAATACAAGCATCTGGCATGAAAGTGAGGCCAGTAAATCAAAAGAGAAAGAAAGGCACAACAGTTCTACAAATGTCTGCTTAATGGCATTTGATCAGGTATCAGATAACCCTCTATACGATGATTTTACCTTTGATGAACTCTCCGATGCTTTTATCGATTTATTTAACGAACACAAAGGTGTGTTAGATAAGTATAAGCAATCTCGAAAAGAGATAAAAGCATACACAGTCGAAATGGCTAGATTGTTTAATTTGTTACAAAAAATAAAGGAGACATCTACCTCAGGCAATACGGAAGAATTGGCTAATATTAAGCTAAGTCTTCATGAAGTCCAATGCACGATTGATCAGAGAGAGAAGGACTATGCAAAAGTGCTTCTTCTATATGATTCTAAGAAGAGATTAAGAATAGACACTGAACAAAAGCTGAAAAAAATGACTGAGAAACATGTAGTAGCTTGTTCAATCTCTAAAAAGTTAGAGATAAAATTAGGCAAACAGGTTGTTCCTGTTACACTGCATAAGATCTGTCCTACCACACAGTATATACCAAATAGGACACGATCAAAAAAAGTACGTAAGTCACAGTTCCACACAATCATGCTTTCAATTACAAGTATCCACGGAAGACACAAAAGACTCATGTCTACATAAAACCAAAGGACACTCACTCTAGAATTATCTCCACATATTGTGGTCAACAAGGACACATATCACAGTATTGTAGAATCAAAAAGCTAGTAGACATGAATAAATATACCTGGATACCCAAAGCTAATAATGCTGGACCCTCAAAGAAATGGGTACCAAAGGTCACATCTACTCATCTTGTAGGTGGACCAACCCTTTCATGCTAGAAGTAAATGAATCTTTGATAGCGGATGTTCACAGCATATGACAGGTGAGGCATCTTTATTCGCAACGCTATTGATGAAAAGAGAAGGATGTGTCTCCGTCAAAAATAATCTGAGAGGTAATATAATAGGTAATAGTACTGTTGATATATCCCCCTATCTAGTAATAAAAGACGTTTGTCTGGTAACAGAATTAAAAAATAACCTGTTAAGCATTAGTCATCCTTCCGACAATGGTTATGGTATTAATTTTGTTAAAGATAAATATTCTATATATGATATGTCTACTGGTAATCCAGTTTATGAAGGAATCAGGGAGGACAATATTTATGTATTCTTTTTAGAAAGTACTAACAGTGCAAGTAAGTGCCTAGTAGTCAACCAAGATAAAAGTTGGCTATGGCATATGGGACTAGGACATGCACACTTGGATACCATTTCAAGACTATCAATAAAGAAATTGGAAAAAGGACTACCAGAAATATCATTCAAGAGAGACATGGTATGTACGGACTGTGAGAAAAACAAAGCAACTAGATCTTCTTTTAAATCCATCAATGTTGTAAGTACTTCTAGACCTTTACAGTTGATTCATATAGATTTATTTGGACCTAGTAGAGTCGTCAGCCTTGGCGGTAAGCTCTATGCTTTTGTTATTGTTGATGATTTCTCTCGATATACATGAGTTTTATTTTTATCAAACAACAGCGATGTACTTTTTAAATTTGAGATTTTTTAGAAAAAGGTTCTAAACAAAAAAGGTTTCATAATTACTCGTATCCGAAGTGATCATAGAAGCAAATTCATAAATTCAAATTTCAACAATGTTTGCGATTCAAATGGTTTTTTGCATGAGTTTTCTTTCCCTAAAACTCCCCAACAGAATGGTGTTGTGGAGCGGAAGAATATGACTCTAAGCGATATGGCTAGAGTCATGCTAAACCAACATAATCTTTCGAAATACTTTTGGTCTGAAGCTATAAGTACAGATTGTCATGTTTTAAATAGGTGCTAATTTGACCTATATCGAAGAAAACACCTTATGAATTATGGTTTAATCGTATTCCAAACATTTTTTTATTTCAAAGTTTTTTGGATGTCGCTGTTTTATCCTGAACACCAAGGATAACTTGGATAAGTTCAACTCTGTCACTACCACATTTTTAGCTTGAGAGTATTTTGGTCATTTGGTAAATTTTTGAATTTATTTTAATTTATTGAATTGGTGATTTCTATTTTTGACTTTAGCTAATTGAGACTTGGGAGACTAACCTAGAAGTTGACCCTAACTATGGTGACTTGGTTAGAGAGTGATTTCAATTTTTGAGCAATTTGGAATAGTTTCTAATCATCCTCTATTTGATGTTCATAGAGAGTGATTTCAATTTTTGAGCAATTTGGAGGATTTGGCTAGCAACGGGAACCGTTTGATTTTGGACTTTTTCTTGATCATTGCAACCTATAGGTAAACCCTTCAAATTTCATTTTAATTTTGTTTTCTTTGCATGGTAGCCTAGATGTAGGTGTCCCCCAGCTGTAGTGAAGGTTTGGTGTCCTTTGTATTTGATTTCGTGTCCGTATCGGACACGTATCATAGCTAGTGTACAAGTGTTTGATGAAATGCCACACTCATATATTTTTTTGTTATTTTTGAAATGTGTTTGATGGGATTTGTAGTGCTTGGTGTCGTGTGTTTTTGTGTCAGTTTCGAGTCAATTTCGTGTCGTGTCGTGTCTGTATAGCAACATTAACACGCTGTACAGGCCCGCGGACACTGCCCTACTGCTCGGGGTGTTTTTCTTCGCGGACACGGCGACTCGGCATGTGCCACTTGGCGAGGACCAAGGGACAGTGTCTGACACGAGGCCCCTTGAGTCTCGAGATGTGTCGTGTCGAGTCGGACATGCTCTAAGGCCCGCACTAGCCCCTGCCTACATCGTGTACGTGACACAGGCGCCTCTGACACGGGTCTCGTGTCGCGTCCTGGAGTCTCATGGAAACGATGTAGAGTGTCAGTGACGTAGCCCTAATAGTGGCGAACCTAGGTGCACACCCACATGTTGTGTCGTGTCGTATGTCGTGTCCTAGACACGAGTGCACGCGTGTACGAGACAGCGTGTCTGTGCTTGCACGAGAGTGGTTCGTGATATATGTACACGCCGTATCCGGCTCTGGGTGACACGAAACATTTCGAAGGACACGTGCACATGTGGGGTTTTGATTATCAACTATTAATTTGTCATATTAACATGTTTTTATTAATCGATTTGTATTTCCCCAATTTGTCTGATACATGTTTACTGTTTTTGGATTTCTGAAATTAAATGTGATTTCAACTAATTTTCCATGATTAATTTGCAATGTATTTAATCCCCATATGTCTGAGTATTAGTTACATGATTGGGTTTTTATGTTAACAAGGAATTGGGTTTCGAATTGGTTTGGACTGAATATGTAAACTGGAATTCCTGTGAACTGTCAATGCTAAACTGTTTTCCTGAGATTCATATTGATGTTACATGTTTCCTGAGAACATACTAACACAGGATTTCTTGAGATTGTTGCAATGCTTTCACATTCATATACACACATATGCCTAAAACCTGAGATTGACACACACATTACTCTATTGATTTCCTGTCACATATACACAACTATTATCATGATTCTCTACACACACACACACTCAAATCTGAGAACATTTGTGCAATCCTAACCTGCCATTGACACTCACACACACTCATTAATAATCTGAACACAACACCCTATAGCCCTGGTCATATTTCACACACACACACATGTAACCTAGTACACTGTAGCTCACTCACCACACATACACACACCCTATCTAAAACTGAGAACTGTCACATTACACACAATGTTCAGTACACACACACACACTCAACCATGTTGAAACACATCACTCTATGCCATATTACCCCTCTATCACACTATATGTAAATATATATATATATATATATATATATATATATATATATATATATATATATATATATATATATATATATATATATTATCTATATGCTTGATAATAATAATGTGGTATATATATTTATGCTATTTATATTAATTTAGTGTATATATAATGTGTGAAATATGTGTGGAATATATATATGGCACATAGCCTATGTAGATTCATAGGTGAAAGCCTATGTGTATGACATGTATACACATGTGGATTTGTGTGTTGGTAGATTTGTATGGCCTTGTGATGATGTGTGCTTGCTAGAATAGGAAGGCTAGGCTTAGTGAGACTTGTTTGGGTTAGGCTTGACCTAGTTGACCTAGTTTGACTAGTGTAGTTGACTAGAGTTGACCAAAGGTTGACCTTAGCCTAGATTGACCCCAAACATCATGTAGATGCATTGTAGCAGTCTATTTTACTATTTTAGACATGTAGTGACTTGTACTGTTCTATAGGAGCCAGACACCACTCCTCGGACAGTATACCCTTTTTAGATATTCAGGATACCAGACGAGTACATTCTCTGATCTTTTCATACTTGTTATGATCTATTTGCATGCTCTAGTTTACTTTACTTGATGTTGACACCTGTATCACGGATTAGTACTATATGGATCTTGTCGTGCGATGTTATCCCCCTTAGCAGATACATCGGGTATTTTATGTTCGTGTACTTTATCATGAGCATCGTGTACTCCTTGTATTCGTGATATTCGTGTACAAATCGTGTGAAATCTTGTACTCTTATGTGCTCACATGATCTTCATGTACATTCCTCATCGTGTGCAATAACATAACTTGACTGGATCCTTGTGTATTGATTGGGGGCGGGGGAGTAGAAGTGGTTATGTACTCAATCTTGTAGCTTAGTCGTGTATAACCTCTGTAGATTACTCGTGTACAACTTCGTGCCGTTTACATAACCATCTTATGCTCTAAATCACTTAGTCACTTATATTCTTACCTATTATGCATGTATTTCCAGTTATCAGATATTTCTCCTGTTTCTTCCAGCATTTCTTGTATCGTACTCTATTGCTTGTCTTTTATATCATGCCATGCTATGAACTGTATTAGAGATATGTATTCGTTCCTGTCCTGACTGGACCAGTTTAAAATATTACAGAGGATGAGGACGAGGCGCTCTGTACCACATATGACCTGGATCAGCAGCAGGACCCCTTAGCAGTGGATGACACACCACTAGTTTAGATTAGTGATTATCAGTTGTACTTATTTACACTCTGGATTACTGTATTTGAGATTTGGGATGTTTCCTGGATTTGATGTTATCTTAGACACTTAGACTTCTATCTGTTGTATCTCTCTGTGGATTCGTTTCATATCTATCTATCTTATCGTTTTCTGCCTTAGATGTGATTGAGACTGTATTCTGCTATGTCACCTCCAATCGGAGTGTATATACCGTACAGGTACCTTATATTGTTAGATGATTGACCTAGGATAGCGTCCTACCGCCGATACTGCGGCGTAGGCTGGACGTACCCACTCTCGTGCCCTTACTCTAGGGTGCAGGTCGAGACACATTTTTAGTGGTAGCCCATACAAGTCTAGTTTTATGTAGTGGTATTCGAACTAGAGTATCACTACAGCCTGCAGTAGGATTAGGATACTTTGAAGGTACTCAATCACACTAGAAAAAACTTCTTGTCAGATTCTGTATATCTATATTTTGCTGCTTATTGTCTTCCTTTGAATATAAACTGTCCTCCTTTGATATTTCGACTCATTCTTAGAAATTGTTTCTTGTTTGATCTGTGTCTCCAGGATGGTCGAGACGAGATCGCATCGCCCAGGACCGGGGGACGCTGCAGAGGGGTCTGCCACCTCTCGTCCTCAGCAGCCAGTTCTCGGTACCGCAGCACCAGTTCAGCCCTCAGGAGTGGGCGTTTCAGCTATCTTTGGAGGAGCACCTCCAGCAGTTAGGAGGCAGAGCCCGATGATTCCTGAGAACCTTCCGCCGTATCAGCCTCCACCTGCGGGGATGGTAGATGATGCTCATCTGTTCTCCTTCATGGAGAGGATTCTGGAGTCTCATCAGCAGCAGCAGCAACGTCAGACTGCTGACTTCCATCAGGGGATTGATGAGGCACATCAACTGGTCCGTACGACTGTGGAGATGGTATCTGCTCAGGAGGTCCAATAGCAGTCTCGTCAGAGGGAGAAGGATATCCAGGAATTCCAGAGATGCATCCTAGAGATTTCCTGGGCACCGAGGGCATTCACTATGTAGATGATTGGATTGAGCATATCGAGGAGATTTTTCGGCTGGCGGAGATACCAGCCCAACTTCATATTGAGAGAGCGGGCAGTCAGATGCAGGACTTAGCCCGTACCTGGTATCAGACAGATTCCCGAGTGGGAGTAGAGGGTCAGATATGGGATCAGTTCAAGGAGCTGTTCAAGGAACAGTTCTTTCCAGATGTGGCACTAGGAGACATTGAGGCGCAGTTCGAGAGTCTGATTCAGGAGTGTTGGCCCAATGATTGTATCATATTTTTGAATATGGTTAATCTTTTAAGTTTAGCATTTTATTATCACTAATCTTAATACTATCGCTATAGAATTTCTACTTATACTTATACCTTTGGTGATATGTGTCTATTGGTTTACATCTTAGTGATATGAGCTTATCTATCTTAAATTTAATCGGGTTGCCAAAATCAAAACTATGTTTTTGATTGTGGTCATTCCATCAAGTTTAATCATTATGATATCACTAACATTTATGCTATCACATTAGCACTTATACTTAAACTCAGTATTATCCTAATGTGCATTAAACTTATCATACTTGCTATTGTGTATATTACTTTGTTCGTCTAACATGTACATACAGAAAAGCAATAAGCAAGATCTATGTGGACATATGCAATGAAGAAATCATGGTGGGCCAAAGACGACGGATCCTACAAGATTTCTCTGAACCACCCGACGACATCTCCGGAGCCACGCATCGGGGGTTCCGTTGCCTGGTCAGCGGACGGGGGTTGAGGGGGCAGCGCCCCTCGTCGGGGGTTCGGGGGCGAAGCCAAGGAAAAAAGCCAGCACCTATCAAAGGAAGAAGCCAAGTCATGCCATCATCATTTCAAGACTCTGAAGAAGCCTGCACCTGCTATAGTATTTCTAGAGTCTGTAATGAGTCTTAGGAATAATTGTAAACACAAGAAATGGGTGGTAAAATTGAAAGCTAGGGTAAAAATTAGCCCAGGATCATTTTCGGATAAAAACCGACATACCGACGGTATACCGGTCTATACCGACGGCATGCCGGTCCATACCGACGGTATACCGGTTCGCTGACTGAAAAGTTGTCTTTGGCTCTTTTCAATGCTTTGGTTATAAATAGCCTTGAACCCCTTCATTCAAGGTTGATGCTTTTGAGCCTAAAAATTTCTAAACCACCAAAGCCTATCCACAAACACTCTACAAAGCTTTCATTTGCCATCCACAAATTGTGTTAGAGTTATTGAGTTAAAAAGTGAGATCTTCATCTTATTGTATAAGGAGATCAAAACCTATTGTGAAAGGTTGAAGTTGGGGAGTCTTCGTATCCAAACTCTCGGTTGAAGTTTGAGAGTCTTTGTATCCAAACTCTCGATTGAAGTCGGAGAGACCTTCGGATTAAAGCTCTCGTGTAAGAAGTTGGCGAGTTCTTCGGATCCAAACTCGTGTGTAACTATTTACTCAAATAGTGGATTAAAGCCGGAGAGAGTTCCGGGGCTGGAGTGCCTTTTGGGAGAATACCAGTATATATCGTGTGTCGATATTGTTATTGCTTCTTCTCTTGCACTTATATTTTTAAATTGGCCATTAGCTTGTGCTAAGCGCTTGATTAGTTAGCTTCACCCAATTTCCCCTCTCCCCTCTAGGGTTCCTACAAGGAGAACCAGGTAGTTGCTGCGTATGTCGGAGAGTTTTGCCGGTTGGCCAAATTTATTGATGATCTGATGGAGAAGACGAAGGCTAAGAAGTTCCGTCGAGGGTTGATCAGGGAGGTTCGGTCACTGAATAAGAGTGACCGGAATGCTACATTCACAGAGATCTTTACTGGAGCTATGGCAGCGGAGGACGACCTAGGGTTGAAGCTGAAGAGAGGTTGGGACTTCCAGGGAGCCAGCAGCAACGGGGGTCAGGCCAAGAGGCCTCATTTTTAGCACCAACAGCCGCAGCAGTTCCAGCAGCCGCAGAGGCAGGTACATCAGCAGCAGTTCCAGCAGTAGGGTCGGACACATTTTCAGTAGGTACAGCATCAGCAGCCGAGGGTACAGTACCAGGCACCCCGACAGCAGGCCATCAGTTGCACCTTCTACAAGAAGCCCGGGCACGGGTGGAACAACTGCAGGAAGAGGCTTGGAAAATGTCTGATGTGTGGATCATCGGACCATCAGATTAGAGACTATCCAGTAGCATCGATGCGTCCAGCACCAAGAGGAGGTAGAGGATCCAAGGCTCCAGCAGGCCAGCTGAAGGGACCACTGCAGACTCAGCAGCAGTGGTTCATCCAGCATCAGCAGCAGGCTCAAGGAGGTCAGCAGGGGCGAGCTTTCGCCATAGCGGTCGAGGATGCAGAGGCCATTGGGGAGTTGATTGCAGGTTCGGTTCTTCTCGACTCCATTCCAGCTTTCGCACTATTTGATTCTGGGGCTTACCACAGTTTTGTGTCGGTATCATTTGCTATTAGACATTGCCTTGTATCTGAACCATTACCTAGGACCTGCAAGATCACGACCGGGGGTGGTATTATCCTCGTGAGTGATGTTTGTAAAGGGCAGAGTGTTATTATGGGAGACCGAGAGTTGGAGGTGAGCCTACTCGTCATGCCACTACCGAACTACGATATCGTATTAGGTATGGATTGGTTGAGCAAGCATCACGCCAGCATAGATTGTCGAGGGGGAAGAGTTCTATTTGGAGTACTAGGAGAGCCAGAGTTTGAGTACACCCGACGGCAGGCGGAGCAGGACAGCGAACTTTTCTGTGGGACTTCAGTTGAGGAGCAGGTGGCTCCACATCCTTTGATTGTAGAGTTTATGGACGTCTTTTCGGAGGAGTTGCCAGGACTTCCACCAGACAGGGATGTTGAGTTCTCGATAGACTTGGTTCTCGGCGTGGAACCGATTTCTCAGCATGTCTATCGAGTGAACAACAGTGAGTTGGTGGAACTGAAGAAGCAGGTGGATGAGCTGCAGGACAAGGGCTTCATCCGATCGAGTTCATCACCTTGGGGTGTACCGGCACTCTTTGTACCCAAGAAGGATGGGTCGGTACAGATGTGTATCGACTACAGGGCACTCAACAACCTGACGATCAAGAACAGATACCCACTATCGCGGATCGATGATCTCTTTGATCAGTTGAGCGGAGCTTGAGTTTTCTTGAAGATTAATCTGAGGTCAGGTTATCATCAGGTGAAGGTGAAGAGGGAGGATATTTCGAAGACCGCTTTCAGGATGCGGTATGGGCAGTTTGAGTTCTTGGTGATGCCGTTTGGGCTGACCAACTCCCCGACGGTATTTATGAACTTGATGAACAAGGTGTTCCACCAGTACTTGGACAAGTTCGTGGTGGTGTTCATCGATGATATCCTGGTGTATTCGAAGACTGAGGAGGAGCATGAGGAGCACTTGAGAGTGGTTCTGGAGACACTCAGGAGGGAGAGGTTGTATGGCAAGCTCTCGAAGTACGAGTTCTTTTTGGACAGAGTTGACTTCTTGGGTCATGTGGTGACTGGAGATGGAATCTCAGTAGACCCGAAGAAAATTACAGCAGTTGAGGCTTCGTCGGCACCGAGTTCAGCAGCAGAGATCAGAAGCTTCTTGGGACTAGCAGGCTATTACATGAGGTTCGTGCAGGGTTTCTCCCAGATTGCAGAGCCGTTGACTAGGCTGACCCAGAAGGATGCAGAGTTTGTTTGGTCAGAGGAGTGTCAGGTTGCTTTTGATGAGTTGAAGAAGCGGCTGACGACAGCTTCGATTCTGGCATTGCCATCAAGATTGGGAGGGTTCACTATCTACAGTGACGCTTCAGGGAAGGGGTTGGATTGTGTCTTGCAGAAGCATGGGAAGGTGATTGCCTATGCTTCCAGACAGTTACGTCCCCATGAGAAGAACTATCCTACCCACAACTTGGAGTTGGCAGTAGTGATTTTTGCTTCGAAGTTGTAGAAGCACTACTTATATGGAGAGAGGGTGGAGATCTTCACAGATCATAAGAGCTTGAAGTATATATTTACACAAAAGGAGCTCAACATGAGGCAGCGCAGGTGGTTGGAGTTGATAAAGGACTTCGATATCTCACTACAGTATCACCCAGGAAAGGCCAACATGGTTGCCGATGCCTTGAGTATGTATTCGACAGCCATGTGTTTAACTATGGATCGTCACTTGCTAGCAGACTTGGAGAGCCAGGGGATTGAGGTGATTGTGCCTGGAGTTCATATGCAGATGTGGGGCCTTCATATTCAGTCAGACTTGATGGAGAGGATCAAGTCGACGCAGTTCGAGGATGTTGTTTTGTGGTGTATCCGAGAGCAGGTTCGAGCAGGGCTAGTGGATGGTGAATTTTCTCTTACAGAGGACGGCGCTTTGAGGCACGGTTCCAGGCTGTGTGTGCCTAGTGGAGAGCTCAGGGAGCAGGTCATGCAGGAGACCCACAGATCTCAGTACTCTATACATCCTGGTGCCAACAAGATGTACAGGAATCTGAGAGAGCACGTCTGGTGGTATAGGATGAAACAGGAGGTAGCTCGCTTCGTAGCCAGATGCTTGGCCTGTCAGCAGGTCAAGACAGAGAGGCAGAGGCCAGGAGGTTTGTTGCAGCTATTGCCTATTCCAGAGTGGAAGTATGAGCATATCACGATGGATTTTGTTTCTAGATTGTCGTGTACACCATGAGGGAAAGACGCAATTTGGGTCATCGTAGACAGGTTGACCAAATAGGCTTATTTTTTGCCATTTAAAGTGGGTACGTCTACTGAGTGTCTTACAGAGATGTACATACGACAGATTGTCAGGATTTATGGAGTTCTGGTCAGCATTATCTCAGATCGGGATAGTCGCTTTACTTTCTATTTCTGACGGAGTCTGTAGACTAGTTTGGGCACTCAGCTCAAGTTTAGTACTGCATACCACCCTCAGACGGACGGACAGTCAGAGAGGACTATTCAGACGCTCGAGGACATGCTGCGGACGTGTGTCTTAAATTTTGGAGGATCCTGGGAGGATCACCTACACCTGGTGGAGTTTGCATACAACAACACTTATCAGGCCAGCATTGAGATGTCACCTTTCGAGGCTCTGTACGGACGGAGGTGTCGTACACCCTTATCTTGGGATGATGTTAGAGAGTGAGCTTTATTGGGACCTGAGATGGTTGTTGACGCAACCGAAAGGTGAAGCTCATTAGGGACAGACTTCGCGTGGCGCAGGACAGACATCGGCACTGGGCCGATGGCCACCGGAGGCCCTTGGAGTTTGAGGTACATATTAGAGATAGGATTAGAAGTAGGTTGTTTGTTTTGTTTGTTTGATCATGTTTGATTATTTAGTAACTTGAGACCTTGCTTGTGTTTAGGTCGGAGATATAGTTTTTTCTGAGGATATCTCCGACTCGTGGTACCATACGTTTTGGTGGAGGTGGAAAGCTTAGTCTGCGCTTCATCGGACCTTTCGTGATCAGCAGGAGGGTCGGTGACGTGGCATACAGGCTAGACTTGTTACCTACACTAGTGGGTGTCCATAACGTATTTTACGTATCACAGTTGTGACGGTATGTGGCTGACCCTTGCCATGTACTTCACCATTAGGAGATTGAGCTGGGACCTACTCTCAGTTATCCAGAGCAGCCAGTAGAGATTCTGGATCGCCGAGAGAACGACGGCGGCGGAGGGTCGGTGGCCGCGCCAGGCCGCACCAGGCAGCGCCTCCGCCGGGCCAAGTGCGCCGCGCCGTCGCGTGCCACCAGCGCGTGCAGCTGGCAGCAGTAGCTGCAATGGCAGCACAGCGCGCGCCCCTTGCCGCGTGCGGACGAGCGCGTGCAGCGCCTTCGTCGGCCACGCGTCACCGTGGCCGTGTTCCCCCGCCTTGGGCGAACTCCGACGACCCCCCTGGGTCCGCCACCTCGCTCCCCGGCGCGACGTATAGGCGATTCGTGCGTTTTGAACGACGTCCCGTCGTGACGCGCGCGGGATCGAGTTTATTTTGGCGCCCCGTCGCAGCAACTTCGCGCGCGTTTTCCCGAAGATTCGACCATTGGATCGGCGATTTCTTCGCTCCGTCGCAATCTCGGTATATCCACCTTCGCTCATGTCAATTTTTGTCCGTTAATTTTATCGTTTGATACATCAAAACCGGCCACCAAGTTGACCGTTTAAATTGTATTAAATTTGGACAGTTTCGCGGGGCCAACTTCGTCAGCTTGTATCTCCTCCACCGCAGCTCCGTTTGGCGTGCTACTAGTTCCGGTGCGAAGCTGGTATAACCCTCTTACTACTCCTCCAGTTTCGTTTCATTGTGAGCTTGTTTGATTGGTTGAATTCGAAGCCAAAGTTGGCCGTCCGAATTCGTAATTTTCAACTTGTAAAATTCTATTTTTGAACACGGGACTCCAGATTTCATTTCTGACACCACCAGTAGACTTGTGGCATCGTTCTGGCATGTTTTCATATAAAATTTGTTAGATTTGGAGAACGTGGGCCCGGACACGTTTTTCGGTGCAAAGCGGGTCCCACATTCTGGGTCAACAGGACTTTTTGACGCCGGCTCATCGGAATCCAATTCCGGATATACCGATGAGTTCGTATCGTCATTCTGGACTCGTTGACATATAATTTGCTAGGTTTTGGTGGACATTGGGTCTGGCACGCATTTCGGTGCAAGTCGGATACCAATATCCGGGTCAACGGGTCATTTTGAGATCGGCTCATCGGAATCCAATTTCGGAGATACCGTTGAGTTCGTATCATCATTCTGGACTCGTTGACAGGTAGTTTGCTGAGTTTTGAGAACTTTGGCTCCGGCACGCATTTCTGTGCAAACCGGAATTCCAAGTTCTGGTCAACGGACCAAATTGAGATCGGGACAACGGAATCCAATTCTGGAGATACCGTTGGGTTCGTATCGACATTCTGGTTTCGTGGACATATAATTTATTATATTTTGTAGACTTGTTTTCTTGCACATTTTTCGGTGCAAAATGGCTCCGATACGGACACCGTTTTGACCCGAAATTACCTTTTTGTCCTTGTGTCCAAATTTGACCGTTGGGTAGGCTATCCTAGCTAATTTGACCATTCTGGACACGTTGGCGATGTTCATTTCATCGTCCGACAATGTTTGTTGATAATTTCTCTGAGTTTAACCTTTTTATAATTAAATTAATAATTAATTCATATAATGTTCGTATTTCGGGATTAGTACAACGAAACTGAGATCAGCCAATTCCAGTGATCTCACATCGCTGAAATTGACAAGTTGGACACGTGGATCACTATAATAAGATTATCAACCTTACCGATAATCTTCTTATCTCGATTTGTGTGTCGTAAGTTTCGACGTACAAATAACGAAGTACACTTTATATTAGACTAGAATTGACCCTGTTTGACCAGAGTTGACCAGTTGACCCAAAGTCAACTGTAAGTCAACACTTGACCTAGTTTGACTAGATTATTGACCGGAGTCGACCTAGAGTTGTTTTGACTTAGAAGAACCTAGAATAATGTAGATTGATTATAGAGATTCATTTATTACAACTTGAACACCTTGTAACCTGTGTTGCTTTAAATAGGACTCTGTGGCTTCAGTGGGACCCCCCTATACTTATCAGCTGTTCAGGTTATCGAGGCGAGTACATTCTCTGATCATTTCATATCCTGCTTAGAATTATTTCCTGCAGTAGATTACTTTACTTGTACTGTCACGTTGGTCACACGGATTGGTACTATATGGATCCTTTCTTGAGATATTATCCTTAGGGAGCATCGGGTACTCTATGTTCTGTACGTTTCACTTTCATAGCGTATCATATGCTCCTTGGTTCTTTGATCACTTACGACATGTACCCTCATGATCGTAGAGTCTTCCTGGAATCTTACACTGTTGGGTTACCCCCAAAATCCCCATTTTTATGGGACTTACACTGTTGGGTTACGCCCAGAATCCCCATTTTTATGGGACTTACACTGTTGGGTTACCCCCAGAATCCCCATTTTTATGGGACTTACACTGTTGGGTTACGCCCAGAATCCCCATTTTTATGGGACTTACACTGTTGGGTTACCCCCAGAATCCCTATTTTTATGGGACTACTATGTATCACCTTCGGGGTCTACCACCCTTCGGGGGCTTACCACCTTCGGGGTCTGCTACATAGCATCATATAACATAACCTGGCTGGATCCTTGTGTATTGATCGGGGGTACGGGGGAGTATTACATGTTCATTTGTACTCTGACTCACTAGCCACTGTTAGTCTCTATTATTAGTAGATATTTCTATTACAGCTCTCTGTTTACATACTGTATTCTTCAGTACCTGTATCTTACTTTACTGCATGATTATATTTTCTAACCCGCTATGAACTGTTGAGATGTACTGTACTCGCTCCAGTCCTGACTGGACCTGTTGATAAATTTTACAGATAGCTTGGGGATTGCCTGCTAGCCTAGAGGAGACACAGTAGAGGTTGTTTAGGTAGTTGTTTCATTTTGTCTGGAGCTGAATTTAATTTGTGGATTACTGTATCTGAGTTTTGAGATGTATTTCTGGGTTTATGTATCTTAGACACTTAGACTTCTATCTCCTGTATTTATTTTGGATTTCATGTTTTATCTATCTTTATCATGCTCTACCTTAGAAGTGATTGAGATTGTATCTGCTATGTCACCCCCATTCGGGGAGTATAAACTGTTTAGTCTTATACTGTTAGATGCATTGAGACCTAGGACAGCGTTCTACCGCCGACACTGCGGCGTAGGCTGGGCGTTGTTACGTTCTCGTGTCCTAACTCTAGGGCGCGGGTCGTGACACCCTAGCCATGTACTTGACCATTCGGAGATTGAGCTGGGACCTACTCTCAGTTATCCAGAGCAGCTAGTAGAGATTCTGGATCGCCGAGAGAAGGTACTGAGAAACTAGGTGATACCCTTGGTTCGCGTCGCATGGAGGCATCATTCTCCAAGAGAGTCTACCTGGGAGCGGGAGGATGAGATGCGCGAACGATACCCATATCTTTCTGGACCTTGAGGTATGATTGTTTATCCTTCTCATCAGTTTAGTTTCGCCTTTTAATTTTGAGGATGAAATTATTTTTAAGGAGGGTAGATTTGTCACTACCACATTTTTAGCTTGAGAGTATTTTGGTCATTTGGTGAATTTTTGAATTTATTTTAATTTATTGAATTAGTGATTTCTATTTTTGACTTTAGCTAATTGAGACTTGGGATACTAACCTATAAGTTGACCCTAACTATGGTGACTTGATTATCATGGTGTGACCCTAATCTAACTTAAGTCAACCTCATTTTAGTCACTTAGAATCTAGTTTCAATAGGAGGAATTAAGAATAGGTGCAATGACTTATGACTTAAGGATTTAATTTCATGACTTATACAACTTAGCCCATAAGCCCATTAAGGAAACCCTAAACCTAACAAAGCCCTTAAGTGGCTGGCCACACCTAGGTTATCCCCCCTATATAATCTTCTTTCCTTTGTTCTTGCCTCTTTTGTGCTTAACCAACTTCTTGAAAGGAAAGGTAAATCTCCATTTTTCCAAATTCATATTAATTCCATTTTATATCCTTTTTGATCCAAATCTTTTGCAATAGTTTCTAATCACCCTCTATTTGATGTTTATGGAGAGTGATTTCAATTTTTGAGCAATTTGGAGGATTTAGCTAGCAACGAAAACCGTTTAATTTTGGGTTTTTTCTTGATCATTGCAACCTATAGGTAAACCCTTCAAATTTTATTTTAATTCGGTTTTCTTTACATGGTAGCCTAGATCTAGGTGTCCCCTAGCTGTAGTGAAGGTTTGGTGTCCTTTGCATTTGATTTTGTCCGTATCGGACACGTATCATAGCTAGTGTACAAGTGTTTGATGAAATGCCACACTCATATATTTTTTGTTATTTTTGAAATATGTTTGATAGGATTTGTAGTGCTTGGTCACTACTAAAATATGATCTATTAGCGACGTAAGTTAGCGACGGCGTTAAGTTACGTCGCTATATATAGAATTCAGCGACTCCTTTATATAAACATCGCAAAACGTCGCTATTCAGCGACGTTCAGCGACAGATATAAAATTACGTCGCTGAAGAGCGACGTTACGTCGCTGGATTATTAAAATATGTCGCCAGTTTACGACGTTTAGCGACGTCCTCATGTGACGTCGCTAATATTTTACTTAGGGCACAGCGTTTCGTTTTTCCCACTCACTCGAAATTTCCAATTTTTCCTTCCCCCCCTCCAGCGATTCCTTCGGCGACCGCTTCCCCTCCCCCCCCCAGCGACTCCCTCCCCCCCCCGGCGACTCCCTCCCTCTCCGGCGACCCGTACCCCCCCGTCGACCTCCTCCTCCTCGAGCTCAGGTAAACCCTAACCTCCTCCTCCTACTCCTCCTCCTCCTCCTCCTCCTCCTCTCCCACAGACACACACACACACACACGGACACACACGCACACACACACAGAGACACACACACACACACACACACACGGACACACACGCACACACACACAGAGATACACACACACAGACACACGGACACACACACAGATGGACACACACACACACACTGGACACACTGTGTCATGTTGTGGTGGACACGAGACACTATGTTGGACACGTACACATAGCCTAGATCCTTTACCAACCATTTATTTTCCATTTTAACATGTTTAATTAGGTGTACTCACATGTGAATTTTGCACAAGGCGAAGCTACTGTGTATATTGTATTGATGTAATAAGCTTTGGTACTTTAATTCTGGTTGAAACTCCACCTGTTATTAGCTTTCTTCATCAATGCTACTTGACTTGTTTGAAAGACAAGTGAGGGACATTTTTGCTCTTATATCCTCTTATTGATTTATATGGAATAAAGAACTGCCTCAATTCTTACAGCCAAGGATATTTACTGCTTATGTAACATCTTTAGTAGCACTCTCTCTTCTTGTGATGACAAACATTATGCATTTTCGTGCTTTGTTTATTGTGTTGGTTTTGAATTATTAATTCTACACATGGACTAAAATATAGGCATGTTGATATTTGAGTTGATTCTGGACTGAAATCTGGGCATGTTGGACCCTCAATATGGTGGCGTAATATTCTAGATCATAATATGATATATCATATACCGTAATGTGATATACGTTTACTACTTTGTATGTTTTCCTAAAATTGCTATCTTCAGCTCTAGACCTGTTTCAGTTTTGATGCTCAATGGGTTCTTTTTTCCTCTTGAACTCTCAATATAGTTTCAAGGAGTCAACATTTCAATATACAGTAAGCGAAACTGTCGATGGTTCGAACACTGCACTTCACACACACTGTAAACACAGACACACAGCATAACAAAAATATCAATTATATTTTTTTAAAATTTTTTTTTATATTAGCGACGTATAGCGACGTTCTGCGACGTACTGCGACGTCACACAAACGTCGCTATACGTCGCTAACTAGCGACGTTACGTCGCGCGACGTCGCTAATATACGTCGCTACGATGCCCACGTGGCCACGTGGATGCCATGCCTCGTCATCATTTACAAACTTTTGAAGCGTCGCTAGTGGTCGCTTTACGTCGCAATGTTGGCGACGTACTTATTCGTCGCTCTCTGTCGCTCATTTGGCGACGTCTAGCGACAATGGACGCCGGTCGCAAATAGCGACGTTCGGCGACGAAATTACCATCTGCGACTTGCCTATAAGCGACGTAGGTTTTTCGTCGCTAAATACGTCGCAAATCAGTGTTAGCGACGTACTGCGACGTATTTAGCGACGTCTCCTGACGTCGCTAATCTGGGTTATTTTAGTAGTGGGTGTCGTGGGTGTTTTCGTGTCAATTTCGAGTCGGTTTTGTGTCATGTCGTGTCTGTACAGTGACACGAACATGCTGTACAGGCCCGCGGACACGGCGACTCGACACGCGCCACTTGGCGAGGACCAAGGGACAGTGTCTGACACGAGGCCCCTTGAGTCTCGAGACGTGTCATGTCGAGCCGAACACGCTCTAAGGCCCGTACTGGCCCTTGTCTACATCGTGTACGTGACACAGGCGCCTCTGACACAGGTCTCGTGTCGCGTCCTGGAGTCTCGTGGACACGATGCAGAGTGTCAGTGACGTAGCCCTAGTAGTGGCGAACCTAGGTGCACACCCACGTGTTGTATCGTTTCGTGTGTCGTGTCCTAGATACGAGTGCACGCGTGCACGAGACAGCATGTCTGTGTGTGCACGAGAGTGGTTCGTGATGTATGGACACGCTGTATCCGTCTCTGGGTGACACAAAACGTAACGAGGGACACATGCACATGTGGGGTTTTGATTATCAACCATTAATTTGTCATATTAACATGTTTTTATTAATCGATTTACATTTTCCCAATTTGTCTAATACATGTTTACTGTTTTTGGATTTCTGAAATTAAATACGATTTCAACTAATTTCCCATGATTAATTTGTAATGTATTTAATCCCCATATGTCTGAATATTAGTTACATGATTGGGTTTTGATGTTAACAAGGAATTGGGTTTCGAATTGGTTTGGACTGAATGTGTAAACTGGAATTCCTGTAAACTGTCAATGCTAAACTGTTTCCTGAGATTCACATTGATGTTACATGTTTCCTGAGAACATACTCACACAGGCTTTCCTGAGATTGTTGCAATGCTTTCACATTCATATACACACATATGCCTAAAACCTGAGATTGACACACATATTACTCTATTGATTTCCTGTCACATATACACAACTGTTATCATGATTCTCTACACATACACACTCAAATCTGAGAATATTTGTGCAATCCTAACCTGTCATTGACACTCACACACACTCCTTAATAATCTGAACACAACACCCTATAGCCCCTGTCACATTTCACACACTGTTTTCACACACACACACATGTAACCTAGTACACTGTAGCTCACTCACCACACATACACACTCCCTATCTAAAACTGAGAACTGTCATATTACACACAATGTTCAGTACACACACACACTCAACCATGTTAAAACACATCACTCTATGCCACATTACCCCCCTCTCACACTATATATATATATATATATATATATATATATATATATATATATATATATATATATATATATATATATATATATATATATATACTTGATAATAATAATGTGGTATATATATTTATGCTACTTATATTAATTTAGTGTATATATAATCTGTGAAATGTGTGTGGGATATATATATGGCACATAGCCTATATAGATTCATAGGTGAAAGCCTATGTGTATGACATGTATACACATGTGGATTTGTCTGTTGGTAGATTTGTATGGCCTTGTGATGATGTATGCTTGCTAGAATAGGCTGGATAGGCTTAGTGAGACTTGTTTGGGTTAGGCTTGACCTAGTTGACCTAGTTTGACTAGTGTAGTTGACTAGAGTTGACCAAAGGTTGACCTTAGCCTAGATTGACCCCAAATATTATGTAGATGCATTGTAGCAGTCTATTTTACTATTTTAGACATGTAGTAATTTGTACTGTTCTATAGGAGCCAGACACCACTCGGACAGTATACCCTCTTCAGATAGTTAGGATATCAGGCGAGTACATTCTCTGATCTTTTTATACTTGCTGTGATCTATTTGCATGCTCTAGTTTATTTTTACTTGATGCTGACACCTGTATCACGGATTAGTACTATATGGATCTTACCGTGCGATGTTATCCACCTTAGCGGATACATCGGGTATTTCATGTTCGTGTACTTTATCATGAGCATCGTGTACTCCTTGTATTCATGACATTCGTGTACAAATCGTGTGAAATCGTATACTCTCATGTGCTCACATGATCTTCGTATACATTCCTTATCTTGTGCAATAACATAACTTGACTGGATCCTTGTGTATTGATTGGGGGCGGGGGAGTAGAAGTGGTTATGTACTCAATCTTGTAGCTTACTCGTGTATAACCTCTGTAGATTACTCGTGTATAACTTCGTGCCATTTACATAACCATTTTATGCTCTAAATCACTTAGTCACTTATATTCTTACCTATTATGCATATATTTCCAGTTATCAGATATTTTTCCTATTTCTTCCAGCATTTTCTGTATCTTACTCTATTGCTTGTCTTTTATATCATGCCATGCTATGAACTGTATTAGAGATATGTATTCGTTCCTGTCCTGACTGGACCTGTTGAAAATATTATAGAGGATGAGGACGAGGCGCTCTGTACCACATATTATGGGACTACCTTAGAGGATTGTTGTGACCTGGATCAGCAGCAGGACCCCTTAGCAGTGGATGACACACCACTAGTTTAGATTAGTAATTATCAGTTGTACTTATTTATACTCTGGATTACTGTATTTGTGATTTGGGATGTTTCCTGGATTTGATGTTATCTTAGACACTTAGACTTATATCTGTTGTATCTCTCTGTGGATTCATTTCATATCTATCTATCGTATCGTTTTCTGCCTTAGATGTAATTGAGACTGTATTCTGCTATGTCACCTCCATTCGGAGTGTATATACTGTACAGGTACCTTATATTGTTAGATGATTGACCTAGGACAGCGTTCTACCGCCGACACTGCAGCGTAGGCTGGACGTACCCACTTCTCGTGCCCTTACTCTAGGGTACGGGTCGTGACAAACTCTAAGGCTGACGAAAGAATATTCCTTGGTTATGTTGCCAAAAGTAAGGGATATAGAGTCTTTAATAAGAAGTCTATGATTATTGAAGAATCAATTAATGTTTCATTTGATGAGCTCAACAGTTATATAGCAAGTGATAGCGATGATAAAGACGCAAAAAAACACCCAGGCAACTAAAGATGTTGTTGATGACAAAGACTATCTAGAGAGTCTACCAAAGAAGATAAAATTTATGCCAGACCATCCAGAGACTCTTGTCATAGGTGATGTATCAAAAGGTGTAGGTACACATTTTTCAAATAGAGATATAGCTACAAATGTTGCATTCATTTCTCAATTAGAGCCTAAATTAGTAGCTGATGAATTTTGGATTTATGCCATGCAAGAGGAACTTAACCAGTTTAAGAGAAACCAAGTTTGGGAACTTGTTCCTAAACCTATTAGTCAATCTATAATTGATACCAAATGGGTGTTCCAAAATAAACTTAGTGAGGATGGACAAGTTCTACTCAACAAAGCTCATCTAGTGGCTCAAGGTTATAATCAAGAAGAATGAATTGATTATGATGAGATTTATGCTCATGTTGCTAGATTAGAATCCATTCGCATGCTTTATGCATCTGCATATTTTTACGATTTTAAACTTTTTCAAATGTACGTGAAAGTGCATTTTTAAACAGTTTTATAAAAGAAAAAAATTGTAAAACAACCCCCTGGTTTTGAAGATTTCAAATTTCCCCATCACGTTTTCAAGTTGCATAAGGCACTCTATGGACTCAAACAAGCCCATCGAGCTTGTTATGATCGCCTAAGTTCCTTCCTACGTGAAAATGGTTTTTCAAAAGGAAGAGTTGATACAACTCTATTTATCAAGTCTTCAAATGATGACATTCTGTTAGTACAAATTTATGTAGATGATATCATATTCGGTTCTATTAATGAACAATTATGTTAAGAATTTGCTAAGTGTATGCAGAGTGAGTTTGAAATGAGTATGATGGGAGAGCTGAACTACTTCCTTGGACTATAAATCAAACAAAACACTCAGAGAACATTTATCAATCAAGCCAAGTACACGAAGGACTTACTGAAAAAGTTTGACTTCAACAACACCAAGCCTATCGGGACTCTCATGGCTACATCAACCAAGCTTGATATTGATGAAAATGTCAAACCAGTCAACCAGCGTAAGTATCAAGGTATGATTGGTAGTTTATTATATTTAACTGCTAGTCGACCTAATATCATATTTAATATTTGCATATGTGCTAGATATCAAACTAACCCTAAGGAATCACACTTATGTGCAGTTAAATGTATCTTTCGATATCTTAAGGGTACTTCTACTGTCGGCTTATGGTATCTTAAAACGACATCATTTGACCTCATTGGGTATTCTGATGTTGATTTTGCTGGATGCAAAGTAGACAGTAAAAGTATCAGCGGTATGTGTTATTTTTTAGGTAAAGCTCTAGTCTCTTGGTTTAGCAAGAAACAAGATTTTATTGCATTATTAATGACTGAAGCCGAGTATATCGTTGCAGGTCGTTGTTGTGCACAAATTTTGTGGATAAAGCAAACTTTAGAATACTATAATATGTACTACACAAGGATTTCCATTTATTGTGATAACACTAGCACAATAAATTTGACAAATAACCCTGTCTGTCACTTATGCACTAAACATATTAAAATACTTCATCACTTCTTACGTGATCACCAACAACACGGGGATATCTGTTTAGAATTCATTAACACTGATCATCAGTTAACAGATATTTTCACAAAATCAATAGCTGAAGACCGATTTAACTTTATTCATCATGAGTTAGGTATTCTTGAATTTTCGGAAACATAATGCTTTATGTTTAGGAAATTGTTTAGACTATATTCAAATGATTTATTTTAAGTCAGAATTATTTTGGGTACAAACCGAAAGGGCCATTTTGTCATACAGGTGTGAATAGCCTAAAGCGACACGATGTACTAGTCTTCGGACTACCGCTAGCTGGGATCCGGCCCCTATAGCTAACCCAAAGTAATGAAGATTTATTTAAAACAAATGAATATTAGTTCTAATACAATTTCTATTCATAAAACAAAAAATGTTTTCAAAATACAAGCTTACCGAACTCGGGCCGAGTTCGGTCACCCGCCGACAGAACTGACCTATCATCTGCTGGCCCACTCTCTATTAATACCACTTCTTCTTCTTCTTCTTCTACACGGATACAGGCATCCCAAAACCGAAACACCCTAATCCTAGCTCTATTGTTTCTCCCAAATCTCTTGGTGTTAGGCCCTAATACTTTGGATCTAAGGGTTTTAGCATGTTCTCTTCCACTCTACGCTACTATTTTTCGATAATTTCTACTCTTTTCTTGTCAATTTCTATGGCTCCTAGATATTCCAAGAAAAAGAAAAGAGTAGATGGTGCTTCTACATCAAGCCCATCATACACGCCTCTTGAAAGTTTATTTAGCCCACTTCCACCATCCGATGAGGATGAATATGATTCAACGTTATTTGTAGACTTAGAAACCTCACTTGCTTGGTTTCATGACTTTCACAAACGTCCCATATGTCCGGACAATTCCATAAATTTTAACATATTCTCGGAATACTACTTGACTTTTCAAAACGTTAATCTACGCAAATTTTTAGAAATTTCCAATCCGATATACGGCAACGTTCTTTAGATGTTTTATTGCAACTTACAATATTCGTATGGTTCAATGTATTCCTTAGTTTGTCGAGCTGAAATAGAATTTGATGATGACGACTTAAGCAAATGGCTCCAGGTCCCCAACACTGGAGATGCTTTAGTCGACATTACCAAAGTCCACTTTGGTCCTGATCTTGACTTAGAGACTTTCAAAGAATGCGATGTGTGCTCTAAACCCTAGACCCCAGGGATGGCTCATGTCACGTTACTTGAACCAACATTTCTATGAGCTTCATCGTATTATCATTGTCTCCATCTTGCCCAAAACATGATCTATTGATGAGATCACGTATTTGAAGCTGTCTGTCATGTACCATATTCATTTTGGGATTTTCTTCAGTCTTCCCAAAACCATGATGTCAGCCATGTACAACTGCCGGAAGGCAGGACATAACCTTATATATCCTATGGTTCTTCTTATCATCTTTCATAGGTTCAACATCCCCTTAGATTCTTGTCCTATCGATGGTACGCCATTTGAGCTTTATAGGTCTAGAAAGTTTCCTGTCTTATCCACCTGTAGTTGGTGCTGGAGGTATTCCACCTGCCAGGCTCCTCAACCTACACTAGTCCCTCCTGCTGAGGCCCCTCCTGCTGATGTCCTTTCTACCCGCACCATCGATCAGCTTTTCGATCGATTCGATGCTCGCTGCGTTCTTGAGGATGAGCTCTATCAGGCGGAGCGCATACGTCAGAGAGATACTGACTATCGTCTGACATACCAGTTTCAGACTTTGTGAAACGATATTTCTGACATTTAGTGGACCCTGACTCATCATCCTACTGGTCCCACTCCGATTCTTTGCCATCCAAACTTTGTTGGACCCAGGTTCGAGGATCGTCAGGCTCGTCGCTACTTTGACCCTATTACAGCATACATTAATCCGAGTCGTTATGCTGACACTGGCGATGATGCGAGTTGATGAGAGTGTTTAGGCTTTTTGGTTATGTATCTGATAACGATGATGATCATGTAGCATTTTAGTTGATTTTACTTTTTATGCACTAGCTATGGTAAAGTCTCTTTTAGAGTTCCATAATTCATGAGTTTATGTACTTGCATGTCTATGCTACTGAGTTTTTAGTGATTTCTACTATTTCTACTTATGCAGTTAGACATATTGTTGGCTATATTTATTTTTCTATCTTTTTGGTATGATTTTGTCTTCTACCTTATGTTATTTGTGCTCACAAATTGTGGGGGGTGCTTCCATTTTGTACAAATGACAAAGGGGGAGAAGAGTGTATATACCAAAAGCAACAAATGTGCCAAGTACCAAACGAGAGGTATAAATTTTTTCAATTATTTTTTATATTATTTGGTATAAACTCAAAGTTTGTCAATTATCAAAATGGGAGAGATTGTTGGCCCATTGGTCATAGTCACACCTGATTTTGATAATCAACATAGACTTTGGTCGATACACAAATAATACATTACAGGTACAAGAACATAACGTCTACTTCCAACAAGCTACTACTCGTTGTCTTCGTCGTACAAAAACTACAGATGCAGATCAAAGAATTATTTTCTACTTTATTTTGTATTTTCCTTTTTATTGAGTTTAGAAAAAATATAACGTTGATCGGATTGGAAACTAGCTTTCTATACTCCAATTCAAAAGCCTACCTATATACCCAATCCTATATCAATTCCTATACCAAATCATATATCAATTCCATATCCAATATCCATACCAAAAGTCCAACATTATTTGAGCATATATTCACATAAGAACCCTAACCGAGTTCGGCTCGAACTCTGCCCGAGTTCTGCTAGTCTGTTTCCAGAACTGTTTGGTCCTCCTAAATATCTGTAACCATTTCTCAAATTACAAAAATTTATGGACCCGAACTCATGCCGAGTGCTGTCCTAAAAACTATTATAAATAGAGAAAAACTTTCCATTCCAAATCATTCATTCATTCCTCTCTTATCTCTCTATTTAAAAGTATTCCAGAGCTATTCATTTTCATATCTTGCCTTTAACGACTCCTAGCCAAGCCAAGTGCCATTTCGTTTCAATCTAGAGTTTGGTGTTCAAATTGTAAAGAAGGATCTCCGAAAATGTTTCATTTTTCAAGTTTGTCGTATTTGAAGTTGCGAGTCCTTCGGATAAAAACTCATGGTTGTAAGGAGCTGCAAGCGCTCGGTTAAAGCTTGTGCCATAATGGATTAACATTGAACAAGAGTACTTAAGACTGGACTAGTCCTCTCAGAGGGATACCAGTATACATCGTTGTGTCATGAGTTTGCTTTTCTGATGCTCTTTACTCTCTGTATTTAAATTTCTTAGTTTGTTCCATACTTTATACCTGTGATACTGCTTAGAATATTTTTAATTGGTGATTATCTTTCTACTGCACACACGCACTCTATTCACCACCCCCTCCCCTTCTAGAGGTTCTCAACATTCCTACAGGCAGTGCCTCTCATGGGGGTTCAGGGACGAATCTCTTGAATGCTAGACAACTTTCGGATATTAAGGCTAGGGAACAGTAGATAGGTACTAGAAAAATGTTTCAGGAAAGGCTAAATGCCCGCAGGACAAAACAACCCACAACTAGGATAAATTTTTGAAAAATCAGTATACAATAGTATAGTGACATAATAATGACAGTATATTATTTTGTCTCACTGAACAATAACTAAACTTGTTGGAAAGATGAGCACACCACACAGTATACTGACAGTCAGTATACCGTTTGCACTGATATTGTGCAAACAATAGCTCGATCTAGGGCTATTTGGTATCAAATTTATATCACATCATCCCCAAATGATTTCTAACAAGTTGGGACAATTAGGGGAAGGATTCCTAGAAGATTTAGAATCTTAAAGTGGGTGTCAAACTCAATTTCCACACTTAAATCCAAGTGTCAACCTATTATCCTTTGATGTTATCCCAATACTAGAATCCTAGGTCAATCTATGCTAACCCATCACATTATGCATGGAAATCATCAAGAAAATTAAATAATAGAAACGAATAGGATAAAACTAAGAAACAGTGATATATAATGAATTAATGTAAGAAAAAGTCCAATTTTATTCACAATGGCAAGATGTACCTATGGTCCAAGCCCCAAGCCTAGTCTTCTACCTCCTCCTTAGGGGGTTTAGCAACCACACCCTAGCCTCAAGGCTACTCCTAGAGCTCCTAGGTTCAGACCAAGAAGAAGAAGATCTTAGAGAGAAAATGAAAAGGAAATGAAGAAGAGTGAAAAGAGGATGAAAGAGAAAAAAAAAAGAGTTAAAATGAGTGAGAGAAGATGACTTGGGCCACTAGATATCTGCCAAGTCACTTATCCTTTTCCCCCAACAAATCCTAGCCACCCAAGAAAAACCAAATACCCAATGGATATAGACTTAGCCTAGTCAGCAAGGATGACTAGGCCAAGAGCAGTGTAGACAGTATACTATTTGGAGGATTTAAGGTATCGAGTCTACATGCGGGTCCTAATACGGGTCTAGAAAAATACCCATGGTATGTCTAGGGATAGGGGTCTAGGGTAGTCTTACATACAATTATCTTACCGAAAATTAAAATCTGAATCGAGTTACATAAGTCAATCAATTTTAAACATGTAAAAAGCCCTTACGGGCGGTTCTGTCTATACGGCTCTCGATACTCAAACAGAAAATCAATAACATGATATATGTTCAGTATGTGATATGGATACTAGCAATACAAGTACGGATATTGTAACCAAATTGGATGCAATATAGATACATGATACATGATAAAATATCCTAGAAATACGAAAAATATGAACGGGGAGTGATAGATCCAAAAGATCTGAAAGTATTTTAAAGTCATTTCTGACTGATTGATCCATAGGATCTGAAAGTATTTGAAAGTCATTTCTGACTGATTGATTCAAAGGATCTATTAAATAAAAAAAGGCATTTCTGGTTGTTGAACCGTCAGCCATGGAGATAAGAAGATTGATCTTCAGAGGATAGAATTCTCTCTTCGCTACTAAAGAGAGGAAAAAGTTAGATTAAAAAAATAAATCTTACGTGCTCATATCTTGCGAGGATGATCTTATAATCGTGAGCTTTTACGTGGTATGCTACATGATGATAACGTGTTATAATCGAAAACCAGCTATAGAATATTTCTAGAGAGAAGAAAGAAATGGACGATACAAGTATCTATTTGTTATTAATGTCTAATCCTCTAAAGGTTATACAAAGTATATATAAGCCTCAAGATTGATACTACCAAATATCTCAAGGAGATTTTTGAGATCTCTCATGAATATAGGATCTCTATAAAGTTTAGCACAATTAGCTAATATTAGTTACAGAATTAACTACAACATTTATTTTATTTTTTTCTTTTTTCTTTTTTATTTTGCTAACTTGCATAATGTGGCTAAAGGGGTAGAACTATAATTTTATACATAAAAGAGGAGGGGAGGGATATCGAAGGTTTGGTCTGATCTGAAGTAGTAACGAGGGTCGGGAAGGTTGTTGAAGATTCCTGATAAGTACCCAGCATAAATGGGCTATTATCAGTTGTAGCCTCAATAGTTATAGCCTCAATTAGCAGGCTATTTCAATAGTTGTAGCCTCAATTAGCAGGCCATTATCGACCTGGGCCTTGTGCCACTTAATGCAGTAGCTAGAGAGGGGCATGTTAGAGAATTCATGTATCCCTTCTCCACATAAATAGCTGAGATGCTAAGCTAACAGTGTGGAATGAGAGTATAGTTTTCTTCTTTCTCAAGTTCTCCTGTAGCCTGTAGCTCTCTCTGTAATTTTCCTTCCTTCACTCTCCATTCAATAAGAAATCTCAGTTCTCATCTCCTGTCTTGTTCTTCCCCAATTCTCTTCATAGTTCTTAAGAATTAGCTACAAATTGTTGTGAGAATGACAGGCATTAATATATCTGTGTTGAATCTAGGTCAACTGGGCCGAGGATCCAACAATTCCAACGAGACAGTAGGGACAACGTTGAAGCTGCTTGAGTCGGTGGCAAGCATAAGCAAAGGCTTGATCTGGTCAGAAGAGATCAACACTGGTTGGAAGAGAAGAAGTCTGCAAGGACGGGGTGTGGTCGTGGTCGGGAGGACATGATCTGATAGGAAGGCAATGATCGGGGACGATCAGTGAATAGCACAAACTAGAACTCTTAGAAATCAAAGAACTGTTAAAAATCAAAGAATGTTAGAAATATTCCACAAAAAGAGTGGTATTGGTTATTGCTCATATTTGTAACAGGGGCACAAACTAGAACTCTTACTATATATCAATATAACAGATACAAAAATCCAAAAGTCAGTATATATTGTAAAAAACCAAGGCTTTGAAAACATTATAGAACCCAATTACATTCAGAAACAACAAAAGACAGGAGCAGCAGGAGCAGAACTCAGCGTGCCTGACATGTTGTACTCTGCACCAAAACTTGAGGTGCTGCCGCTTCTCCTTGCTTGGTAGTGCCGCAGGTAGATCTCTACAAACAAGCAACACACCAACATGCGTCCTCTTCGTATCAAGAAGAGATTCTGTCCAAAAAATAACAACACAATATTACGAATAAAATCTACAAGAAAATCTCTGAATAAAAGTTTGATTATTGATTTCACACTATAACACCCAAATGAACACCGTCATGCACAAACTTTTACAAGAATTCATTACCATGCACCTCCCAAGTGCTTGCCAGAAAATTTTACATAAGCTGGGATAAACAACAACTAACAAAAAGGTGATAAAGAGATTCACAAGCATGAGAACAAAATACACAAATGGAAGGCCCAGGAAACATTTCCTTTGCAAGTATCATCACCAGTCAACTAAATATAACTGTGGATTCTCTTCTGGAAGACAAGAAAGCTGCTATTTGAAACAAACATGACGCAATCTCCGTAAATTACATCAGAGATGCATTGTAAGGTTGCAGATTCCCGGTTGAGGTTAAGACAATAAGTTCTTGAAGAACTGGCTATAGGAATAACACGTTAAAAGGTCTAATGCTGAAACAGAATGCAAGATGAGGAAAACAACTAAACCACTATGATGGAAAAGGAAAGACTGAAGACAGGTAACAGATGATTAGCACCTGAGGTTAATAAACATTTTTCAATCTACAAACCTCAAACGGTCTCTCTTTCTATTCAATCCTCTAATTTCCTTCGGAGAAGGAGAAGCTTTAGCTCCAACAACACCTGCCTGCCTCATCTCTGCAAGCATGCCAAGTGACTAAGCTATCATAATCAGACACAAGAAGGTAAGATGAAAATGTATAAAGTAGTTACCTCTTTCTCTCTCAAGCTCTTGATCAAGCTCTTCTTTCCACTTCCTTTGTCTCTCAGAAAAACTTGCATTGCTTCCACTAAGCAATCATATCTTTGTGTTAGTCAGAAAAAAACAAAAGAAAACCATAGATATATATTTGAAGTAAGCATATTGCAACAAAGAAATAAATTGTGACGAAATGGGTCATTTCAATAATTGCTCAAAAACATCATTTCAATAATTGCATTCAAAAGCAAAAAAATTGAAATATTTATGGTTTGAAAGACCTTGGACTGTTGTTTGTTTCTTGTTGGGAATCTTGAAGAAGCTCTCCCCATTCGTTCAAACGTGGAGATGGTATTTCTCTCAGTATCCGGCTGTTCTCAACTTCAGCACATGAAACTAGTCTGCTAGATTTCGTAGGGCTCACATTGTTGCTCATAGCGTCCACATGAGTAGGTGTTGATGTCCCACTCACCACCTTGCTAGGTGATGGTTTGCTTTTGGGAGGTAATTTAGCACTGTTTCTAACATTTTCCTTGCAGATATTCCCGAAACCTGGAGAATTGGAAGGGGGGTTCGAGGTATTGAGGAACTCCTCGTATAATGGTGTCTGTAATTTCTTCAGATCAAGAGCCTGAAATGATACAGAAAGGGTGGATGTACATAACATTCTTACTCAGTACAAAGGGTTGAGGATTTTATGAAAAATACCAAACACAGCAGGCAGTTAGCATCCACAAACCTTTTCTTCCAGAAAGGCCCTAATTTTTGTCTCTGTGACATCATCATCATCTTCACACCTCATGTCACAAGGGAATGAAAAGTTAGCTTCACCTTTCCCAGCACTGTCTGATGCACTCCTGATTGGTTCACTGGAGTCCTCTAGGTCCATTCTTTCTATTGGACTTGTGCGAAAGTTGCACGGCCAGTCATCGAAGGGTTCAGACATTGGATTAAAGCTCTATGTCAAAGAAAGAAAACAAATATCAATTGATTGTTGAAGCTTGACCTTGGAAGATAAATTTGTTAGCTGAAGGAAATGAGTAAAGCTCTATTTGATTCTTACAGATCCAAGTACTGGGAAGTTATCTTTGTCATCAAATTGACACATGTCACCACTGTCACTAGTCTCCCACATAGGTCTGCCTCCTAAATGCTTCTCAAGCGAGATATTTGAACAACTCCCACTACCAGAATCAACATTTCTCAAGCCTCCACTAGAAGATGGAGGCCTATTAATCGGACTAATGCTGCATCAAAGGTTATTTGTTTCTTAAGATCACTGCTAAATGAAACAGTTTCAGAATGCTGCAAGTGGAAAAGGTTTCTTACTTGCTCATCATGTGAACTTTTGAAGCTTCATACATGCCTGAAGAAGGTTCCTGATATATAAATATTATTAGGTAAGACAAGTCATAGATGACAAACAACACGAAAAACCTGTCAACTAACCGCTGTTGAAGAGCAACATAATGGATGTGAGTCCTGATATTCTTCTGCTATGAATGGATGCTGCAGAAAAGAACTGAAGGAGTTGATGGGCAGCAAGAGTTAGAATCATATCTTAAAACTTGACGAAGGATGCAATTAAATACCTGCAACAGATCAGACGCGGTAGGCCTCAAATTTGGCTCCCTGTCAAGAATTCAAGATTAGTCATTAGTAAGTCCAGAAGGGGAAATGGATTTCCACCAGAGGGAATCAGAAATTTGTGGAAAAACTGCAAAATAAATATAGAAAGCTTTTCCAGTATTTATAAGAAAATATGAAGTATATTTCTCTCTCAGGGCAAGGATAGGGATATCAGTTGGACACCAAGACATAAAAAAAACATGATAACTAAATGCATACTGTTGTAAGCATTTCAACAAGAAATCTTTTGCGTCTGAAGAAAGATGTTCCGGAATAGGCGGATGGGATTTTGTTGTTCCGACATGAAACAAAGCAGCAACCTGAACACATTTGTACACTAGTCATGATGTATATGTACTACTAAAATTAAATTCACAAATTTTCTCAAAGATGTGGAAAGAATGATAAATGTGGCACTGGAATTAACCTCTTGGTATTGCTGGCTCCACGGAGGCTTGCCGGTCGCCATCTCAATAACAGTACAACCTACGCTCCATATGTCAGCAGAGCTAAAAGTAGTAGAAAACGATCAGGAATTGTAAACTTAAACAGTAAATAAAGAGCATAAGATATAGATAATGAATTCTACAATAAACAAGAAAGCATTTATTCAACACTTCCTGGAGAAAGTTAAATTTGTGGAATATTTATAGTAAATTCTATGAGATTTAAATATTGCAAATTGATAGTCTTAAGATCAGACATGCAAAAAATAAGAATCCTTCAGTCACAAACATAACATCAACAAAGTATACTCTGTAAAATGGGACAGATTTTTCATGGTTGCTAACAAAACAACACTATAAGGAGATGCACTAAAATGAAGACACTACAAAATACAAAAAGTGGACTAAATTCTCTACTGCAAAACTTGGAAAAGGAACAATGATATATTATATAGTTGTCGTAAGTACTTCTAGTCTTATGGTTTTACTAAGCAAGCATTAACATGTTCTGAAAACCTGTACAAACTTGGTAATTTATGCAATGTGAATTCTAAGTTGGAGATTGTTTTGATCAACAAGGGGCATATGAGAAGTGAAAACTGAACTTGCACTGTGAGACTGAATATAGGATATTTTAAACTATTTAGATATTTTTAGGATTGAAGCAACTAACTTCTGCAGTAGTATTCACATTATATGATTCTAAAGTGCTTGATCAATGTTTTACAAAATCATGATCCAAATTGTAAAATCTAGTAAAAAAAAAATGTTAATTTATTGCTGAAGTAATCAAGTAATCTACTAAAATGGGTTTTTGCATTCCGAAAACATTGTGTGTATCTTAAAAAGTGCCCATATTAGCAACTTCATCTGACATCTTACGACGAACAAAGTACAAGTTTCATTGAGCAGCAAGCACGATCTAGTGTCAACCACATTATAAAATCAAGACTGAATGCAAAATGTATTTGCATTGCATAAAACTGGCAACATGCATAAGGCACAAAGCAGAATCAAAAGAGTAATAGCCTCATCTCAAAAATCAATTTTCAACCTTCACTAAAGGACTGTTTGGTCGCCTTTAAATAGAAGTAACATGCAACATTTGTTTTATGTAGCATTTGTTGGTGTAAGCAAGGTTTGTAGTATTGGCCGATACCGAAGTGTATATACCATATCGTATTGTTTATGGCATGTCCAAGCCGATACCAAAATTGCGATTCGCTTTTCCAGTTAAATCAGCAAATAAAAATTTAAGAAAGAAAGAATTATGGCAAAAAACAATGTTGACACAATGATTAGAGAGTGTCGGAGATCAACATACTACAAGGGCAACAGGGTAAAGTGCAAAAAATTCATCCTTAGATTTGCCTCGTTAGCAAAATAAGACTCGTTAGACAAATATAGCAATTAACCCTCCCGAATGGTTGACTTGATTAAAAATACCCTCTGAATGGTTGACTTGATTAAAAATACCATGACGTCGATTAGCCATTAGAAATCAGCGTTAGTCACTTTTTTAAAAATTTAAAATAAAAAAAATACCCAAAACAATCCCCCCTCCACACCAGCGCTGGCCGCTACTGCAGATGGCCGCCGCCCTCCCCCCACCCTCGATCCGCCCCCCCCCCCCCCTCCCCCCTCCGTTGGCCGTGCCCCCTCCCCCCTCCATTGGACGCGCCCCTTCGCCCCCCTCCGCTAATCGCGCCCCCCTCCCACCTCGACCCGCCCCCCTCCCACCTTCGCTGGTCGCGCCCCCCTCTACAAATGATCTAGTGCAAAAAATGTTACGATCTCATGTCTCAATTATATTCAACATGATCATTTACATGTCAAAATCACCTTCAACTATATTGTTGGGTCCCTTTGTAGCCTAGACATGTGTAAGCCATATTATTATATTAATAGGACTAAAAGCCTAGACATGTGTAAGCCATACTAATAGGAGTAACAAGGAAGTATCATGTCCAATATGTACCAGATACGAATACGGTTACGTAAACGAGCACGAATATGATCCTCCATAAGAGTATTTGTGCAACATAGAGATTATGCCTAAATGTATCAATATTTTCCTAGTTTCCAAGATGATTTAATATCATCATCAACTATGTTGTTGGGTCGCTTTGGAGCCTAGACATGTGTAAGCCATATTAATAGGAGTATCAAGGAAGTATCATGTCCAATATGTGTCAGATAAGAATACGATTACGTAAACGAGCAAAATACGATCCGTGCAACATAGAGATGTATCAATATTTTCCTAGTTTTCAAGATGATTTAATATCATTATTTGGCTTTTCATAATCAAGCACCGATCCCTAGATGTCGATACTGAAACTCATAAAAACAAGCTGCAATTGATCCATATATCGATGTTGTGAACAATGGTTGTAAGTTGTTGCAAATACTTTGTTTATTTGCATGTAAATGATTTTGCAAAAATTTACAAATTTTTTGAATAATGTAATTAGGATGCTTGGTTGCAACTTTTGTTGATATAAATACAAATCCATTTTTTTATGTGACTTTATGGCATTAAATGAAGAGAGAATGAGAGGAAATGATGTAGATGGTGTACTAAATGTTATCATAAGAGTGTTGCGGCCATTTTTGGCCGCAACAAATGCTAGCATTTAGGGCATTTGATGCAACATTTGTTGCACCGATTCCACTACTTACATCAAAAAACACCGAAAATGTTGCAACAGATATTGCACGTATTTCCATTTACATGCAAACCAACATACCTCATAATTTCCAATATCCTCTCTCCCATAAGAATGTATGTCAAAACAAAAATGCGAAGAATTCAATGGATAACTCAATATATGGTCAAAAAACAATATTGTAGGTACACTCGCTCAAAATGTAAGGTTTTTGGATTAGGCGTTGTACAGTTCGCAACATGTTAAACATTATTAAAACTCCAGTTGCAGCAAAACTGAAAGTAGGTAGTTGATGGTTGTATGACCAGCATAAGGTGCAGGTTTAGTTTGGCAACAAAGTGCAAAAAAACCCGCAAGTTGACAAAGATTTTGCACCCTATGTTGCATGGGCTTTACTTTGCTGCCATTTTTAACTTAAAAACCTGTCATCAAGTAAAGATGTGCCCATGTCATCATATATAAAAGATACACCTCTTAATAGAGTATTCACCTATATTGCTTTTGCAGTTGTAGTGTAACCAAAATGTGTACACTACTTGTTGCACTCAACTTGGTTTAGCACTTCTAACTCGACCACTATGCAACCAAACGCCCCTAAGACTAAGTGAACCAACATCCTGAATGTGTCCAGTAAGATTGAAGATGAGACTAGTAGCAAAGACCAAAACCATGATAAGGAGGTTGGTGTAAACTATCAAATGAGCACATTAGTTGAGTTAGCGGGAGTATTGGCTGCATTAGTATTTTAACTTGGAAAGTAAGCTGGCCTAAATGAGTATCTAGGCCTACTCGTTAGAAAAGGAATATTAATGATGTCATAGAATGTACCTTGCAGAGAACTAAGAAGATGTTGCAAGGCTAGAAACGTAGACCTAGCTCTCGTAAAGGCAGGATAGTTATGCAGCACAAATACTATTAAGTATTAGTAGTATTGAGTAGTTACTCAATTTGGTCAATTTACACATGTTGTTACTCAGTTTGGCATGTGTCAATCCAAGATAGATCATTCGATATTCTACCGACAGACATCAGCTGGAAGAATACTACTTGGTGTCTATGTTGACGACATTGTAATCACGGGAGACAACAGCCAGGATATTACAGGACTAAAGAAGTTACTAGGAGAACAATTTCTGACCAAGGATATGGGATAGTTGAACTACTTGGCATTGAAGCCACACGTTGTAAGCGGGACATTGCCATGTCTAAAAGGAAGTATGTGTTGGACATACTAAATGATGCAGGAATGATGCAAGCCAAGGGAGCAACCTCACCCATGGATCCAAGGGCAAAGTTACTACCATACGAAGGGGTCTTGATAACCAATCCAGATCAGTATCGTCGAGTGGTTGGAAAACTCAACTACTTGGCGATTATGACTCACCTAGACATTTCTTTCGCCGTAAGTGTTGCAAGTAGATTTATGGCTTCTCCAAGAGTTCCACACTGGCAGTCAGTTCTCAGAATTTTGTGTTATCTAGTCAAGAATTCGGAAAAAAAAATTGGATGGAGAATCATAGACATACTCGTGTTGAGTGCTTTACCGATGCTAACTGGGGTGCAAGCCTGACTTATAGACGGTCTACATCTGGCTACTCAGTATTTATTGATGGAAACTTGGTATCGTGGAAAATCAAGAAGCAGAGTGTGATAGTACGATCACGTTCAGAAGTATAATATCGAGTCATTGCTTATGGCACAGCAGAGGTGTTATATCTGAAGCATCTTTTACAAGTACTGGGGGAAGAAGCATATCTAAAACAGCAAATCTGCGGTGTGATAACCAGTCTGCTGTCCATATTGCTACTAATCATGTATTTCATGAAAGGTCGAAGCACATTGAAATTGACATATATTTTGTCCGTGATGAGTATACAAAGGGGATGATAAAGTTTCACCATATGGGGATCGGTGATCAGATAGTTGATATCTTCACGAAGTCACTTTTGAGTCCTCGAGTTCAATTTATATGTAACAAGTTGGACATGATTGACATGTATGCTCCAGCTTGAGGGAGGGTGTTAAGTATTAGTAGTATTGAGTAGTATTGGGCTTTAGTTCCACATTGGTTAGAATAATAGTGAGAGGGGTTAGCCTCTCCTATATATATGTGTAACTCTCTCATTGATAAGATTAATCCCATTATTCTACTCTACAAATACAATTTGATCCTCAATTTCCAAATAATTGTATGACATTCTTTAAGATGCCACACTATAATGAAAAGGAAGGCCGCATAGGAAAGGGATACTTTGGAAAGGTACATCAGCAACATTGTATGCGTGTACAATGTGGTGACCAAAAGATGACTTGGGTTAGATAATCTAAGAGAGAAGAAACAGAACTTGTTGAGTAAACAATGGTAGATCTGGAACCATCAGCCAAAAGGCCCAAAACAAGAGCCTATGATCCAGGGTTACTTAGGAAAAAAAAACTTATTAGAAATAAGGGAAGAAACTAGACACGTAGCTTGTATCTTTGGCATAAGGGTACAACTACTTTGAATAGAAACTCCCACATCTCTTTTGGAAACAAGGATTAAGGAATGTGCTTCTTGCAAGGAAAACCTTACTACTGAGAAAGAGAATTAGCTATAGAGCTAATCTAGAAGAGTCGAGTTCACCAAGAGACACCGGGCATATACCCTATTGAAGAAAACTTTATGACGTAGGACAAGACTTATAGAGGTAATCTAGAAGGGTCGAGTTCACAAAATAAAGTCTGAGATTCTGCATAAGCTAATAATAAATGACAACTATTACTAGTTTACAAGCAAATTACCCTAAAAAAATATTTTGGAATCACCGAAATTGATGACAAAGTAGAGATCGAGTTTATCAAAGGTTGTGAATCACTGAATTTGACCAAAAGCATTCAGAACTATCCAAACCACTCCAAAGATCATGATCCTATAACAAAAATATATGTTCTCAAACTCCATTGATTGGGTATTGTTCTATTGTTCTCTTTAGGATGGCAATGAGTGGTTTATGGTTCTTGGTAAGATGTTCGTATTGTTAGACAACAAAGAAAAAGAAAAAAAAATGGTACCATTTTTAAGTGGTTTTAGGTTGTTATTGGGTGGAAATAAGGGTCTTAGGTTATCATATGGGTTGATAGAGATTTTGGAAGGATTAAAGAAGACATTATAGTGTTCGATATATCGGGTTCATATCGGTTGGGTTTCGAGATATCAGATATCGGGATATTGTAGATATATCGGTTTGGGTTCCATGGTGTATGATGTTTGCTGATAATATTCTGTTGGTTGATGAGAGTAGAGAAGGTTTGAATGCTAAAATAAAAGTATAGATAGTGGCTTTGGAATCTAAGGGATTTAGGATTAATAGAACGAAGACGGAGCATATGAAATATAATTTTAACCTGAAGTCAAAAAGAAATGAAGGAGGAGTCCATATAGATGGACAAGAGATACCTAAGAGTAGTAGTTTTAGGTATTTAGTGTTAATCATTCGTCAAGATGTAGAGATTAAGAAGGATGTTACGAATAGAATTAAAACAAGATAGTTGAAATGTAGGATTTACTTCTGGATTATTGTATAATTGCAAGATACTTTTGAAGTTGAAAAGAAAATCCTAGAAAATTGATATAAGATCAGCCATGCTTTTTGGATCAGAGTGTTGGACAATTAAGAAAGATGTCCAGAATGTTAGTGTAACTGAAATTAGAATGCTAAAATAGATGAGTAGTAATACATTGAAGGATAGTATAAGAAATGAGTGTATCTGTGGTAAGTCAGAGGTGGCACCAATTCAGGATAAGATAAAAATCGACTTAGGTGGTTTGGACATGTGTTTGCAAACCCATAGATGCCCTCGTAAGGAGGATCAATAATAGTAGTTAGTAGAACAGTTAGGACTATATGTAGGCCTAGGCTAACATGGTTTGACCTGTTAATAAAGAATGATATGGATCTGAAAGCGTTACCGAAGACATGTCCCTTAACAGTGTCGAATGGAAGAAAATGATTCAAATAGCCAAAACTATAAATTTAGGATAAAGTATTTGTTGTTGTATATTGGAATCGCACATATATAGTATGTTCTATAATAAATATTGCACAAAACTACAACTAATATTGCATGAAGGAAAAAAAACACTACCTAAACAACAAAACTCAGAATTTGCAAAAAATTCTGAATTAAGAATCTGTAGAAAATTTACAAAAAATATGCTACCTAAACAACAAATTTCCATTAGTTATTCTCCATATTATAAAAAGCATTTCGATCTTCCAAGATTTGCAGAAAATTCAAAATTAAAGAAACCTAAACAACAAAACTATCATAAAATATAAACACCAATATTCTAAATGGAGGTCGAGGAGGCCGCTATCCTCAACGTTTGGCGGCATTTGAAGGTGAGGAGGTGGGCTCTCGGGAAACCAAAAGTCACCGAAAAATCATATTTTGGAGGCTAGAATCTAGATTGAAGAAGAGGAAACCAAAAGTTACCAAAAATCTGACAGGAAATCAATAGTCACCAAAAACTGACACAAAACCACAAAAAATGACATGAAACCAAAAATCAATACTGCTATCTTGGATCTCTTTGCATTAAATCAAAAAAAATGAAAAAAGGAAGTTACCGCTGCCAGGTGCCAACCCTCACAACCGAGTCACCGACCGGCGACGCGACACAATGGCGACCAGGTATGTGCATACTCTCTCTCCCTCTCTTAGTTTGTTTTCTCTGACTCTCTATTCCTCTCTGATTTGTTTTGGTTTTAAGGAAATTTTTTTGTTTCTGTTTTCAAAGTTTTTATTGAAAAATAAAGATTCTTTTCTCTATTTTCAAAGTTTTCATTGAAAAATGAAAAGTCTTTTGTAATGTGGCTAACTCTCAAATCTCAACTTAATGACTTAGCCAGTCTACGACTTCTTTTGCTCCCCATGTGACTGAATGACTTAGTCAGTTTAGAATGGACAATTGATCTCCATGTAGTTGAATATTCGACTAAGTTCCCTCATAAAATTGTGGCTACAAGTTCGGGCAACAGACGGCCCCTCTGCGTTGGGCAATCGCTTACCGCCATTTAGAACCTTGTTAAACACACACAAAACAGCAAATTCAGAATTAAAAAACAAACAACTTCAATAAATTAGAGACAATTTGCAATTAACAAACTCTCTTACCAGGTCTCTTATTCTTCTGTTAATGCTTCTTCTTATCTTTGCAAACATATGCTTATGCTTCCTCTAAAACAAGAAGAAATCAAGAAGAAGAAAAAAAAAAAGTAAGATTGAGACAGAGCTTACATGAGTCGTTGGCTGACTAGGAGCTCCTCTTGAGAGAGAGAGAGAGAGCTGAGATCGAGAGAGAGTTGTGGCTCGAACTCGATCAGGTAGACTCACATAGAGAGAGAGAGAGAGAGAGCCAGGTTAGGTTTTTAATTAAACGGAGTGTTTTTAGTTAACGGTAGAAAAATCCAAACCGGCCCGACCCAAAACCCATCCATCATAACCGATAAAATCGATATATTCAGGTTATATCAATCGATATCGTATCGACTAATATATCGATATCGTATCGGCCGATATATCGTGTTTCGACCGATATACTGGCCGATATTTGCCAAAATGATATACATTTGATAGATGACTAATATATATTGTTTTAGCCTAAAAACGATATACCAGTCGATATTTTCGATTTCTCGAACATTGAGCCAATAGGCCTATCAAGTTGCCGAAATAGGGGAAAGGGTTCACACGAAATTAGGGTCTTATGGAAAAATTATACAAGAAATTTGAGAATTAAATTTAGGCTTTTCAGCAAACACATAAATAGAGATGCTCTTCATTGAATAAAAGCAACCCCTGTATTAGTTATATAGTCAAGTCTTGGCCATCGGTTGATAATATAATCCTAATCAAATATAATCAATAAAACGATATACATCTAATAGACGATTGATGTATATTGTTTTAGTCTCAAAACTATATATTGGCCGATATTTTCAATTTCTCAAACACTGAGCCAATAGGCCTATCAAGTTGTGAAATAAGGGGAAGGGTTTACACAAAATTAGGGTTTTACAGAAAGATTATATAAGAAGTTTGAGAATAATATTTAGGCTTTTCAGCAAACACATAAATAGAGAAGCTCTTCATTGAATAAAAGCAAGCCCCGCATTAATTATATAGCCATACAAATCTTGGTCATCGGGTAAAAATATATTCTAATCAAACTTATCAAATATAATTAATAATATACATTTGCAAAAATAATTACTCTTAGAAATCATTCATGCACATACACATAAATTAATCATAGAAATCATACATGTGCATATATATTATAATTAATCCTAGAAGTCATCTATATGCATAAACAATTAAAGAAAATGCACTCAAACACAAGAGGACCTCCATCCTCATAGAAAGGAAAACATTTTCCTATTGGGATTTTACTATTGGGAAAGAGAGTACATGTTAGATAGAAAGATGGTGAGCAGGGTACTACCAACATTAGAATAGCTATACAAATTTTGGCCATCAAGTGATATTAATCCTAGTCAAAACTTACAAAATATAATCAATCATATACTAAATATAATTAATCCTACATAAATAATTAAAGTAAATGCTTTCAAACAAAAGGAGCTCAATCCTCGTAGAAAGGAAAATATTTTACTATTGGAAAGATGATATATATATATATATATATATATATATATATATATATATATATATAAGGAGGGATCCGCATCCCCTCACTTTTGCATCCTCCATGCATCCCCTCTTTCACATCCATTGGATCTTGTTTACGTCATCTAATCTTAACCGTTGAAATATCAACGGTTAAGATTAGATGACTTAAACAAAGATCCAACGGGTGTTATCATGGGGATGCAAAAGGGAGGGAATGTGGATCCCTCCTCTATATATATATATATATATATATATATATATATATATATATATATTTGGGAGTCATCACTTCACACTTCGACTTATGTCATAGAGATTAATGCAAATTCCTATATCAAATTATATCATCTTACCTCTTTGTCTAGGCTCTTTATAGTCTAAGAGAACTTAGAGGGTGCTCCATGATTGCATGAGCTTAAACTACAACCCAAAAGGTAGGTCTACCTACCTGCCAATGGCTACCTAGGTTTTATGACAAGGCTATCTTATGCCAACCTTAGCCAGGAATTTGGCATCAATATAGAAGGTTGAAGCCAAGTCGATAATCGGTCAATCAGTCATAAAACTGTAAAATCTTGTATGAAGCTTTCTTATTCTCCATAGTCGACCTCATTCTGATGGAAAAAGACCAAGGTTGTAAAAATCGCTAGTCGACCGCTAGTCGGTTCGTGGGGACTACGGATTAATCGGACTACTCGGGGACTAGTCGGATTAGTCGGTTTAGAAGTTTTAATGAATATATATATATATATATATGTAATATGTTATAAAAATATTTTAAAAAATAATATGTTAATTGTTGAACTTTTAATTATCGCAGACTTCAGTGCATTTTCTTATTCATTATTTTGCATAAATTTCTATTTCGATAAATATTTAAATAATATGTTAACAACTTACTATTTTGCACGAAGAGTTACAGCCGTAGTAGCAAGCAAAAGCAAAAAAAGTAACAAGCAAAAATTAAAAAAAGAGCCACAACAACAGTAGCAAAGATATAACAAAGCAAAAGTAAAAATAAAAAAGAGTAGGCTAGTCACTTTTTTCAAAAATAAAAAAAGGCAGCAACAAAGTAAAGAGTCGACGACGGCTACCTTGACGAAGTCGACGGCAGCCCAGACAAGTACAAATTTAGCTAATTTTTGGATGGACCAACCCCTAATCGAGTCGACGGTGGCCAACAAGTGACTAGTCGGGGACTAGCCCCTAGTCAAGTCGGCGGCGGCCGACTAGCGACTAGTTGGGGACTAGTCGGCCACCTAGAGGGATTTTTACAACACTGAAAAAGACTTGGATGATCATGAAAAGATTTCATTTTACACAGAAATATAGTAAGCATGTACCCTTTTGAAGGGAAACTTTAGCATGCCTTTAATGAAGCAAGGAATGTATACCATTCAAAGGAAATATAGCCATTGACAATTATTTCCCACCTTCAAAAAGATCCATGAGCAAGAGCAAGCAAGGTGAAAGGAGAACTAACAAGATTCCTAGAGCTATGGAAGAGCTTAGTTGTGTAATATTCATGATAAATTTAATTGGCATAGGAAAATCCGCAAAAGAGTTATATTTATAGTCCACTAGTTGAGGGCATAGCTTGGAGCATAAGGCTCATTGCTTGTACTGTGGAGTGTGGAGGATGTGGGTTCGGAGTTTATATATATATATATATATATATATATATATATATATATATATATATATATATATATATATATATATATGTGTGTGTGTGGGTGGGTGGGTGGGTGGGTGGGTGGGGGGGGATGAGGTTCTATACTTCTATATATCTTGACCCTTCCCAAATCTTGCATAAACGGGAGTCCAGCAACAACAGGACACCCTTATAATCCACTAATTCTAGATGCATCTTAATCACATAGGATATATTTCACTTTTCCAAAGAAAATATAGCAAACAGGTCAAAGTTTCATTAGAGGTTAGAAATTTCACTTGTCTTGCATCTACGAACATTATCCTTTCATGAGCCAATCTTGGAAAGCATAAATTGTTTGGGAACCACCTCGTAACTGCTTGCAACAATGACATAAAGAAAATTGGTCCGTCATTAGCTATTAAGTTAACACTTTATCAAAGAGACTGCTGGGAGATTTTAGCCAAAAACTTGATGATAACATGATTTTTGGATTATTCGTATCACTTTGGACGAAATGAAGTGAGCAGAGTGTTTGGATATGGAAAGAGATCTCTGAGATTTGGAAGCAACAGCTAAAATGCTGGTACATCGGATTGCAAAGAGACGATACAAATAGAAGGCTACATAAAAAAAAACATAATTAATGGACTTGTTATGGAAATTTCAGGTAGTGCACTAGTCAGCAGCACTGGACAAGTCAAGCGGATGAAGTCACTAACAAATCTAGGACAATGTGAACTTGCAGACCCAGATGCTTTGACATCAGCACATGGTGTCCTGAGAATTAGCTGCTTGGTATAGCAGTAGTTGAGGCAAGCTGGTAAAATTGGAAATAGCAACTTCCGTAAACAACCTGCACATTAATCAGAATCCTAAGGATCTTTTACTAACTGCTCTCTTTAAGTGGATGACTCAGGTTGTCAATTTATTTCACATCTGTAATGTTTCTCTAACCCATTGTCAATGTAACACATGGAAAGTTGGTCTCACAGTTTCCATTACATAACATATTGAACCTCAAACAATAAAAGATGTGTAAAAATACTTGAAAGGTGCATTTTGACCATCTCGTTGTAGTTTATTAATTTAGGTGTGGAACATTCATGATCTAAAAGTTCATATTTACTATATATATGGTTATGCCACATACTATACATTGTTTAAAAGTAGTAGTTCACATATTTCAATTTGAGAACTCAGCTTTAGCACATCTGGTAATTTTCTATTTTGAACTTTAGGACGTTCCATCATATTTAATACCTTATAAATTTTATGTTCGAGAAACAGCCAAATCAAAAGAAAGGCGGTAAAAAAAAAAACTTGAACAAGTTTAAGGCAAGATCTAAAATATTAAGCTTCAACCTTAAAAGATTGTGGTAAGCATGTTATATACAAAAAGACAGAAACCTTCAATACTTACAAACTATGACCGCTCTGAACGATTACTTCTGGTGCCATCCAATAAGGTGTGCCTTTCATTGACTTAGCAGCTGTCATAGTTGCCTGTATTCATATTTTATAATAAACAATAATCCATGAAAGAGTAGATGCATACATAAAAACATAAGTTTGACTCCTGCTAAACCGATTAGATAAAACTACTACAGAGACTAGAAAGAGCTATGCTAATGCTAATGCAAAACATAACGACATTTAGCCCATTCTCACAGTTAGTGATCATATAATTCCACCTCAAAAAAATGAACTATGTGGATACTCATGTAAATTAAAATTGAGATGTTGCAAAGTGTTATCGATTTTTATAGGTTGTAAAGCTTAATATGGTTGAAAACTTCGTATCCCTACCAGCTTAGCGACTTGCTTGGATGCCCCAAAGTCTGCAAGTTTGATGTGACCTTTATTATCAACAAGAATATTCGCCCCCTAAAGTTCACGCATGTATACAATTTAAGTAAGAATGACGAATAATCAATACATTCTAAAGAGTTGTGACTGAAGTTGTGCCTTTATATCCCGATGTATGATTTTATTATGATGGAGATACTCGAGTCCCTGCAACAACTGCCTTGTAAACTTCCTTATAACCTGATACAAAAAAATGACATTTCTTTTAGTCACATCGCCGTGCATTTACTTAATTTTTGGCAATTTGATACTTGACTTACAGCCTCAGGGAATGACCCAAGTTTGCCGAGCAACGACGAGATAGATCCACCCGGGACAAACTCCAACAATATGTTTAACGTATCTTCCTCTCTAGATGTTCCCAAGTATCTCTAGTTGAACACACCCAAAACAAATCATAAATTAGTCATTTCACAGAAAAGAAAGATTGAAGCTATGAAGCAAGGACATTCCAAAAATATACTTAGGACGTCAAATCTGATTTCATTCCCGTATATTTGTGTCCCTGCAACATAGATTGATAGTATAAAAATCTACATAATCAACAGTCTGACAAATGGCACTCACTACAATATTGGGGTGAGATAGATTCTTGAGAAGATTTACTTCTTCCTCCAGCTCTCTTATGTGATCCTGCCCAAGAAAAATTCCATTTTTTCGACATATAAGTAACTAAACCCTAATCTAATTTATTCAAAAAGAAAATTCTTTCAGAAAGATTCTAACTTGTGCTTTGGCCCTCGACGTGCTGTTGGCCCCGATCAAAACCTGCACAATTACTCACCAATTGACGTCATTTTTCCACGAAATAAGCCCTAAATTACTGCAAAATAATCAAAATTTCGGTGAGAATTTACTTGTTTGACAGCCAACAGCTCTCCGGAGTCGAGATTCATGCCCATGTAGACGTGTCCGAACGCGCCGCAGCCGATCAACTCCCCTTTTCTCCATCGGATCGCGGGGGCGTCGTCGGGGTCGGTGGCGGCGGCGTTCGGAGGAGGGGATGGGAGCCTGGGGACGAACCCTAACCCTAACCCCAATCCGGCCCTCGATTTGCGCAGGCAGGAGCCGATCTTGTCCGTGATTCTTCCGCCGTGAGACTCGTCAGGGCTAGGGTTCGGCCGGAAGACGAGGGATTTGCGGACGGATCCGAAGAGTTCTTGCATCGCATCGATGAGATTCGATCGACTGATCGGTCGATTGGGACTTTCTTGCTCCTCTTCTTCCTTAGGGTCAGGTTAGGGTTTGAGAGGGGAGAGTGATAAAAGAATTGGGATTCCCTCCTTCCTCTATTTTCAAATTTTGCTGAGGTAACGGAATTGCCCTTTTAGACCGTTACGTTTGGAAATGCCACTATAGCTTGGACTTATTAAATGCAGGATGGGCTCTTTTTTGGAAATTATTAAGAACACCACCAAAGTAGGAACTATCATATGATGAGTCCATTTTTGTTCAGGAAAATGCTTTATGTACCTCCAAAATGTACCTCATCTATGTCCTTCCGTCACGTGGTCCTCTTCCATTGGTTTATGTCTTTCCCCTAACTCCTCTCCTATTTGCTTGGGTCAATAAGGCGGTGCCATGTGGCGGAGGGACATGGAGGAGGTACATTTTGGAGGTACATATAGCATTACTCTTTTGTTCACCCATCAATACCATGCTATTTGTTCACCCCCCAATGATATGGAGACATGTGGCAAATAAAACCACTTTAAGGAGGCGGTATGCGGAATACTATATAGCCGGGAATTCTATATTTTCGGGAATCAAATTCCAAGGAATTAAATTCCCTGGAAAATTACATTCCCATATTTGGTGACAATATAAATATTCCCGGGAAAAAAATAAAAAATAATAATAACGAAAAAAAATGAACAAATATAAAAAAAAAACTCGGTAAAAACGACAAAAAATCGGTAAAAACGAAAAAAAAATGGTAAAAACGACAAAATAACAAAAACGATGAAAAACGACAAAAAATCGCTTAAAACGACAAAAATGACCAAAAAGCGAAAAAAATGTATACACGACAAAAAATAACAAAAAAATGGTAAAAATGACAAAATAACCAAAACACAACAAAAACGACATAAAATCGGTAAAAACGACAAAAAAAAAACCAAAATGCGGCAAAAACGACAAAAAACAACAACAAATCGGTTAAAATGACAAAAAATGACAAAAAAGCGACAAAAAAGACAAAAATTGGGTAAAAACGATAAAAAAAATCGCTTAAAACGACAAAAAATTGGTAAAAACGACAAAAAAAATGACAAAAAAGCGATAAAAACAACAAAAAATAATCAAAAAGTGACAAAAAAGACAAAAAATGGGTAAAAACGACAAAAAACGCTTAAAACGACAAAAGATTGGTAAAAACGACAAAAAAATGACAAAAAAAAGAAAAAAATGTTCAAAACTAATCAAAATTGATCAAAAAATAAGAAAAAAAATTTAGATAATTTTTTTTTTGCCCGGACAAAAAAAAAATACCCACCTATTCTCAAGAGATAGGATTCCCATGTTTTGTAGGTAAACTATTTATCCGGGTATTTATAATTTCCGGAAATAAATTTTTTATAAGCCAAACAAACGTGGTAATAGATTCCCATCTTAAATTTTCCCGGAAATAAAAAAAATACCGCGTACCAAACGCCCCCTAAGAGTGGTTTTGTACACTCTCTAAAATAGGTTTGTGGTTTTATTTGCCACATGTCTCCATGTGATTTGGGGGTGAACAAACACCACGGTATTGATGGGTGAACAAAAATGGACTCATCATATGATAGGGCGTCACATTTAGGGCTCGTTTGGATCAAGTTTTTGTATTCCTAGGAATAGATTTTCAATTCCTTTTCCATGGGAAAGGAATTCAACATTCTCATACCCATGTTTGGTTAGGTTGGGAATAGGTAGTTCAAAAGTTTAAAAAATTTCATCTCCATATTTGGTTTACAAAAGGATAGAAATATTAATTTATTTAGTTTTCCTTTAATATCCTTTCATTAATTTCATGATGATTTACATGTTTTGGATAGAAGTTAAAATTTTGAAAATAAAAAGAGGGTATAACCGTCCAAACAAAATAGCCAAGCAACATTCCTAGGAAAGCAAATCTATTCCCAAGAGGGGACTTGGGAATAGCTTTCCCAAGTCAGTGGGAATAGCTTTTCCCCCTAAGCCCCTCATATTCCTTCCTCATTTCCAATCCTAAACATACCAAACATGGGTAAGGAATTCAAAACTCATTCCCAAGCTACAAAAACTTGATCCAAACACCCCCTTAAGTTGTAAAAGTGCTAGAAGATAACACACAATTTGTCATAGGATAATACATAATTTCAAACACACAAATACCTCTTCCCCTCACCCAGCTTCTTCTTCATCATCTTCCACTTAACATCATGTGGTTTTAAACACCGTTATAGGAGTTTGGAAGGTTTATAAATCGTGACCGTCAGGTTGGAGACAACAAAGGACTGTCATGATTTCGACAGTCCTAATTTGGTTCTAGCAATACTAACAATAGTCAGGACTGTCAGAATTTTGACAATCCTAGTATAATATATATGACTCTCTGTCCTAGGACTGCCATTATTCTGGCAGTCCTACTTAACCCGATTGTCACGATTTCCAAAAGTTTCAAATCCCTGTAATGGAGTTTGAAACCACCAATAATTGTGTTTGAAAGAGGAAGATGATGCAAGAAGAAGGAAAAGTTATGTGAGATGAAGAGGAAATAGGAGTTTTGGTGTTTGAAACTTTATGTTGTCCCCTAACATTTTTTAAGGATATTTTGGGTATCAAAACAATTATATTTTTAAAAAAAATGTGATAGCCCCTATCACTTTGTGTGTAGCCTTTAGTAATTTTCCTTTTCAAGAACTTGTTTGTTAGTTTAAAAATCTCAATTATTTTTGCACCTCCTCTAACCACCCAAAAATAAAAATCTAAAGCCTTAACATATTAAGCGTTATCTACTAGTGATACCTATTTGGTATTATGGAATAACCACATAGAATTTGACCGATGTAGTCTTCTAGTCGAAAACCAATTCCTCCACCAAATTTTCTTAGATGACTGGTCTATCGTTCTTTGTCATTTTTCCTTCTTCTTCTCAATTATTTATCTTTCTTTCCGCACATATACCTCATTCTTGGATGGTTATAACAATCTTTATTGCTTCCCCATTATATACTCTGGCTAATGGAGGTTATCCGGGTAACTTCAGCATATTCTATGACTAGGGAAGTTAGATTCTGGGTTAGACACATGGTTCACTATATAGCCAATAAGTTTAAATTGGATGTTAGGCCTATTATACTCTATCGGCCTATAATTTAAAAATGAGTGCAAACAACTACCCTCATTACATCTTGCTTCAAAAATACGGAGATTGAACACGTGACAATAGCCAGCTACGCATCATATCAGCTCCAACTTCGCATGATACTACAAGTTGTCCTATAGTATGGGTGTATACTAGCATACATATCCCTGAGGTCAAACCAATGATTATTTCAATCCACAAGAAGGTATAATACAAAACATAGGCATAATAAGATGAGTATGCAGTCTCATAGTACATGTATAGACTTAAGTTTGGATGTAAATAGAACATGGTTTAATAATATATAAGTCAGATAATAATAAAAAATTGGCAACATCGACCAATAATTACATGTCTAACAATATGAAATAAGATAAAAATAGATAAGAGCACCCACAGAGTATTATGGCTATAGCTACTCGGGAATAGTCACTGTAACGCCCCAGAACCAGAATATAGAGAGCGGGGGCATACATAGCCAGCTACGTATATTGAAATGGAATCCACCTCGCTATACGGTCACGACTGTCTAGATACATGAGGGTTTAACTACAAGCCATCAGTCTTTTATGGTCATGAACAAGCCATCTCAAGCAAGTAAAAGCAGTTACAAGATGTTAGAGCATCAAATATACAATAGTAAGACGTCCCATACATTACATATTTGGATGATCATGAAGCTAGTCGTACAAAATGTGAAGACTAGCAAAAGTTTCAGTCATACATGATCAACCCTAGAATTTGTTAATCATGCTACAGCCCGTAGGCAGACAATAAGTAAAGTGTAATCGAGCTAACACGTGCTCGCCGGCTAAACGCCTCAAAAGAATATTTTTACAATAAAGTGGAAGAACAAAAGGGAAATTCACTCGTTGCCTTGGTTACGCCTGGTGGTTACCATTTGGCTGGAAGGTAGGGAGATCCTCTGGAGTTGCTCCGGTATCTGGCCACGCAAAACCAGCTGGGTCAGATCCCAGAAAGAGTAAGTGCCACAAAGGAGGCTTCACTTAAGAACTAAAACCAGCAATTACCATAAAACATAATAACATATTAAAACTGGAGATATGGAAAAATCATGAGGATATACGGTGTGATAGCCATAGGACTATTCAGATAGCCAAGTTACAACCCTTAAACCAAACAAGGGCCGAGGTTATAACCCTTCCTCTGAACGGAACTTGGTTTTCCACCATTTATCGATAAAATAAAGCACAAGCAATCAGGTCATGTTACAATCTTGTACAGGATCAGGACAAGACTAGACTGGGTTAGACTCCATCCAATCAATCACGGCCAAGCAATGAGTACGGCTTGATACTTTAACTAACTAGGGTTATCACAGGCCTAGTTACTAACAAGATGCAATAAGATATTCCAACAGCCACAAGCCCTGCAGACCATCCAGGTTATCCAGGTCGAATATCCGTTCATGAAGGGTGCAACACATGACAGTGTGCTGGAAATGTGCCCTACTCGTCGGCAGGCTACAAGTCCACTTGCGCGCCCAGATAACGGGATTGCCTGTAGCTGGAAAATCTCTTCATGACTATTGGGTTATTCTAGTTATTAGCCTTAGTCAATTTTATTAGGTACCCCTGACCGTGGTATTCAGGGTTCCCTACCCTAGACATGATGCGAAACAGTATTGGTTCATTTGTACAAACACAATCGTCCACGGTGTCCAGGCCATTCATTCTTGTCATGTCATGCTAGCCGTCGCAACAGCATTCAATAGTTCCCATCAGGCTTGCTTGTCATGTTTTGTCAAATTATGTCATGTCATGTCATGTCAATTCACTTGTTATACCGTGCCATGTACAATTATCAGTCCAGTTATGTCAATCAATTCAAGTTACCAAGTCCGTGACAAGAGGTGCAAGAACAATGAAACAAACGGGTGCGCATAGGGCTTAAGCCTCTACGCGAATGAAACTACGCTAGGCTATGAGGCCCTGAGCGTAAAAATGGTTTTACGCGAGCAAGACACGGAGTTAGATAGCTCTACGCGAGCAAGGTTATGCGTGAGCAAGACCAAGGAAAGACCACTTCTACGCGAGCGGGGGCCCTACGCGAGAGGGAACTCTACGCGGGAAAGGCTCTACGCATAGTAAGCACCCTATGCAAGCAGAACTTTACGCGCACGAGCACCCAAGCGAAACTCTACGCACGCAAGGCTCTACGCGAGCAAGGGAGAGTCTACGCGAGCGAGGCTCTACGCACGAGACACTTTACGCTAGCGAGACTCTACGCGGCAGGAGAATACGCGAGCGCGAGTCTACGCGAGCGGGAAGGCCCCTGCGTAGAGTTCAAGCAAACTCGGCGTAGAAGGATTACGCTGGCACGCAATGCGTGTGCGTAAAGGGGACACTACGCAGGTACGTTAAAACGTGTGAGTAAAAATGGGGAAATACTACGCCAGTACGTTAAAACGTGTGCGTAAAAGAGAAAATGCTACGCTGGCACGTTAAACGTGGGCGTAAAACTTCATCTTCTCCCCAAGGCCAAGACAAGCAGGCGTAAAAGCTCAAGAGCTCAAGAAAGTCCCATCTTGGCCAAGACTCGATGAAATCCAACCATTCCAAAACCAAACTTGTGTAACATCAAAATGCCTTCTACATAGAACTCTTAGTTTTTGAAAACAAGCCAGTTTGGTATATCAAAACCAAGAATTCGAAAATGCAACAAACTTAGATCTACATGGAATGAACCAATGAAACTAAAAATGCAAAGTACTAAAGTGTCTTAGGATCTCGTGAGGAAAACAATGGAACAATAAAACTTGAGTTCCTCCATGAAGCAAATTGTACTTGCCTACGGTGGTGCTCGGTGGAGAAGAAATGAGGAAGAAGAAAGGAAGTAGTAAATGAGTAATGAATGAGGAGAGAGAATGGTTGTTGGGTTAATAAATGAGGGATGGTGGTAGGTAGGGGTTTGCATATCAACCCAAACTGAACCCAACCAAGCCGAACCCAACCGAACCCAATGCAGGCCAAGGCCAGGATAAACCACATGAACCAGGAAATGCTAACTAGCCCATGCCAATGCAAAATCCAAGACTAGCCAGTCAAGACAAGTCGAACCAGGATGAACCCAAAATAACCGAGGCAAGATTAAACCAGGATCAAGCTAAGCAAGACAAGTCTAATTACGGGTCGGAATTTTGTACACGTATACCAAAATACGTAATACGAACTACGGGCGTTACAGTCACAGCGTGTCAGGCCCAGTCTCAAAATACAGAGGACACGGTTGTTATCTCAATGATTAAATTAGATTTTTGATCATGGTTAATTGGCAAACTTTACTATAAAATTACTAATAATTATGCAATCACTATATTGTTACTACTTAATAGTCATAGTGTGCATTAATCTTATAATCCAAGCTACTATGTATATTGCTATTTTTACCTAATATTTATTTTGCAAAAAAGCAATAAATAAGATTAAAGATGGACCTATGCAAATAATAAAATTATGATATCCAAAGATATTGTTAGTCCAAATATTCTCTGAACACCCTACGATATCTCTGGGTCTACAATAAGGCTTTGGAGTAATCAGATTTTTCAGATATGATTTGCTTTGGACAATTGTCATCAGGATGGATGGACAAAGTCAAAGAAGCCAAGCTATTAAGGCCTCGAGTCAAGTATATATATCTATCTAGGAATGATTCTAACTCAATACCTAGGCATAAAAAAGAAAGCAAACCCTAAAACTAAGCCAAAAACCACAAAATAATATAATAACAGTATATTTTTGTATATTTTCAGTATATCAATAATATATTATTGGGATATTATGGGAACAAAATTTTGTTCAGAGATCTGTCATTTTCAAGCGACACACAAATTGTCACAAAAAGTATGTCGAGGGTATACTGTATGTGAGTGTTCTGCTCAACAATTAATGTTATAACATCTAGTTTAATTTTTAGCCATTTTATAGTCATTATTGTAGAAGACAATATACTGACAATATATTATTTATAAAGTAACATCTATCTTTTGATAGTTGTTGTTGTTGTTGTGTGTGTGTACTATATAAACTCTTTTTTGCTTCACTTATTACTCAGTTCTTTGGGCCTCAAATTTTCTTATCATTTACGAACATCTCTATACACAAAACCTTTTATTTGCCAAATCTATTTAAGATAGATTTTGATTGACTTATAAAGTAAGATCTTCAAATTGTTGTGAGAATATCAAAATAATTAACGTAAGAGGTTGAAGTCTATAAGGCTCCGTGTCAAAGCTTGTGTAGAAGTTGGCATGCACTTCGAATCAAAGCTTGCGTGTAAGAAGTCAGTAAGGCCTTCGAATCAAAGCTCTCATGTGCAACTATTTTTATAATTGTGGATTAAAGACTGAGAGAGTTTTGGGACTTGGGTGTCTCACGAAGAATACCAGGATGCATCGGGTGTTTGTATTCTTGTCTTATTTCTAGTACAAATTTTAATTCTCCTATTAGCATTCATAATTGTGCTTAATTATTTATTAAATCCTATTTATCTCCCTTAAGGATACTTTTACTTGCCACGTGGCAACGACAAGCTACCTATTAAGCAAATACCATCCCAACTCGATACATATACGTTTGTTTTTGTACAAAGTTGATTGAAGAAAAAATATTTAGATTTCTCCTCATATCACCACTCAAACCTATACCATCCGGGGCCTCGCACTCGGGGGTTCCGCTAACCGGTCAGCGGACATGGGTCGAGGGGGCAGCACCCCCCATGGTGGTTCGAAGGCGAAGCCCCAGAAAGGTATTCAGATATTCAGATTTGTTTATCTTTGGACAACTGCCGTAAAAAAAGGTGTCATCAAGTGCTCCTGATTTTTATATTTATTTATGTATTTTATACTTTATTGAGTCTAGGAAATTTGTTTATCGAGCTGATTTGGCACTTGGCTTAGCTTTTCATAAACTCTTCCAAAAAGTCTATATAAAGCCTATATCAATCATGTCCATTCAGTACACAAAAGCCCATACAAATGTCCACTTAAAAATAGCCCACAAACCCACAAAAACCAAAGCCCATTCGTTATGATTTAAACCTGAATATAGGGCAACCAAACTCGACAAGTTTTCGGATTAAAGGCTTGCAAATTGAAGTAGTGTTCTTCAGATAAAAAGTACGTGTTGTAAGGAGCTGCAAGCGCTTCGGATTCAAAGTGTGTATTTCACGAGATAGTGGATTCAACATCGATCTATAGTACTCGAGACTGGACTAGTCCTCTCATATGAAACCAGCATGAACCTTGGTTTGTGTTTGCTTCTCTGAACTTATTTATATTACGCATTTATTTTTATACTGTCTACTTCATATCAGTTTGATTATTGCCATAAATATTTTTAAGTGGTAATTTTTATTCCACTACATACACACACTCTATTCACCCCCCTCTAGAGGTGCTCAACGGTCCTACAATTGGTATCAGAACTAGGTTATACTTATATATAACACTCTAGAGAGTATATATGGCAGTCGTGAAATCAATGTTAACAGGTGAAGGGCAATCCACAAATAGACCCCCACTATTTGATAGAACAAACTATACTTATTGGAAGACACGGATGAGCTTCTACCTGAAATCTCTAGACTTTGACTTATGGTCATGTGTTGTCAACGGCTACAAAAAGCATATCATCACCTCTATTCTCACTTTCTCTATTATTAACAAGCCTTATTATAGTTACACGGAGGAAGAAAATAAGTTAGCTAGCCTTGATGAAAAAGTGATAAATGCTTTTTGTTGTGTCATAGACATAAATGTATTCAATAGTATTACTACTTGCACAATATCTCATAAAATCTGGAAATATCTTGAAGCTACTCATGAGAGCAGGTATCACAGTGAAGCTAGCAACTCCAGAGAAGAAGAAAGTCCTTGCAAAGATGCAGATGTGTGCATGATGGCATTGGGATTTGAGGTACAACACAACCCCTTATTTGAAGAAAAGCTTATTTGCTACAACTGCAGAAGATCAGGCCACATGATGAAAGACTGTGCAATAGCCAAGAAGAGCAGTCTATACAATCGATCAAGCAGGAAGTCAACAACTGGTCGAAAGTATGAAAATACCAGCATCTGGCACGAAAGCGAGGCCAATGAATCAGAAGAAGAGGAAAGATTCAACAATTTAGCTGTCACACTCACTTTTCTAATTAAGGGTATTATAGTCATTATGTGCTAATTTGATTTTTTTAATTAAATTTATTGGTGTGTGGCTTGATTGGTGTTTTGGTAGTAGAAGGTGGTATAACCCTAGTCAACCTTGATTAGAAGCCTAATAATGTAATTAGATTTATTATTGGCTTTTTAAATTTTAATTTAGAATTATTGTCTATTTTAAGAATCATTTAATTCATTTTAAAGTCAATTTTATATAAGCCTTTTTGTCAATGGGCCTTTAAAGCAACTTGAAGAGTGCTGGCCCATGACCAAACCCTAAACCTAACCCTAATACCCCCTTGGTCGGCCAAACACAGCACCCTCCCTCTCATTGTGTAGAAAACCTAGTTGCCTTCACAAATTCAAAACCCTACTTTTTTCCTTCTCCTCCAAAAGTCCCATTCTCTCTTTTCTCACCCAAATACTTCCAAACGAAGTGCATTGCAACTGTTGGGAGGAGAGGAACCTGCTGGAGACTTGCTAGCGAGGGATCGAAAGCGTTTGACCGGAGGGAATCGGCAATCGATGTGCTTGGAGGCTTGTTTTATTGAGTTTTGACACTCAATAGGTAAATCTCTCTAAACACTTGTTAATTCTATTTTTTCTTTGTAGATGCATCCATATAGGTACCCCAGACCTGTGCATAAAGTTTGGTAGGTTTGTGATTTCGTTTGATAGCCGTATCGGACATGTGTCAGTCCTATGGAACACGTGTTCGACGAAATGCTACTTAGAACTAAAAATTATTATTTTTTGATTCTGTTTTCATAAATTTCTTGCTGATATTATTTGTAATAACTTTTGTGAAGACGGATCTTGATTCGACACGATTTTATTGTCCGAATCGGACACGGACATGCGTGCACCAGGCCCGTGCACGGCCCCGTGCATGCCCTGTTGTCTGTGCGTCATAACTCGACGCACAGGGCTCCGTTTCGCATGAAATTTTATGGGCGTGTGGGGGCAACCTCTGCCCATATGCTCATAAAATTTCAGGACATTTTGTGAAGCGTGCGCGGAGAAATCCAACGTGCACGGTTCAGCCAGTACCGTGTACGTGGCTGAAAAGTGCCGCTGACACGGCCATCGTTCGCGAACACGACGCGACGAGGACCCGTTCCAGGAGCACAAACATGAAGCCCTATACCTAGGCTACCTAGGGACTCAATCCCGAGACACGATGTGGCTCGAATCGTGAGCCACGTGGCTTGACATGCGCCTACGGGCACGCACGCGTACGCACACAGGCCGCGAGGGATCCGCGTGTCCTGTGTCACGTCGACACGACGTGCTGTCGTGTCAGTGTATCCTAGACCTAGCCCGAGACCCTACCTAGCTACGTGCACGAGCACAAGGCTTCTCGTGTTGCGTGCAACATCCAATCGGGCGAAACGTATGTGCATGTACACGTTCCAACACGCGTATCCAGTTTTCCGATACGCACTCCGTGGACACGATACGGACACGAGTTCGACCCCGTGAGTACCCGAGCACATCACGTGTCAGGACCTGTACCCTGATTAGGGGCACGAGAAGTGGATACGTCCAGCCTACGCCGCAGAGTCGGTGGTAGAACGCTATCTAGGTCGTCTATAAAACTACACTAAACAGATAAAGGTACCTGTACAATATATACACTCCGAATGGAGGTGACATAGCAATACAGTCTCAATCATAAAATAAAACTAAGGTAGATAGCATGGAAAGGAAATATGATAGATAAAAACAGGAAATAGTTGAAAATCCACACAAGTCCAAAGCTATACACAACACCATAGAGTCACAGAAATATAATATAAACTACTACAGTCTAAAACAAAGCTGGATCACAGTCCAGGAAAGCCTAGCTAAGCTAACTACTCTGGAAGAATAAAATCTAGTGGCTCTACTATCAAGCCACGGTCCAGGTCTACTCCATCTAACCCGTCCCCATAATAGGTTGGGCAATCTGCCTCAGAAACATCTGTAAAATTGTCAACGGTATCCTGTCAGGAAAATGAGCAAGTACAACACTAACAGCAGTTCCATATGAATTGAAAAATTCTATAAGAGACAGTATAATGAAATATAAGACAAAGATATGGGAAAACTTCGGAGCCATTCGAAAGCCGGCTTACAACCCGTAAACCAAATAAGGACCGGAGTTGTAATCCTTCTCCCGAACAGAACCTAGCCTCCAATCAAAGTATAGCATAAGAATATATAGAATATGTGAAACACAGGGTAAAATCAGCAGAAAAATGTATAACAGATGTGAGTACTGAATAGGATAACAATATATAGGATGACTTATGAACTATTCGGAAGCCGAGTTACAACCCTTAAACCAAATAAGGACCGGGGTTGTAACCCTTCTCTCGAACAGAACTTAGCATCCTATGATAAATAAATATAAAATATGACTTAAATTATTAGAGAGATATGTGATCGGCTTTGGGTAAGTGACATGGCAGGTTATCCACTTGGCCCGACAATCCACGGTGATCTCACGAAAAGTCATGCCGGTCAACCTGGATAACAAGCACCCTGAGGTATCTGCTACACCCTACGTGAAGTGAGGGTGGCGCAAGCAAAATAGTGACATAGGACTTTGATCACATAAACCCTAATAATTCCCCCATTCCCGAATAGTCTAATGGATCTGGACATGACACGTCATGACACGGGATTCCATAAGAGGGTAGCAAGTCCCCTTAGGAATCGGTGTCTATACTAATACACGAAATAAGACAGAAAATGTACCAATATACCACGAAAAATCTAGGAACAATATCCCGTGTCATGATCCAACATATACTAGTCCATGAACTATCGTGACTGGAAATCGAATAAGACACTACTACTGAATCGGATATAGCAGATATCAAGACAATGAAAACTATCAGTGAATGTACTCGTCTGTGGTCCTGAGCTGATAAGGTGAACAGATGCTCAGAGTAATCACAGACCTAAAGATGAGATACTATAAGTCAAAACATGGTTTAATAATGAAAGGAAAGCTAATCTAGTCATGATATGCAAGTCTAAGTCAAAACTAGGTCAAACTAAGTCACACCAAGCTAAACTAGGTCACACTAGGTCAAACTGAGCCAAACTGGGTCATACTAGGACAACCAAGGTCAAACAAGGTCACACGAAGTCAAACCAAGTCAAACTAGGTCAATCTGGGTCAAGGGTTGACTTACATTTGACTTTTGGTCAAAAAAGTCAACTCTGGTCAACTCTGTTCAAAACTATGTCAACCCTGGGTCAACCCTAGGTCAAACTAGTTAAATGTTGACTAACAGTTGACTTTCAGTCAACTGGTCAACTCTAGTTTGGTTTCGGGTCGATTCTAAGTTAAGTGTTGACTTAAAGTTGACTTTCGGTTAAAAAATCAACTCTTGGTCAACGGAGGTCAAGACTAGCCTAAACTACCCTCATCTAGTCATTACTATCAAGACAACCTATTTCTAAGCTCATCTTAGAAGTCAAACTCAAAATCTTAACAATACCCTATTACCTACATTTACCCTTCACAAGGTAAATACTAATACCTTGCCCATTACAAAGGAAACCCCACTAGATCTCAGGATACTAGCCTAGGCCTCTTAGGGTAGCTAGATACTATCCTATCTAGGGTTTACCTACCAAGAAATCTAGGATTCTTGGGCATCTAATCCATCTTATCTTCCATGTTGGTCATCCCAACATTACCTTAGGGTATCGTCATGATACGCTATGGTATGTTGAGATACCACACCCTACTCTCTACCAACCTTTCTAGTTCACTCTTCCACACTCTCCTAGTGTCTAGGTTAGTCCTCTCTACTAGTCCAATAGGATAATAACCTAGTAGGACACTAACTTATCTAGTCACTATCTAATACTATCACAACCATCACTAACTATTCACTAACTTTCCTTTCTATCTAAAACTTAACTCACACACACAATATACATAGATCATAGGAGTATGAAAATGTGGACTGAAATGAGAGTGAATAAATGGTGAATGAAGTGAAGTGAATGGTGAATGGGGGATGAAAATATGGATTAAATTTATATGGAAAAGATATATGGAATAAAGTGGACTGATATTTGTGATGGAAATGATATGAAATGATATTTGTGAATGCATGAATGATATGAAATAATATTTGTGAATGCATGAATGATATGAAATAAATGAAGGGGTGGAAGAATGAATGAATGGTTGAAAGTGTGAGTGAATGAAAGGTGAAATGAAAGATGGAAGGATGAGTGAATGGATAGATGAATTTTGGGGCTAATTTGGACTGATTTGTGGGCTAATTTGTAGGGTTATATATGGCTGAATGTATGGTAAAATAGATGGAGAAATGGGGGAATGTAATGGCTGCCAAATGGACTAAACATAGGCTGAAATGGGGCTGAGTTTTGGGACTGTTTTGGGACTGCTATTATGCTGATTAGTGGCTGCTATGGGGTAGATTTGAGGTTGATTTGGGGCTGTTATGTAGGGCTATTTAAGGACTGGTTTGGGACTGAAATGTAGGGTGATATGGCTGTCAATGGGGTGCTTATATCGGCTGTCAATGTGGGGACTGGTTGGCTGATATATGGGGCTGAACATTGGGGGTTAAGGACTGGTTTGAGGCTTCCCATCTTCCCCTTACTGTTGCAACAGCAGCTGCTACTACTGCTGGTCCATGCTGCTGCCATTGGCAGCAGCCTACTCCACCCCCTTCCTATTCTTCACTCTCTACATCTAACACTCTCTAAGCCCTCAATCTACCACTCTCAACTCCCATCAATCTCACTCTCTAAAAGCTCCACACACACACACACTCAAACTTATATATATACACTCAGCCACTCACATATATATATAGAGAGACACTCACACACACATACATATATAGAGACACACACACACCTATACATCTAAATATATAACCATGAATATATATATATATATATATATATATATATATATATATATATATATATATATATATATATATATATATATATATATATATATGAAACATTAAGAGCAATACTCTAGGAATCTAAAATCTGAAATTAAAATAGGAATATTCATTCAAACAAAACCACAAACACATAATGTGTCCAAAATTGGGGGTTTCCCACATGGACACAAAGCACAACACAAAGGACACTCCTATGACCGCCAAATGGACACAAAACGGACACAAATGGAGACACAACCATGGGGGTCACTCCTACGGGTTCAAAATATTCCTATATGCATGTAGGGGTGGATTAGAGGAGAGATTATACCTTTCGGAAGAGAGATTCCAAGAGAAACCCTTCCGACACGACACCGAAACGAAATGGCCTCCAAATGGACACGAACCAAAGCCGAATCCTCCCAAACTTGGCTAGCACCCTCTATCCATGAAGTAGAGGAGAAATGAAGAAGATTTGGTGAAAGAAGGGATTGATTTGGAGATGAAATCAATGGAAACCTTCTCTAAAATTTGGGAAAGAACAAGAGAGAGAAATTTGGGAAAAAATGAAATGTATGCTCATGCCTATCCCCCCTATTGTGGCCAGCCATGGGAAGCCTAGGTGTCCCTATAGAAAAGTCTAAAATACTCCCATTTGTCCTATTTGATTTAAATTAGGAATGGACTTTAGGTTGAGGCTAAATTAGTCTAGTTTTAAGGCTCTAATTAAACTAAACCTATCCATAAATAATTACTCTGACTCACGAACTAAAATAATATCATGTGGGCCATGCCTAACTAATGTGTGGGTCCCACTAGAGTCAAGACTACCCCGGGTCCCCGTTACAAGTCGGATTGAGCTAAAATTCGAACCCGACTCTAATAACCCCAAAACAATATCATAAATAATAAAATAAATTTCAAAAATATTCAAAAATGCAAAATGACAAAAATTCCCCTGTTTCTGAAAATCGTGTCTCCTCTAGGCTAGCCGAAAACCTCCGATTTATCTGTAAAATTTATCAACAGGTCCAATCAGGACAGGAACGAGCACATATCTCCAAAACAGATCCAAAACATGGCAGAAAATATAGAACAAGCAGTAGAATAAAATACATGAACTGTAAAAAAATGTACATGAAGAATATGAAGTACATGAAACACCATAAAGAGGGATGTACATGAACAATTAAAATAGACAAATATGAGTACATGAAACAGTTTTATAGAAAATAAGAACTATAAGTGATTTAGAGCACAAGATGGTTATGTAGTCGGCTTGGGTAGCACATGAAAAGTAACCGAGTAGCACATGAAGTAACAGAGTTGCACATGATGTAACAGAGTTGTACATGATGGGAAAAGATCGCATAACCATTTATACTCACCCCTACTCCCAATCAATACACAAGGATCTAGTCAAGTTATGTTGATTTGTTGGTTATACACGAGGCACATGTGAGAACATGACGTACATGAGAGCATATGAGAGTATATGAGAGCACATGAACGTACATGATTGCACATGAGAGTACATGAATAACACGAATGCATGGAGCACATGATGTACGTGAAACACATGACATGAAGTACCCGATGCACCCGTTAAGGGGGATAACATCTCATGAAAAGATTCATATAGTACCAATCCATGATAACAACGTGACAGCATCAAGTAAAGTAGTCTAAAGCAAGAATATAGATACTATCATGAATGAAAATAATCAGAGAATATACTCGCCTGTTATCCTGAATGACTGGTGAGAACAGATGTCCGAACCAGAGTAACTAAGTCCTATTTAGAGCAACACAGGTTACAATGTGTTCAAGATGTAATAAAAGAAGTGTATAATGCATTCTAGATGATTCTAGGTTATTCTAGGTCAAAGTCAACTCTTGGTCAACTTTGGTCAATATTTAGTCAAACTAGGTCAACTAGTCTAGGTTTGGTCAAACTCTAGTTCACAAGTTCAAATAGCCTATTGGTTCAATTTCTTAGGCTATCTCAACCTATACTAGGATACCAAGTATATACAATACCACTACCTCTATATATATATACACAGAAATGCTCCAAAACCTGTCGGCTGGTTTTGTATTATAAAACCACCCCATATTTTATGGATTTGATTGAAATTTAGTGGTTGAGATTAAAAGGTGTAGACCCCACCACCTTTTTAAGTTATTTAATCTCAACCATGCAATTCCAATCCAACGTGTATAACATAGGTTGGTTCCATAATACAAAACTAGCCGATTGGTTCTAGAGCACTCCTCTATATATACATACCATATATATATATATATATCTATATATATATATATATATACTCTTACACATAGCTATAATCTCTATAGCCTCACCTCTATACTTATAGTATATCTAACTACCACTCATATTATACTTAGTAGCTCAACCCACATATAGTACCCTATATACTTACATACATATATAGACTATATATATATAGTCTAACCTCTCAACTATGAATACAACACAACCCTTACATCTCACACCAACCTCACACTCCTAAACTCAGAAAACTGAGAACAAACCCAAATCTCATAAATCTCCAAATCCTAAACTCAATTGAACACTAAAAACTAGTGATCCCAATACCCCCCCCCCCCCCCCACATATATATATATATATATATATATATATATATATATATATATATATATATATATATATATATATATATATATATAATCTCTCTATATATATGTATAAAAATATATATATATATTTTTAATATATATTTTTTAATATATATATATATATATATATATATATATTTTTTTTTTGAGGGTGTCCACTTCTTAATGGTGCTTGGAGGCATGCCTCCAAGGGGGCTCGAACCCGCGCCACTGCGCCGGGGTGCTCCACCGTTCATATATATATATATATATATATATATATATATATATATATATATCCACACACATAGCTATAATCTCTATAGCAGTCAACCCTCAAACCTCTATCAACAAAGCCCAACAACTATATATCAAAATCAAACTGAACCTAATACATCTAATCTCAGAAAAACTGAGAATGGACACACCAAGTAACATATAGCTCATAATATATATAGTATCATATACTATATATACATGCTCTAAGTTAACAAAAACTGAACCTAAAAGTATCTATGTAACAAACATATGTATACAAATTTATATCTAGGAATCAAACTAGACTATGCTAACCCACACACATATCTAGAAATCAAACTCTATCACTAAAACTCATATATACAAATATAAAACCCAACTGAACTAATACACTGTTTCAGTCATTAAATATCATTCGAAAACCCACATATCAAACCCAAGATACCTTCCAACATGTAGCAGGGGGTGATACTGTGCTGTGACTGTGTGTCAGCAAATGAGGGTGATGAGTGTGTCCACGAATTCGTGTCCAAGTGTCCAAAATAGTGTCAAACAGAGGTATCAAAAACTGGGCATATGCACAGCCTCGTGCACATGTGTCGAGAGCTCTAGGACACAACGTGTCCAAACTCTAGTCTCGTGGTCGTATCTAGGGGTGTGCATATTTGAACCAAACCGACCAAATCGAACCAAACCAAACCGAATCGGTCGATTTTTAACCGAACCGATGGTCCGGTCGGATTGGTTCGACTTGACCATTTAAAAAACCGACCGATTTGGTTCGGTTCACGGTTTGGTCATTCTAAAAACCGCTTAAACCGAACCAAACCGAACCTAGTTAGTAACAACCTAAAGTTAGGTTTATATTCGGTCCAACCTATCCATCTCATTGTTTGTTTATTTTCCATCTTCAATTCATAGATCTATAAGGATTATAGTTTCTTTTCGAGAATTATTTTGGATTTGTGGAAGAAATTCATTATGCAAGTGATCTACTTAGAAGATTATTGTCCATTTTGGAATCTCATACAAACTTCTTCAAACAAAATATGGTTAGAATTTATTTTTGAGTGAATTTACTTTGTGAAACACTTTTATATACTTAAAATTTTTTGTCTGATCAAAACCGATCAGCCGAACCGAGCCAAACCGAACCAAGTCGGTCAGTTTCAAAACCGAACCGACCAGTTGGTTGGTTTGGTTCGGCTGTGGTTATTTTCAAACCGATTAACTTCGGTTCGACTTCGGTTGTGACCAAATAGGTCGACCACCGATCGATGCACACCCCTAGTCGTATCCTAGGGTATATTAGGTCTAGGGCTACGTGTTAGTGTCACTGTATTGTGTCCACCAAGTGTCGTGTCCATGATATGAAGCTGTATCAGAGAATGATTTCTCGCGTGTGCGTATGTATGTGTGATCATTGTGGGACAGATAACTCCATGAATACCAAACCAATTCGACCCAAACTTTGGGGGCATGCTGTCAGATATTGCCCCCACCTACACACCAAAATTCATGTATCCACGTGGCGTGTATAGCGAGTACGAGACTCGTGTCATCAGGACACTGCATACAGCATCATACAGTATCCCGTGTCCAGAATACGACACGAAACGTGTCCAAAATCGACTCAGTCATAAAGATTTGCAATCTACACATAATTAGCTACAAATCCATATAATTAGTTTTGAAAATTAATAAAATTCATTTCTATGTGGCATTTCACCAAACACTTTACATAACACTGATACGCCTCCGATACACATACCAAATGTATACGAATCGAACCCAAACTCAGCCTAGGGCTAGAGGGACCCTAAATAAATGCATCTATGGAAAGAAATCAGAAAATTAATAGGATTAGAGGCCATTAACTATTGAGAGTTGGAATCTCAATGTAAATGCACTTGATACCAAAATTATACCACTTGCAATGGCCAACTTGCTCCAAATCCTTGCTAGCTAGCTTCTAGAGGCTTCCTCTACACTAGGGGCAATTGATTAGGCTCAATTTGGAGTTGATTTGGATAAAGGGGTGAATTTGGGAAAGAACACAAATTAGGATTTAGCTTTGTAAGGAAGGAGGCAAGGGGGTACTGACATGTGTTTATATAGGACAAGGGGCTGCCCTTGGCTGTCATAGGGGTATCTTTAGGGTTAGGGTTTAGTTATATTGGAATTAAAGGCCTCTACCTAGTGTAATTCAAGCCTTTCTAGTAAAGGCCCAAGGTAAACTAGGGTTTCAAGCTAAAATATCTCAATTCCTACAATATCTAGATATTCCTAACCTTGTCATGTAGTTGGAAGCTACTAATGAAATATCTAGGCTCATGATCAATATCTAGATTAAGGCAATTCTAGGTTAAGGCCTAATATTTTAATTAGCACATTATTAATTAACTATAATTCAAAATAATTTAAATGTCCCAAATGACCAAAATATCCTTAGCCTAAAAAATGGTAATTAGCTAACCTAATCACGTGGTTAGGTTTCCATGGTCATGGTTAGTCTCTGGGCTAAGTAGCTCAAAGTTTACACTAGCAAAAAACCAGAATCACAATACATCAATTTAAATGGTATTAAATTAATCTAAATTTACCAATAAAACATTAATATGATTTAAATCCTATTATTTAATGATCAATTTTATAAAAGTTTAAAATTATCCTCATTTTAGAAAAGTGGTGGTTACATAGAACCAGTTTATACTTATATATAACACTCTAGAGAGTATATATGGCAGCCGTGAAATCAATGTTAATAGGTGAAGGACAATCCACAATAGACCCCTACTATTTGATGGAACAAACTATACTTATTGGAAGACACGGATGAGCTTCTACCTGAAATCTCTAGACTTTGACTTATGGTCATGTGTTGTCAACGACTACAAAAAGCCTACTATCACCTCTATTCTCACTTTCTCTATTATTCACAAGCCTTATTATAGTTACATGGAGGAAAAAAGAAGTTAGCTAGCCTTGATGCAAAAGTGATAAATGCTTTTTGTTGTGCCGTAGACATAAATATATTCAATAGTATTACTACTTGAACAACATCTCATAAAATCTGGATATATCTTGAAACTACTCATGAGAGCAGGCATCACAGTGAAGTTAGCAACTCCAGAGAATAAGAAAGTCCTTGCAAAGATGCATATGTGTGCATGATGGCATTATAATTTGAGGTACAACACAACTCCTTATTTGAATAAGAGCTTATTTGCTACAACTGCAGAAGATCATGCCACATGATAAAAGACTATACAATAGCCAAGAAGAGCAGTTTATACGATCAATCAAGCAGGAAGTCAACAACTGGTCGAAAGTATGTAGATACCAGCATCTGGCATGAAAGCGAGGCCAATGAATCAGAAAAAGAGGAAATATTCAACAACTCAGCAAATTTATGCTTAATGGCATTACCCAGCGAAGTACAAAGTAATCCTCTATTTGAAGAGAATGAATTTTCCTATGATGTATCTGATACTTTCTATGATTTATTTACTGATTACAAGAAGGTTCTAGATAAGTATAAGCAATCTAGAAATGATATTCTATCCTATAAGTATGAGAATGAAAAGCTTACTTGCTTATTGAATAATGCTAGAGACACTTCTAATTTTGATAATCCTGCTGAAATCTTCGCACTTGAGTTTAGATTGCATGAGACACTTGAATGCATTGAGAAAAGCACACAAGAAAATGTTAAACTTAAGGAGGACTTAGAAACAAAAACGAAGAAGTACTCTATAACTGCACTTAGAATTGATGCTCTTACTATAAAATATGATGAGATCTGTGCTAACCCTAAAAAGTAAGAGAATATTAGACTAGAAAAATAGGTAGTACAACCTATGACCCAGTCTAGGACAAGACACGTACCACATCACAAAGTCACACACTATAGATCTTTTATAAAGGAAGCAAGCAAAGCTAAAGCTTCACGTAACCATGCCTTCTGTTACAAGTATCCATGCACATCATATCACATCACTGTACGTTCTCATACTGTTGTACATAGAACTAATGTTAATACTTTCTGTCATTATTGCGGTATGAAAGGACACATTTATAGTCAATGTGAGACTAGGAAACTTGTTGATATGAACAATCAAAATACTAAGGTAATTGAGTTCAAATGCATGAACTTGGATAAGAAGATAGATTCTAGTATATCTATTTTGATTTCTTTTTAATGATTATACTCTTTATGGAAGTAATTCACTAATTTGTATGAACAAATTATGAATCATATTTTTTGTGATCATTGTTAAAAGTCTTATTATCTTCTAAATATACTATAATTGGTATTTTATATTGGCATACACTAGATCTATGAATTTATAATCCTTATGTATTATTTATGACCAATGATTGATTTCTACTACACTGGTATCTACTTTATATTAAAATCCTTTATTGGTCTCTTTCAAAACTATAGCTATATTCCTCATTAGATTTTGGTTTGTACTTTGATCTTTATTCATGATTATTTCTGCCTTTCTTATGTTATGCTTGATTTCTTTTGTACCTTATTACGTTTGATCATGTCAGCGGGAAAAAATGAGTTTAATTTAGCACACAATATTCAAGTAATATATTTTTTTACTGATCCATGCATCTATTGTATCCATCTTAAACTTAACTGATTTGCCATAATAAAAAAAGGGAGATTGTTAGCCCAATTATTGTATCATATTTTTGAATATGACTAATTGGTTAAGTTTAACATAATGATGTCACTAAAATCCATGTAATAACTATCATGTTTCTACTTAGACTTAGCATTGTCCTACTGTTTATTAAATTTATCATACTGTTATACTGTTTTATTTGCCTAATGTATTTGCAGACAAACAGTAAGCATAATCAAACCAGGACATATGCAATAAAGAATTAATGATGGACCAAAAAGGCGTTATACAAGAAGATTTATCTGAACCGCCCAACGACTTATCCGGGGCCTTGCACTCGGGGGTTTCGCTGACCGGTCAGCGGACATGGGTCGAGGGGCAGCGCCCTCCCGTAGGGGTTTAGGGGAGATTTATATATTTATTTATGTATTTTATACTTTATTGAGTCTAGGCAATTTGTATATCGGGCTGATTTGACACTTGGCTTAGCTTTTCATAAACACTTCCAAAAGTCTATATACGTGTCACGACCCGCACCCAGTGAAAGGACACGAGAAGTGAATACGCCCAGCCTACGCCGCAGTGTCGGCGATAGAACGCTGTCCTGAGTCACAATATCTAACACAGTCTAGAATAAGCTCCGAATAGAGTGTAAAATAGTAAGTAACTCAATCACAACACTAAGATGGAATGGAAGAAAGAATCACAAGTGAGTCACAACATAAATAGAAATCTAGGAGTAAACCACCAGAACAAAACTCAAGTACAACTCATAAAGTCTTAAATAGAAAGACAATAAATACTAAGTCACAGCTAGACTATGGGCAAGTCCTCAGCGACTGTTGGATCCTCCTGAGGGTCCACGTCACCAGTGTCATCTAAGCCAATGCCATAATAAGTAGGGCAGAAATCCTCATCATCACCTGTAAAATTTTCAACATGCCCAGTCAGGACGGAACGAGCACATATCTCTCACAATAGTTCATATCAGGATTGGACATATAAAGCAAGCTATAGAAAACTATACATGAATCGCTGTAAAGAAAATCAACAAGAGAGAGAGACTATAAGATGAGATATAATATGATAATAGAGAAATGTAACCATCTACGTGATTTAGAGCATGAATTGGTTATGTAATCGGTTTGGGTTGCACATGGATACAGCTATGGAGTGCACATGGATACCTACTGGGGATAATGATCACATAAACAACTACACTCTCCCTGCCCCCAATCAATACACAAGGATCAATGCATGTTATGTTATTGCACATGGATAACAACTACTTTATATATGGGGCTCATATGGTCATGAGTGTACATGAATAACACATGAGTGCACATAGATAAATATGAATATATGGAGTACATGATGGCCATGATAAAGTACATGAACATGATATACTCGATATATCCGAGGGGATAACATCGCATAAAAAGATCCAGAGGGTACTAATCCGTGTGAACATCGTGTCAGCATCAAGTATACTAGTCTATAACAAGAGAACATATCCAAAGAAGTATAAAAAGATCAGAGAATGTACTCGCCTGACAAACTGAACTGCTGATGATAAAGTGTAGCTAAACTGGGGCAATATAAACCTATTTAAAGTATACACATGTCACAACCAAGTCTACAATATCAAAAGAAATAGCTACAATGCAAGTCTACATGCTTCTAGGTCCCTTTTGGTCAAAGTCAACCCTCGGTCAACTCTGGTCAAACCTGGTCACCATTGGTCAAACCTAGTCAAACCTGGGTCCACTAGTCCGTCTACTAATTTCTAGGTCATACACAAAATTCTAGGTCATTTGGAGTTCGTTTGAGTTGAATTGGATCAAGTTTGACCCAAAGTTGACTTTTGTCAATTTGGTCAACTTGTCGGCCAATTCGACTAAACTAGGCTCAAAATGACAAACCAAATCTGTCCTAGGACTCCTATAGTTATACACACAACTACAATCTATTCTAAGAGAGTTCTCAAGCATAAATATCTATATACATATAGGTATATACACACATGTGTATTTACAGTACAAACAAAACCTTAAATCTAACAAATGATGGTGTGTGTGTGTGTCCTGGAGCTTACTAAAATGGGATGAATTCTGAGATTAAAAACAGCAAACACAACCATGATATATCCCAAATTAATATACTATTATATATATATATACAATTAAGAAACTATATATATATATATATATATATATATATTTCACGCAAAAGTATGGCCTGTGCATCGAGAAACAACGCGTCGGACAGCAGGGCACGCACGGCCTCGTGCACGGGATCCGTGCACGTACGTCCGTTGCCCGAAACGCCGCTGATACGTTGTCAAAACCAAATCCGTCTTCACAAAAGTTTATCAAAATAATATTATCTAAATATCCATGAAGACAGAATCGAAAAACAACAGCTTTCTATCCTAAGCGGCATTTCGTCGAACACGTGTCGTAAAGGACCGACACGTGTCCGATACCGCCAACAAACGAAGTCGAAATCCAACCAAATTTCGTGGACAAGTCTAGGGCACCTATATGGATGCAAAAATGAAAGAAATTCTAGATTTACTATGGTAGATTAGGGTTTACCTATTGAGTGTCAAAAACTCAATGAATGGAGCCCCTCAGTTGTCGTGTCGGCCAATTTCCCTCAAGAAAAAACCTCCATCTCCTCGCTAGAAATGCTCCAACAGATCCTCCTCTCCTCGACGAGTGTAACAGAGTTCATTTGGGAAGAAACGGACTCCGGATGAAGGAAATATGAGTTTTAGAGAGGAAAAACTATTAGGGTTCACTTGTGGAGGCTACAATTCCACAAATAAAGAAAAGGGGGAGGGGTTACTACTATTGGGCGGCCAAGGGGGTCTCTAGGGTTAGGGTTACACTTGGGCCAACTCATTCTCAAGTAGAAATGGGCCTAAGTCAAAAAGGCTTAAAGGCTTGCATGCAAAAAGGCTAAAATAAATCAATTAAAGCCTTAAAAATAATCTAATGCCTAAAATAAATTCTAAAAATAAAAATAACAATTATAAAGCATGGTTAGGCCCCTATCAATGTCCACTAAGGTTAAACTAGTTGCTAGCACAACACAAGTCAACTTATCTAGAAAATCACAGAAAGGCCAAAATAGCTAAAAATCAATTAATCACTCCAAAATTTACTAATAAAATATAAATTAATTCTAATGATAATAAATCTAATTTCTAATATAGCATTAAGGTTCTAGGTCATGGTTGGCTAAGGTCAAACCACTTATACTACCAAAACATCGATTCAGCTACCAAACAAACCGCACAACAAGCAATTTAATCAATAAATTAATACAATTCAAGTAATGCACAATTACTAAAATACCCTTAGCATAAAAATATGTAATTAGCCAATCTAGTCACATGGTCGAGTCTCCTTGGTCATGGTTAGTCTCTAAGTCAAACAGTCTCTAGGGTTAAACTAGCAACAACCAAAATCATAATTCACCCATCTAAATAATATAAAATAAATAAAGAAAATCCCCAAAAATCATAATATAATTTAAATATTATTATTAAATGATAAAAATTACAAAAGTTCAAAATTACCTTCGTTTCAGAAAAGTGGTGGTTACAAAAGCCTATATCAATCATGTTCATTCAGTGCACAAAAGCCCACACAAAAGTCCACTAAAAAATATTCCACAAACCCACAAAAACCAAAGCCCATTCTTCATGATTTAAACTTGAATACAGGGAAACCGAATTTGGTCCCCTTGACCCAGTTCTCGAGGAATCAGGTCACCCTGAAGAACATGCTCCAAACATTCAGATTTTTGAACGTTGGACTACCGAACTCTGCTTGAGTTCTGTCCAAGATAACACTATAGATAGAGAATTATTCTTCATTCTATTTACTAATTCCTATTCTTTCTTCTCTATTCATTCAAGTGTTCTATCAAAGCTTTTCACTTCCAAATCTAAACTTTACAGCTCGTAGCCAAGCAAGTGCCAGTTTTGGTTCAATCTAGAATTTTGGTCGAGTTGTACAAAAGGCTTAAAAATATCTCAGTTTTTATCATGTTCTAGAAGTCAGCAAGTTCTTCGGATTAAAGGCTTGCAAGTTGAAGTAGTGCACTTCGAATAAAAAGTACATGTTGTAAGAAGCTGCTGTCACGATCGGCACCCGTTTTTGGGATACGAGTACGTGTCCAAGCCAGCCTGCACCGCAGTGTCGGCAGTAGAATGTTGTCTAACCACAATGCTCAAAACCACATAATTAATAACTTTATTTCTCATTCACAAAACTAATACAATATTCATAAATTTTATATTTAAGGAAAAATACAGTATTCTTACAAATATTGAAAATGACTACAACACATCTATCTAACTAATCTCTAGGTTTTGGCCTACAAGTACACACGTATCTCCCCATGGCTAAGAGTTGTCGCGTTTAACCTAAAAAATGTTGGTTTCTAGTTAGGAATGGAACAAGCACACAGACTGATAGGCTATTCGCAATATAATAGAATTTGCAATACATGAAAATAGCATATGTGAAATAAAACTAAATAGTAAACTGATATCATTTCATATCTATACAACATGATATATCAACTAGAAGAAAAATATGTAAATAGGGTGACATGGCAAGTGGTGAAGAAGACAAGGAAAAAATGAATAAAGAACAACTATCTACGTTGTTGGCAAAAAACAAAGGTCTTTATTACAAACTTAAAAAGAGAGTACAAGAGTACAATTGATTTTCGGAAAAGTACAACTATAGGAATATGATCAGAAGATGATCATTTTATCCCTTGGACGATGTGATATCGAAGACCTGAGCCTCTGGATGATGCAACAGCACTTTAACAGGAGATTATGATCATTCTTGATGCTTTGAGATTGATTTGAAACTCTATTTATAGAGTTCTTGAAATAACTGTTTAGCAGTTATTCTGGGTTGTACGCACTTCAGGTTGCGTGCCTCCTTTTCACTTGCGTGAACGGTTACACCAACTGCTGTGGATGCGTGACATCATTTGATTGAGATGCACATGGTCGTGGACAGTGTAGTGGGCACATTCTGCGAAGTTAGTGGCTTGTGCACCAGGTCACTCTGTTTTGAACACCGTTTGATCATCTTGCACGAGCTTCATCAGGTTACGCATGGGCACAATGTAGCAACCTGCACGAGAGGTTACACCAACTGCTATGGATGCGTGGCATCATTTGATTGAGATACGCGTGGTCGTGGATAATGTAGTAGACACGCTCTGCGAAGTTGGTGGCTTGTGTGCCACGTCATCCTACTTCTGAAAAAGTTGATCGGGTGGCGCCAACTAGCCAGGTTGCGCATGGGGGCAACACAACAACTGGCACCTTTGACTGGATCTTCTATGCTGTACTGATTAATTCTCGTACCATATAATGACTTGCGCGAACCAACTGTCAGCATTAATTACATGCTGAAAAAATCTTCTCGAGCGCCGCATTGCACGGGATTCGAATGGATTTTCCTTAATCTTCGTGCTGTCAGCTGTTAGGCAATGATGATGCCGTTACAACTTCTCGAAGAAGTGCGCCACGTGGCGCTTGCGCAACCTGTCTTCTGTGCAACCTGACGCTGGCATAACCTGATGCTGCACAACTTGATAGTTTGGCACGACTTAATAATTTGGCACCATCTGATGATTGAACACTTTGTCAACCCCAGTTTTTAGAAATAAGGGTAATTTTAAAATTTTGTAATTATAATCGTTTAATAATGATATTTAAATCATATTATAATTTTTGGTAATGTTTAATCAATTTAAAACTATTTAAAATAGTAAATTATGATTTTGATGGTTAACTAGTTAAACCCTAGTTTTGCTAACCCTAGAGACTAACCATGACCAAGGGAGCCTAGTCATGTGATTAGGATGACTAATTACAACTTTTTGGCCTAAGGGTATTTTGGTCATTTTTGACTTATTAAAGAAAATGAATTTTGATTAATTAATTTTGTGCTAATTGAATTGTTAGAGACTAACCTAGAAGCTTAACCTAATTTGGATTAGTCTTGAGGTTAGAATCATGGTTAGAACATTCCTACTAAGTGTCAAGGTTAGTAATATCTAGATATTCCTAAGTAGGATATTTACCCCTTAGGATATTTGTGAAAAAGAAGGCCTTAGGACTAATTGAACCAATAGGAAGGCTTGGAATTGGGTGGACAAGCCCTAACCACTCATCTACATCTAAAATCTAACCCTAATTCATCTAATGACCAGCCATCAAGTGCCCCCTTTAAATAGCAACATATTAAGGATCTTGCCTCTTTTTACACAATAGAGAAGCCCTAATTGTTCTTCCCCAAATTCTTTTCCCTAATATCCAAATTGAGTCTAATCAATTGCATCATCACCCTCTACCATAGTGGAAGCTAGTAGAGGCTTGCTAGCAAGGATTTGGAGTGCTTTGGGCAATTGGAGTTCAAGGGGGAAACACTCATTTTTACCTTTGCATTGAGATATACTCTCAATAGGTAAATACCATGAAACCTATATTAAATCATGTTTTCTTTTCATAGATGCATCAATTTAGGGTTCCCTTAGGTGTAGCCCAAGTTTGGTAGGAATTCATGTCCATTTCGTGTCCGTATCGGACACGTATCGGTGTTTTTAAATAAGTGTTTGGTGAAATGCCACATATAAATGGATTTTAGTAATTTGCAAAAATAATTACATGTATCTATAGCTAATTAGGTGTAGAACATATATCAAATCGACTGAGTCAATTTTAGGGATGTTTGGACACTATTTTATGGCACAGACATGCAGCACAAGACACCGCACGGGGCTCGTGCGGCTCCCCTGCTGCTCGGGGTCGACACAGGACACGACACGGCACGAAACACCACGAAAATTAATGAAGACATGGGGGCAATGTCTGAGAACATGCCCCCAAAGTTTTATTGGGTATCGTTGAGTGGTTAGAGAGAAAATCGACCCTCACTGATTTTGTACAGTGCTGTATATCCCAATTTCGAGCCACTGATACGGATCTCGTGTGAAGACACGACACGACCCCGACTCGATACAGACAACTAGACACCAAGCCCTATATCCCCTCTACAAGTGTACACAAGCTCGATACACTTGGTAGGACACATGTGTCCCTAGCTCACTCGATACGCGTGCACGAGGCTGTGCCTTTGCACAGTTTCTGTCACATGTTGACACTCGTGTTTGACACGACTTGGATACAGTTTTAACACACCATGGACACGTGTGTATCACACACACTCGACCCCCCCTCTGATACATGTTGTATGTTTTGATTTTGAATGATTTGGTTTCAAATTCGATGCATGTCTGATACATACATATATATAGGTTTCGGTTTTGTGTTTAATAACTTCAGATTCTTTGGTTTGGGTGTTAGTCCATGTTCCCATTACCTAGGTAGCTTAGCAGTTTTAATCCACTGTATTATGTTGGTTCAGATCAGGCTTCTAGATGTAGTCCATTCATATTCATGATCAGTCCTACCACATCCTACTAGCCTATTTCCCTACTTTATATTTGAGCACAATCATCCTCTTAGATGCATGCTAAGAACACATGCTTTAAGTTTAGTTTCCTACTTATAGTAATGTCCTGCATCCTTTACAGGATGTGCAGATATGTATACATTGGTTCAGTCATAGGTTTTGACCCTCACTCCATAATTGATGTTCAGATCCTTGTTTATATATATACCCCCTTCATCCATTTGGTTTAGTATTTGATGTCAGTAGATGTAGCCTCCCTTCCCGGAATTTTTTTTTTAAAAATATTTTTATTTATTTATTTGTTTTAAATGGTGATTTTTAGAAGTTATAAATAATTATTTTAGTTAATTATTACGGTAGATGACTTTAGCCATGGTTGAGTTTTGAAGTACAAGACGACTAGGAATCATGGCACGGATAGTGCAGTGGCGAGCCTTGACTAGTGTTTAGCCATGGTAGGGGAATGCCGAGCCATAGGAGTGTCCTAACTAGGAAAACCAAGCTAAGTTGTGATACGACCCTATAAATAATCTAATTATTCAACTATTATTATTATATTGGGGACTCGTAAGAGACAGGTTGCACCAATCCGAACTGGACCCAAACTAAACCAGAACCCGGGTAGGCATGTAGTGAGATCAAATACACCCATCTAGACATATTTCAGGTAGATGCACTGCCTATTATTGGTTTATTAAATTTTGATATTATTATTATTATTTTTATTGGGAGTGTTATTTAATATTATTATTTTTATATTAGTTTATTGACTAATAAATATTATATATGTATGTATTTGTATGTATATATAAATATATATAATAGTGGATGTGTGTGTATATATAAATATATGTATATAAACGTATATAGATGTGTATATAATGTAAAAAAAATATATATGTGTGTATATGTGAATATATGGATATAAGTAGATAAATATATATATATATATAGGTATATACGTGCATATATATATATATATATATATATATATATATATATATATATATATATATATCTATAAAAAAAATGTATATATATATATTTTTATATATATATATATATATATATATATATATATCTATAAAAAAAATGTATATATATATATATATATATATATATATATATATATATATATATATATATATATATATATATATATATATATATATATATATGTGGATGTACATGTGCATGTATATAAATATACATATATATATATATATATATATATATATATATATATATATATATATATATATATATATATATATATATATATATTCATATATGTGTGTGAGTAGACATATGGATATATATCTAGATGTTCACTCATTATTTGCTAATAGAAAAGGATAACAGAAAGAATAGGAAAACAACTTATCAGCCTAGGCCCAACCTGGCTTGGCCTAATCCCACCACAGCCCAAGCAGGAAGAGCCGACCTCCCCTGTTGATTCAACCAAGCGCTGTGTATAAATCGTGAACGAGAGGAAGAGCATCGAGTAAACCCTAACCCTGACCCTGTGCACCAACCCTCGATCGCGCACGCCGTCCTGTGCGCCGCCGCGAGCCGTCGCCGGCCGGCCAGGGCCGCCGGCCGCGCACAACAGTAGCACTTGACAGCAGCAGTACCAGCCTGTGTGCTCAACTTCGCGACGTGATTCTTCGATACGCAATCGATCGTTCGCCAAACCGTCTTTTCAGGTATATAGTCAAACCTACCATCTTTAATATCATTCAATTAGTTTGGGTAGTAGTGAAATAGATTCGACAGGAAATCGACACGAAGTCGATCCAAAAACCCGTTCGAAAATAGAGCATATGACAGTCCAATCACCCAAGTTTGACGATCGATTCTGATCGATATAGTACCATATTAGAAAAACTATTTGAAGACACTTTTAGACAACATATAGGGCTTCATAATTCTTTTTGTGGATTCGGAAATCATCGATTATGCATCAAGAAATCGAATCCCAAAGTTTCCCAAAAACCTGTTTTACAAATTAAAAAATCACTCCGATACCACGTGCGTCCCGCCAAATCGGGCAACTTGGTTGCGAACCGAAGGCGTCAAAAGCTGCGTAACGGCTTCATGTTCGTGTGGGCTTTGACGGAATTCAAATTGGTTGCGTGTGCGCGACGAATTTGATGCGTATCCATCGAATTCACCGTATCGTGTACTTTGTAAATTTCTCAATTACTTTGTGCACGCTCGTCAGATCGAGACGAAACTTGTGCCAGCAGGACTGTATCATTTTTTTGGTCCTGTATACCAAGTTTGGTCTGATTCTGAGACAGTTGATAAAATCACCGTTTCGCGGGCCCAACGGTCCGACTCAACGGATGATTTTGTGCACGGTCCACCGGAATCCAACTTTGGACGTACGGTTGGGTTCATATCGAAAAACTAAATCCGTAGACATATAGTTTGATGACTTTAGAGACCATTGACTCTGGCACACTTTTCGGTACAAAACGGGTCAAACGGCGGACATCGTTTTTGCCCAAAATTACTGTTTTGCCCCTGTGTCTAGAATTGGACTCAAGGACAGGCAATCTTAGCTAATTTGACTATTCTGAGACTGTTGGCATTGTCTGTTTCAGCTTTCGGAGATAGTTGTGATGACTTAGACTTCATGGCTTGACAGTTGACTGCATTTTTGTTGGATCTGCGTGCAACCTCCAGGCAAGATACCTTGCCTCCCTCTACAGTTTATTTACATGCATATTTATATTGTATTATACAGTTTTACTAGTTGATTATTTATATGTGATTAGTATATCATGCCTGCTAGTGTATATATAGCCTTATTGATAGTTCATATTGGATATACGTATATATAGCTCTTGTTCATAGTAAATTTTTGTAGTTCATATTGGATTGGTTTTCTCATGTATCGTGCTTGAGTCATGTCGTATCATCACTTGTACTTGGACTGAGTCGTATCGTGTCATAGGATGAATAAGTCATATCGGAACTGCTGTACCTTGAAATTCTTGAAGCTAACCTGCGAGTCCACATTAGGGACGAGGGTTAGTAGTTAAGCTAACTTACGAGCCCACACCAGGGACGAGAGTTAGTAAGCTAATCTGCGAGTCCACATTAGGGACGAGGGTTAGTAGTTAAGCTAACTTGCGAGCCCACACCAGGGGCGAGAGTTAGTAAGCTAATCTGCGAGCCCACATTAGGGGCGAGGGTTAGTAGTTAAGCTAACTTGCGAGCCCACACCAGGGGCGAGAGTTAGTAAGCTAATCTGCGAGTCCACATTAGGGACGAGGGTTAGTAGTTATATGTCCACACCTGCGAGTCCACACAAGGGACGAGGGTGATGCTAGCCTGCGAGTCCACACCAGGGATGAGGGTTAGTAGTATATGGTTCACACCTGCGAGTCCACATAAGGGACAAGGGTGATGCTAGCCTGCGAGTCCACACCAGGGACGAGGGTTAGTAGTATATGGTTCACACCTGCGAGTTCACACTAGGGACGAGGGTGATTCTAGCTTGCGAGTCCACACTAGGGGCGAGGGCTAGTAGTTGTTCAAACCTGCGAGGGGACGAGGGTTTGAGATTGGTTATCCATTGACATCGTGATATCGTGTTCTCTTGTTCTTCTCCAGCAGTTCGTCTAGGCGTAGTGGTTCTTCCAGTCGTGTCTAGTCGTATTTTCGTGCTGATTGGTCTTTTTCCGTTTAATTCTTGTATTTTCTTTATTGCATGATAAACTGCTAGATAGGCATGATTTTATGTATCTTGCTATGTCCTCTGAGGACCTGATGATCTCTTCAGGTTTAGTGAGTGCATGGATATAGCTATTAGTTCTGGATGACGGATGGGATGATACGCTTGCGGAATTCAGGTATCGTATTGCATTTATTATCAGCTCGTGCTTTCATACCTTATCATGAGATATCATGTTTTCTGATTCAGTTTTAGACTCTTGTTACTTTCTTAGAGTCTTATCGGACATTTATGCTAGTGGGCTGCAGACCACGACCCATAGTGCTCATTCATGTTTTATATTCTTATTGTGAATTGAGATATAGATTTATTTATCGTGATTTGGCAGTATACCATAGCCTTGACAGCGTTTATGTATTCGAGTCGGGCTGGAGTCCGTTCGATGCGTAGCTGGCTTGCTCACGTGCTCGCGTCCGAAAAGCGGGTGCGGGTCGTGACAAGTTTTTTGGTGGCCCATGCAGGTCAGAGCATATCGTATCGGTTACGTAACTGTACTGATACGAGCTTGCGCACCTGACTAAGCCTTTAGAAATCTTAATCCACTCTGTCTTGAAAATTCTCCTAAAAATTCTCTACGTCCTTGAAATTTTATAATTGCTCTCGATTATACTTTCTTGTTTTTCATACCCTTGACTCTCGTCCCTTCCTATTTTAGGGTGACGAATAATCGTGATGTCTAGGATTTACCAGAAATTCTTAAGATATAGTATAATATTGTCTGATTATTGGATATTTGGTTGTTTATAGATATGAGGGATCCTAGATGTCATACGCCTAGATATCTGTTGGTAGACTTGTTAGCAACTAGTTAGAAGATTTTAGTGACCGTGTTTCGAGGAGTAGTGTGACCGAAGGTGGGTAGAAGTCCTCAAGTATTCGAGGTTATAAAATATTTTTAAGAAATTAAATTTGAGGAGATTAAGGAAATAGTAGACCTTGATTTTTAGGAATAATTATTAGAATTTCGAGGACGAAATTATTTTAAGGTGGGTAGAATTGTAGCCTCCCTTTCCGAAATTTTTTTAAAATATTTTTATTTATTTATTTGTTTTAAATGGTGATTTTTGGAATTTATAAATAATTATTTTAGTTAATTATTACGGTAGATGACTTTAGCCATGGTTGAGTTTTGGAGTACAAGACGACTAGGAATCATGGCACGGATAGTGCAGTGGTGCGCCTTGACTAGTGTTTAGCCATGGTAGTAGAATGTCGAGCAATAGGAGTGTCCTAACTAGGAAAACCAGGCTAAGTTGTGACACGACCCTATAAATAATCTAATTATTTAACTATTATTATTATTGGGGACTCGCAAGAGACCGGTTGCACCAATCCGAACTGGACCCAAACTAAACCAGAACCCGGGTAGGCATGTAGTGAGATCAAATGCACCCATCTAGACATATTTCAGGTAGATGCACTGCCTATTATTATTTTATTAAATTTCGATATTATTATTATTATTATTATTATTATTATTATTGGGAGTGTTATTTAATATTATTATTTTTATATTAGTTTATTGACTAATAAATATTATATATGTATGTATTTGTATGTATATATAAATATATATAATAGTGGATGTGTGTGTATATATAAATATATTTATATAAACGTATATAGATGTGTATATAATGTATACGTGTATATATGTGTGTATATGGATATAAGTAGATAAATATATATATAGGTATATACGTGCATAAATATATATATATATATATATATATATATATATATTTTATAATATATATATATATATATATATATATATATATATATATATATATATATATATATATATATATATATATATATAAGTGTACAAAATATATATATATATATATATATATATATATATATATATATATATATATATATATATATATATATATATATATATATATGTACATGTGCATGTATATAAATATACATATATATATATATTCATATATGTGTGTGAGTATACATATGGATATATATCTAGATGTTCACTCATTATTTGCTAATAGAAAAGGATAACAGAAAGAATAGGAAAACAACTTATCAGCCCAGGCCCAGCCTGGCTTGGCCTAATCCCACCAAAGCCCAAGCAGGAAGAGCCGACCTCCCCTACTGATTCAACCAAGCGCTGTGTATAAATCGTGAACGAGAGGGAGAGCATCGAGTAAACCCTAACCCTGACCCTGCGCACCACCCTTCGACCGCGCGCGCCGTCCTGCGCGCCGCCGCGAGCCGTCGCCGGCCGGCCAGGGCCGCTGGCCATGCGCAACAGTAGCACTTGACAGCAGCAGCACCAGCCTGTGTGCTCAACTTCGCAACGTAATTCTTCGCTGCACAATCGATCGTTCGCCAAACCGTCTTTTCAGGTATATAGTCAAACCTACCATCTTTAATATCATTCAATTAGTTTGGGTAGTAGTGAAATAGATTCGACAGAAAATTGACACGAAGTCGATCCAAAAACCCGTTCGAAAATAGAGCATAAGACAGTCCAATCACCCAAGTTTGACGATCGATTCTGATCGATATAGTACCATATTAGAAAAACTATTTGAAGACACTTTTAGACAACATATAGGGCTTTATAATTCTTCTTGTGGATTCAGAAATCATCGACTACGCATCGAGAAATCGAATCCTAAAGTTTCCCAAAAACTGTTTTAGAAATTAAAAAATTACTCCGATACCACGTGCGTCCTGCCAAACCGGGCAACTTGGTCGCGAACCGAAGGCGTCAAAACCTGCGTAACGGCTTCGTGTTTGTGTCGACTTTGACGGAATTTAAATTGGTCGCGTGTGCGCGACGAATTTGATGCGTACCCGTCAAAATTCACCGTATCGTGCACTTTACAAATTTCTTAATTACTTTGTGCACGCTCTTCAGATCGAGACAAAACTTGTGCCAGCAGGACCGTATCATTTTTCTGGTCCTGTATACCAAGTTTGGTCTGATTCTGAGGCAGTTGATAAAATCATCGTTTCGCGGGCCCCACGGTCCGACTCAACGGGTGATTTTGTGCACAGTCCACCGGAATCCAACTTTGGACGTACGGTTGGGTTCGTATCGAAAAACTGGATCCGTAGACATATAGTTTGATGACTTTAGAGACCATTGACTCTGGCACGCTTTTTGGTACAAAATGGGTCAAACGACGGACATCATTTTTGCCCGAAATTACCGTTTTGCCACTGTGTCCAGAATTGGACTTAAGGACAAGCAATCCTAGCTAATATGACTATTCTGAGACTGTTGGCATTGTCTGTTTCAGCTTTCGGAGATAGTTGTGATGACTTAGACTTAATGGCTTGACATTTGACTGCATTTTTGTTGGATCTGCGTGCAACCTCCAGGCAAGATACCTTGCCTCCCTCTACAGTTTATTTACATGCATATTTATATTGTATTATACAATTTTACTAGTTGATTATTTATATGTGATTAGTATATCATGCCTGCTAGTGTATATATAGCATGGTTAATAGTTCATATTGGATATACGTATATATAGCTCTTGTTCATAGTAAATTTTTGTAGTTCATATTGGATTGGTTTTCTCATGTATCGTGCTTGAGTCGTGTCGTGTCATCACTTGTACTTGGACTGAGTCACATCGTGTCATAGGATAAATAAGTCATATCGGAACTGCTGTACCTTAAAATTCTTGAAGCTAACCTGCGAGTCCACATTAGGGACGAGGGTTAGTAGTTAAGCTAACTTGCGAGCCCACACCAGGGGCAAGAGTTAGTAAGCTAATCTGCGAGTCCACATTAGGGACGAGGGTTAGTAGTTAAGCAAACTTGCGAGCCCACACCAGGGGCGGGAGTTTGTAAGCTAATCTGCGAGCCACAATAGGGGCGAGGGTTAGTAGTTAAGCTAACTTACGAGCCCACACCAAGGGCGAGAGTTAGTAAGCTAATCTACGAGTCCACATTAGGGATGAGGGTTAGTAGTTATATGTCCACACCTGCGAGTCCACACAAGGGACGAGGGTGATGCTAGCCTGCGAGTCCGCACCAGGGATGAGGGTTAGTAGTATATGGTTCACACCTGCGAGTCCACACAAGGGACGAGGGTGATGCTAGCCTGCGAGTCCACACCAGGGACGAGGGTTAGTAGTATATGGTTCACACCTGCGAGTCTACACTAGGGACGAGGGTGATTCTAGCTTGCGAGTCCACACTAGGGGCGAGGGCTAGTAGTTGTTCAAACCTGCGAGTCCACACTAGGGACGAGGGTTTGAGTATTCGATTGGTTATCCATTGACATCTTGATATCGTATTCTCTTGTTCTTCTCCAGCAGTTCGTCTAGGCGTAGTGGTTCTTCCAGTCGTGTGTAGTCGTATTTTCGTGCTGATTGGTCTTTTCCTGTTTAATTCCTGTATTTTTTTTATTGCATGATAAACTGCTAGATAGGCATGATTTTATGTATCTTGCTATGTCCTCTGAGGACCTGATGATCTCTTCAGGTTTAGTGAGTGCATAGAGATAGCTATTAGTTCTGGATGACGGATGGGATGATACGCTTGCAGGATTCAGGTATCGTATTACATTTATTATCAGCTCGTGCTTTCATACCTTATCATGAGATATCCTGTTTTCTAATTCAGTTTTACACTCTTGTTACTTTCTTAGAGTCTTATCGGACATTTATGCTAGTGGGCTGCAGACCACGACCCATAGTGCTCATTCATGTTTCATATTCTTATTGTGGATTGAGATATAGATTTGTTTGTCGTGATTTGGCAGTATACCACAGCCTTGATAGCGTTTACGTATTCGAGTCGGGCTGGAGTCCGTTCGATACGTAGCTGGCTTGCTTACGTGCTCGCGTCCGAAAAGCGGGTGCGGGTCGTGATAAGTTTTTTGGTGGCCCATGCAGGTCAGAACATATCGTATCGGTTACGTAACTGTAATGATACGAGCCTGCGCACCTGACTAAACTTTTAGAAATCTTAATCCACTTTGCCTTAAAAATTCTCCTAGAAATTCTCTACGTCCTTAAAATTTTATAATTGCTCTCGATTATACTTTCTTGTTTTTCGTACCCTTGACTCTCGTCCCTTCCTATTTCGGGGTGACGAATAATCGTGCTGTCTAGGATTTACCAGAAATTCTTAAGATATAGTATAATATTGTCTGATTATTGGATATTTGGTAATTTATAGATATGAGGGATCATAGATGACATACGCCTAGATATCTGTTGGTAGACTTGTTAGCAACTAGTTAGAAGATTTTAGTGACCGTGTTTTGAGGAGTAGTGTGACCGAAGGTGGGTAGAAGTCCTCAAGTATTCGAGGTTATAAAATATTTTTGAGAAATTAAATTTGAGGAGATTAAGGAAATAGTAGACCTTGATTTTTAGGAATAATTATTAGAATTTCGAGGACGAAATTATTTTAAGGTGGGTAGATTTGTAGCCTCCCTTTCCGGAATTTTTTTTAAAATATTTTTATTTATTTATTTGTTTTAAATGGTGATTTTTAGAATTTATAAATAATTATTTTAGTTAATTATTACGGTAGATGACTTTAGCCATGGTTGAGTTTTGGAGTACAAGACGACTAGGAATTATGGCACGGATAGTGCAGTGGCGCGCCTTGACTAGTGTTTAGCCATGGTAGGAGAATGTCGAGCCATAGGAGTGTCCTAACTAGGAAAACCAGGCTAAATTGTGACACAAACCTATAAATAATCTAATTATTTAACTATTATTATTATTGGGGACTCGTAAGAGACCGGTTGCACCAATCCGAACTGGACCCAAACTAAACCAGAACCCGGGTAGGCATATAGTGAGATCAAATGCACCCATCTAGACATATTTCAGGTAGATGCACGGCCTATTATTGGTTTATTAAATTTCGATATTATTATTATTAATATTTTTATTGGGAGTGTTATTTAATATTATTATTTTATATTAGTTTATTGACTAATAAATATTATATATGTATGTATTTGTATGTATATATAAATATATATAATAGTGGATGTGTGTGTATATATAAATATATGTATATAAACGTATATAGATGTGTATATAATGTATACGTGTATATATGTGTGTATATGTGAATATATAGATATAAGTAGATAAATATATATAGGTATATACGTGCATATATATATATATATATATATATATATATATATATATATATATATATATATATATATATATATATATATATATATATATGTATATGTGGATGTACATGTGCATGTGTATAAATATACATATATATATATATATTCATATATGTGTGTGAGTATACATATGGATATATATCTAGATGTTCACTCATTATTTGCTAATAGAAAAGGATAACAGAAAGAATAGGAAAACATCTTATCAGCCCTGGCCCAGCCTGGCTTGGCCTAATCCTACCACAGCCCAAGCAGGAATAGCCGACCTCCCCTGCTGATTCAACCAAGCGCTGTGTATAAATCGTGAACGAGAGGGAGAGCGTCGAGTAAACCCTAACCCTGACCCTGCGCACCACCCCTTGACCGTGTGCGTCGTCCTGCGCGCCGCCGCGAGCCGTCGCCGGCCGGCCAGGGCCGCCGACCGCGCGCAACAGTAGCACTTGACAGCAGCAGCACCAGCCTGTTTGCTCAACTTCGCGACGTGATTCTTTGATGCGCAATCGATCGTTCGCCAAACCGTCTTTTCAGGTATATAGTCAACCTACCATCTTTAATATCATTCAATTAGTTTGGGTAGTAGTGAAATAGATTCGACAGAAAATCGACACGAAGTCGATCCAAAAACCCGTTCGAAAATAGAGCATAAGACAGTCCAATCACCCAAGTTTGACGATTGATTCTGATCGATATAGTAACATATTAGAAAAACTATTTAAAGACACTTTTAGACAACATATAGGGCTTCATAATTCTTCTTGTGGATTCGGAAATCATCGACTACGCATCGAGAAATCGAATCCTAAAGTTTCCCAAAAACCTGTTTTAGAAATTAGAAAATCACTCCGATACCACGTGCGTCCCGCCAAATCGGGCGACTTGGTCGCGAACCGAAGGCGTCGAAAGCTGCGTAACGGCTTCGTGGTCGTATGGGCTTTGACGGAATTCAAATTGATCGCGTGTACGTGACGAATTTGATGCGTATCCGTCGAAATTTACCGTATCATGCACTTTGCAAATTTCTCAATTACTTTGTGCATGCTCGTCAGATCGAGATGAAACTTATGCCAGCAGGACCGTATCATTTTTTTGGTCCTGTATGCCAAGTTTGGTCTGATTCTGAGACAGTTGATAAAATTGCCGTTTCGCGGACCCTACGGTCCGACTCAACGGGTGATTTTGTGCACGGTCCACCTTAATCCAACTTTGGACGTACGGTTGGGCTCGTATCGAAAAACTGGATCCGTAGACATATAGTTTGACAACTTTAGAGACCATTGACTCTGGCACGCTTTTCGGTACAAAACGGGTCAAACGACGGATATCATTTTTGCCCAAAATTACCGTTTTGCCCTTGTGTCCAGAATTAGACTTAAGGACAGGCAATCCTAGCTAATTTGACTATTCTGAGACTGTTGGCATTATCTGTTTCAGCTTTCGGAGATAGTTGTGATGACTTGGACTTCATGGCTTGACAGTTGACTGCATTTTTATTAGATCTGCGTGCAACCTCCAGACAAGATACCTTGCCTCCCTCTACAGTTTATTTACATGCATATTTATATTATATTATACAGTTTTACTAGTTGATTATTTATATGTGATTAGTATATCATGCCTGCTAGTGTATATATAGCCTTGTTGATAGTTCATATTGGATATACGTATATATAACTCTTGTTCATAGTAAATTTTTGTAGTTCATATTGGATTGGTTTTATCATGTATCGTGCTTGAGTCATGTCGTGTCATCACTTGTACTTGGACTGAGTCGCATCGTGTCATAGGATGAATAAGTCATATCGGAACTGCTGTACCTTGAAATTCTTGAAGCTAACCTGCGAGTCCACATTAGGGACGAGGGTTAGTAGTTAAGCTAACTTGCGAGCCCACACCAGGGATGAGAGTTAGTAAGCTAATCTGCGAGTCCACATTAGGGACGAGGGTTAGTAGTTAAGCTAACTTGCGAGCCCACACCAGGGGTGAGAGTTAGTAAGCTAATCTGCGAGCCCACATTAGGGGCGAGGGTTAGTAGTTAAGCTAACTTGCGAGCCCACACCAGGGGCGAGAGTTAGTAAGCTAATATGCGAGTCCTCATTAGGGGCGAGGGTTAGTAGTTATATGTCCACACCTGCAAGTCCACACAAGGGACGAGGGTGATGCTAGCCTGCGAGTCCACACCAGGGACGAGGGTTAGTAGTATATGGTTCACACCTGCGAGTCCACACAAGGGACGAGGGTGATGCTAGCCTGCGAGTCCACACCAGGGATGAGGGTTAGTAGTATATGGTTCACACCTGCGAGTCCACAGTAGGAACGAGGGTGATGCTAGCTTGCGAGTCCATACTAAGGGCGAGGGCTAGTAGTTGTTCAAACCTGCGAGTCCACACTAGGGACGAGGGTTTGAGTATTCGATTGGTTATCCATTGATATCGTGATATTGTGTTCTCTTGTTCTTCTCCCGCAGTTCGTCTAGGCGTAGTGGTTCTTCCAGTCGTGTGTAGTCGTATTATCGTGCTGATTGGTCTTTTCCCGTTTAATTTATATTTTTTTTTATTACATGATAAACTGCTAGATAGGCATGATTTTATGTATCTTGCTATGTCCTCTGAGGACATGATGATCTCTTCAGGTTTAGTGAGTGCATGGAGATAGCTATTAGTTCTGGATGACGAATGGGATGATACGCTTGCGGGATTCAGGTATCGTATTGCATTTATTTTCAGCTCGTGCTTTCATACCTTATCATGAGATATCATGTTTCCTGATTCAATTTTAGACTCTTGTTACTTTCTTAGAGTCTTATCGGACATTTATGCTAGTGGGCTGCAGACCACGACCCATAGTGCTCATTCATGTTTTATATTCTTATTGTGGATTGAGATATAGATTTGTTTGCCATGATTTGGCAGTATACCATAGCCTTGACAACGTTTACGTATTCGAGTCGGGCTGGAGTTTGTTCGATACGTAGCTGGCTTGCTCATGTGCTCGCGTCCGAAAAGCGGGTGCGGGTCGTGACAGTAGAGATTAGGATATTTTCAGTTCTAAGTATCTAGTCGCAGTTACTAAATGTACCATTCTCCTCCTTGTGATATCAGTCTATTTGATGTGCCATTAGATTCATCCTTTTACCTATTCTTGAATCAGTCCTAAATACATATGTTACTCTTTTGTACCATGCTTTTAACCTTACAAATCATGTTAATCTCATCTGCCTAATCCCTACAGTTATTTCAAGACCTACTTTACTGTCCACTTCACATTTCATAGAGCTAACTGAAGAACAAATAGACAACTCTAGAGGGGGGATGAATAGAGTTTATGACAATAATGTCCAATAAAAAATTAAACTCTTTCACCAATAGTAAATAATCAGAGTAAATATGGAAATAGTAAATAGCGAGAAAGCATACGCAAACATAGTCGATTTTAACCTGGTTTTCCTCGTGGAGGACTAGTCCAGGCCTGAGAACTCTAGCTCAGGATTAAATCCACTATTTGAGAAATTGTACTTACATCCCGTGCCTTTTCTTCAGAAGAGCACGTCAACTTCTTACAGAGATCGCAGTGGCAATGCTTGGACTTTTCCAAGCGACTTCTTGAACTCTTACACAAACTCCTAACTGAAAAGTACTGAGCACTTTGAGGCTTAGGGAGCTTATGGCTAGTTGATGAGAATGGTATGGCTTGTATAAGGCTTTAGAGAGAAGAGAAGAGAAGATTAGATGATTGAAAATGGAAGAATTCATAGCCTATTTATAGGATACCAGATAGGCAGAATTTAGCCAGAATTCTGGGTCAAATATTCAAAAATTTGGCCGTTGGACAACTTGCATCCAGCCAACCCTAAAAATTAGGGTCCTGGATTTTAGGAGGCAGAGTTCGGCCCAAACTCTGTCTCCAGAGCACAGAACTGGTCCAATAGGTAAATGGGCTTATTTGGATTTTTGTGGAGCTTTTGATTTGAGGTATGAGTATAGGTTAAGTCTCAAATTTCTCAGTACGACTCAGTTTCCATGTCTAGACTCAATAAAATTGTAAAATATAGACTCAAAACATTGAGCATAGCAGGTACGAACTGTCGTCCGTCTTGTACTGAGTTCAGTCTTCATGTGTCGTATTGAAATATTACAAGTATCATGTCGTCAATTGTATCAATATTTGGTTGACTGTGATTTTGTGTCAACAATCTCCCCCATATTGATAATTGACAAAATGATATTTGTATATTCAATATTCATACCTGGACACATTAAAGAGCAGTAGCGTAGCTCCTCCATAATTAGTGCAGAGCTATCAATAGGTCCCCCGTAAACATTGCTCTGTTTCTGTTGTCCTGATAAAACATTCTTTCCCAAAGCACAGATACACAATGCTAGAAAATATGATATGATGAGGAATATAGCAAAATATTTCTCCCCCTTTTGGCATTTATCAAACAACCAGAAATAATGACTGGCAAGCACAAAAAAATAATAATAAACTGCATAACTGATAAGCGGCAGAATAAAATGTCGCAAGAGTCACATAAAAAGTGCTAATACAACCAAAGAGCAGAATAAAAACAACTACATCAACTAAAAATACAGAAAAATAGAAACTACGATCCTCAGTAGCAGCAGCAAGTAGAAATCCACATCCATCATCGAGCTCGTGAAGGCCCAGCGTCGTCGGATGGATCAGTGAAGGAACGACGAGGGTCCACGAAAGCCGCATCCGGATCCAGGTAGCGGATAACACAAAGGTCATCGATACGGTATCCATCGCTAGCAGGGTCCCGCTCCATAGGAATAGGCATAGAAGGATGTCGGGACATAGAGTATCGAATATCGTGCAGTGAGTTGCTGATGGCACTCATCTGCAGGGTGGTCCGGTAGTCAAGCTGAGTCCAGCGATCATCCTCTAAAGTGAATCGATCGCGGAGCAGAGTCTGTAGTGACTCAAGAGTAGCAAGAGGAGGAGGCGCATCCTGTCCAAGAGGAGGTGCATCGGGTTCATCGTCAGAGTGCTCAGACGCAGCAGGTGAGCCAACTGCTGCCTGAAGCCGCCGTGCCTTAGAGAGGAAGACAGGGCCAGGTAGGAATTGGCACTCATCAAGAGGTACACGAAAGGCACGAAAGATCATAGGAAGATAAATAGCATACACCAAGGATCTTGGCTTCTTCCTAGCATTAATCATCCAGTCCATCATGGTACGTGGAAGATTAAAAGGAACATGAAAATGGAGGTGGTACAAAGCGGAGATTTCAAAGTATGTAACCTCATCAGTTGATCCTACTTTGGGCAGAATCGTGTTAAAAACTATGCGATGAAGTTCATATAAGTAAGGATTGAGAAACTTGGCGATAAGCTTGCGAGGACGTGTGTTAGGAGTACACAAATCGTCCTTAAAGCTTTCTAGGGATGACCCATCGGGGAATTGGAACTTGCGAGCTTCAACAAGTTTCTTCCATGAGTCTGGCTCCAGAATTTCAAGGTATTCGACCAAGTCAAAATCATCAAAAGAAATATCAATGCCCGCAATACGTAAAAATAGATGTGTATCATTGTGAGAAAGGTTGCAATAAAACATTTAGATGGCATTGAGATATATAATCGAATTGGTAGTGACAAGTTCATCAAGACATAGATCATGAAATAATGAATCATATTGTGAAAAAATAGCGAAATATATATGATGACCCGCATACACAGGACGTGATCGAAAATTACTAAACCACTCATTGGAAGCGTCTAGTAATACAAATATCCTGTCATCGTACGTGTTGGGGTCGAGTGGACGAGGTGGGTTGAACAACGGGTGAATAGGTTGTTGATTAGGTTGTTCAACGGGTTGTTCGACACGAGGAGGAGCATTCGAAGAGGACGCACCCTCGGTTTGAAGTCTCTTTCCTCTATTGAACAACTTGGGAGCCATAAAATAATGAAGAAAATTAAGAAAATTTAGATGGAGAGAAGTGTGAAAATATACCTCAATTTATTGATGAAAGATGAAAGAGAAGGGTGAGGGAATCCTTCTCCTTGAATTTTGAGAAGAAAGATGCACTAGGATGGAAGAACTAGGGTTAGGGTTTGAAAATAAGTAGTTTGGAGAAGTTTAGAAGGTGGCAAAAAGAAGAGGAGAACCCGGTTTTAAGTGTAAGGGCTCGAATGGTCGGAACAATTTTGGACCATTGGATCAACATTTGATCAGCGGCTGAGCCAGACCGAATTCGGCCCGAACTCTAGGTTAGGCAGATTTCAGCCCGAATTCTGGTTTCTGTAGCCAGAATAGAAATCAGGCTAAAAAGCAGTTTGATCAAATAAGTGAGACTAAAAGGAATACGATAATGGATAGATGCATATACAAAATGAGAAAAACTAAGTAGAGAATAGAAAAAAAATTCAATACTGAATCAAAGTGAAGTTTGAAAATTTGAATTTTAGCATGTGATAAATAGAAGTATACCATATAATAAACAAGAAATTATGCCACAATTCAATATTTTGAAGCTGCCATGGGTTAGCTGCAGGGGCCGGATCCCAGCTAGCGGTAGTCCTGAGGACTAGTACACCGTGTCGCTTAGGCTTTTACGCCTTGTTGTTAGAAGGACCCTTTCGGCTTGTACCCATAACAATTTTATCATAAAGAATCAAGACATAATCGATATTTACGCAGGTTACTTTAATGAATAACGGCTTCATCCAAAATTCCTAGTTCACGACAAAGAAAGTTGAAACGCTCTTCGGATAGTGGTTTTGTAAAGAAATCTGCTAGCTGATGATCAGTGTCAATAAATTCTAAGTTAATAGTGCCATTTTGCTGGTGATCAGACAAAAAGTGGTGACGTATTTCAATGTGCTTCGTGCGTGAGTGACATATGGGGTTCTTAGTGATATTTATAGCACTAGTGTTGTCACAAATATAGGAATGTGCATAAAAGATAAGTTATAGTCTTCAAGGGTTTGCTTCATCCACAGAATTTGTGCACAACAACGACCAGCTGCGATATATTCAGCTTCTGTTGTAGATAGTGCGACAAAATTCTGCTTCTTGCTAAACCAAGAGACTAGAGCCTTTCCTAATAAATGACATGTGCCGCTCGTACTTTTACGGTCGACCTTGGATCCGGCAAAATCAGCATCAGGTAACCGATGAGGTCAAATGATGTTGATTTGGGATACCATAGGCCCACTTTAACCGTACCCTTAAGGTATCGAAAGATACGCTTAACGGCAGACATGTGTGATTCCTTAGGATTTGCTTGATATCTAGCACACAGACAAACGCTAAACATAATATCAGGGCGACTAGCAGTTAAATATAGTAGACTGCCTATCATACCTCGATACTTACGTTGATCCACAGGTTTGCCACTTTTATCTGGTTCTAGTTTAGTTGTAGTAGCCATTGCAGTGCCGATTGGTTTGACGTTGTCAAGGTCAAATTTCTTCAGCATGTCCTTTGTATACTTCGACTGATAGATGAAAGTTCCATTTGATGTTTGTTTGACTTATAGTCCAAGAAAGTAATTGAGCTCCCCCATCATGCTCATCTCAAACTCGGTCTGCATACACTTGGCAAAATCTTGACAGAGAGTTTCATCAGTAGAACCAAATATAATATCATCAACGTAAATTTGCACTAAGAGAATAGTGTCTTTAAAAGATTTTATAAAAAGTGTAGTGTCAACTTTCCCTTTTGAAAAACCTTTTTTAAGCAAAAAATTGCTTAGCCATTCATACCAAGCTCTAGGGGCTTGTTTGAGGCCATAGAGCGCTTTCTTGAGCTTGAAAACATGGTCGGGAAATTTGTGATTTTCAAAACCAGGGGGTTGTTTTACAAAAAACTTCCTCCTTAATAAATCCATTCAAGAAAACACTTTTAACATCCATTTGAAACAATTTAAAATTTTGAAAGTTAGCAAATGCATAAAGCATCCGAATGGATTCCAATCTCGCAACAGGAGCATACGTCTCATCGTAGTCGATACCTTCCTCTTGGTTGTATCCTTGAGCTACTAGACGAGCTTTATTGCGTGTAACTGAACCATCTTCATTTACTTTGTTTCGAAAAACCCATTTAGTACCAATAATCGAGTGATTTACCGGCCTAGGAACAAGTTCCCAGACTTGGCTCCTCTCGAATTGGTTGAGTTCCTCTTGCATGGCAGAAATCTAAAACTCATCATTAAAAGCTTCTACAATGTTTTTTGGCTCAATTTGTGAAATAAAGGCAGTACTAGCAATGGAGTCTCTTAATGATGATCTAGTACTTACTCCGCACGAAACCTCACCTATAACCAAATATTCTGGATGTGATGGCTTGAAAGAGAATTTCTTTGGCAAGTCCTCCAGAGATTTGGTTTCAGTAGTGGTATTCATCGGAGTAGAAGTTGATGGCTCAACATCATCATCAAGAGTAGCTGCTGCACTGTTATCCTCATCGAAAGTCACGTTTGTAGACTCTTCCATAATTAGTGAGCGTTTGTTGAATATTCTATCTCTTGCTCTTGGCGGCATAGCCAAGAAATATACCATCGTCAGCTTTGGCATCAAATTTGCCTAAGTTGTCTTTGGTATTAAGGATAAAACATCACAACCAAAAACTCAAAAATATGAAACGTTTGGAGTTCTTCCAAACCAAAGCTCATAGGGTGTTTTCTTCGTAATAGGACGAATGAGCACCCTATTTAAAATATGGCACGCTATAATGACATCTTCAGCCCAAAAATATTTCGAAAGTGAAAATTTATTCAGCATGACTCTAGCCATATCGCCAAGAGTCCTATTCTTCCACTCCACAACACTATTTTGTTGAGGAGTTCTTGGACAAGAAAACTCATGATCAAAACCATTTAAATCGTAAAACTTTTTAAAATCAGTATTTTCGAATTCGTCTCCATGATCACTTCGGATTCGAGTAATCATGTAGCCTTTTTCGTTTTGAACCTTTTTAGCAAAAAATTTGAAAACTGAAATGACATCACTTTTGTTTGTAAGAAAGAAAACCCAAGTAAATCTAGAAAAGTCATCTACTATAACAAAAGCGTAGAGTTTTCCGCCAAGACTGGCTACTCTACTAGGGCTAAATAAATCTATATGAAGTAATTGCAAGGGTCTAGTAGTACTTACAGAGTTTATGGAATGAAATGAGGACTTGGTTGCTTTATTCAACTCACATTCGGCACATATCGTGTCCTTTTTGAATGTGATGTCGGGCAAGCCTCTAACTAGCTTCTTTGTCGATAGCCTGGATATAGTATCCATATTGGCATGACTAAGACGCTGGTGCCATAGTAATCTTTCATCCTTGTGAGCATAGAGCCATCTTCCTGTACTGTTACTATCTCTAGATAGATAGAAAATGTAAATGTTATCCTCTCTTATCCCTTCAAAAGCGATGTCTCCTGTTGACCTATCATAAATATGGCATTTATTTTGTCCAAAGTTAATATCATATCCATGATCAGCAAGATGACTTATGCTGAGCAGGTTTTGATTTAACTCGGTCACTAGGCAGACATCCTTTATTACAGGAGAGGGAGGATGACCAATAGTACCATTACCTATATTATATCCTTTTAGGTTATTGTCGAAGGATACATATCCTTCTCTCTTCATCGATAGTGATACGAAAAGATTTGCGTCTCCCGTCATATGTCGCGAGCATCCACAATCGAGAATCCACTTACTCTTAGTTGAGGAGGGAAGGTCCACCTACATCAAGAGTAGATGTGACCTTTGGTATCCAAGTTCTTGAGGGTCCTGAAAAGTTAGTTTTCGGCAACCATGCATATACATTCCTATCTACTAATCTCCTAACTCTACATTGTGGTGAGATATTTATGTGCAGCATGGTAATTATGTGTCATATGAGAATTATTTCTACGTGCATATGGTTTGTGTGCTTTATGAAAGTGGGTGTACATGTAAGCATGATTACGTGCTGTAGGTGGATGACGTGTTTGACTAGTATGAGTAGTGTTATGCTTTGTGTGTGTCTCATGTGATTGGGTTTGAGGTTGAGCAACCTGTTTTCCCAATCTAGTCTCTAATTTCTTAGAGACAGCCTGCAGTTCATTAATCTTAGTATTCAAACCATAAATCTTAGTGATAGAGATCTTGTGTCTATTCTTTTCTTCAGCAATCTCAGTGTTGAGTGCTGTGATCTCTTGTGTTTGCTTGTCAATACGTGCTTCGGCATCATATAGGCTTAATTTAAGCTTAGACACCTCATTTGTGACTTTCGTGGGTGAAGTGTCTCTAATATTATCAAGAAATAAGGAGAGTCTTTGAATCTCGACTTCATAACTTTTGATCTTCTCCTTGGCATATTTATATTTACCAATGACTTTCTTGTGGTCATTGAGTAAATCATTGAATGCATCGCCAAGTTCATCAAAAGTGAAATCATCGAGAGTTTCGCTAGTTACCTTGTCGGATGTTGCCATTAGGCATACATTGGCAGTATCTTGAGGAGAGTCCTTTTCTTCCTCGGAGTCACTAGCTTCGCTTTCGTGCCAAATGCTTGTGTTGGCATATTTTCTTGAGGAAGCCTTCTTGTATGGTTTCTCATATCGGTTGCTCTTCTTTGCGAATGGACAGTCTTTTTGGACGTGTCCAGTCTTCTTGCAACCGTAGCATATTGGCTCTTCTTCGTCATCTTCTTGTGGTTCCTTCTTTTTTCGATTGAAGCGAAGAAATTTCTTAAAGTTGCAGACAAGGAGAGCTTGATCATCACCTTCCGAGTTGTCGTCATCCGTCTCTTCAGGATCAGCCCTTCGTCGATGAGCTTTAAGAGCAATCTTCTTTGCCTTTGGAGCAGGCTCTTCGAAGTCTTTGAGGTCAAGCTCATGAGTCATCAGCTTTCCCATCAAAGTCTCCATGGACATAGTCGTGAGATCATTTCCTTCTATGATGGCTGTCACCTTAGGGTTCTAAATCTTTGGTATCCCCCTAAGTAGCTTGCGGATCTTCTCGTGATTTGTATATTGTTTGTCGAGAGAAGACAAGGGGTTGATGATGTTGAGAAATCTTGTAAACATTTGTGTGATCGTCTCATTTGGCTTCATCTTGAATGCCTCATTTTCTTGAGTGAGACGACTTATTTTTGACTCCTTGACTTGGGTGGTTCCTTCATGCGTCACTTCTAGAAGTCTCCATACTTTGTGAAAGGTGGTGCATGTTGAGACCCTGTTGAACTCATTCCTGTCTATAGCACAAAATAAAGCATTAATAGCTCTCGCGTATAAACTCACCTGTTTCTTTTCCTCGTCAGAATATTTGTCATGTGGTTTCTCAACGAGATCACCATTGACAACTATCCTGGCAGGCTTTTTGTAACCATCGGTAACAATGGTCCACAGGTCGAAGTCTAGCGTCTTGAGATAAAAGCTCATCCTTGTTTTCCAATAGGTGTAGTTTGTCCTATCAAATAGGGGAGGCCTATGAGTGGACTGCCCTTCACCGTGATTGGAAATCATGGATTGTGTGGTTGCCATAGATCAGCTCTAGGATGTTAGTCCTTGTTGAGAGAACATAGCTCTGATACCAATTGAAGAACAAATAGGCAACTCTAGAGGGGGGATGAATAGAGTTTATGACAATAATGTCCAATAAAAAATTAAACTCTTTCACCAATAGTAAATAATCAAATTAAATACAGAAATATTAAAGAGCGAGAAAGCATACGCAAACACAGCCGATTTTAACCTGGTTTCTCTCGTGGAGGACTAGTCCAGGCCTGAGAACTCTAGCTCAGGATTAAATCCACTATTTGTGAAATAGTAGTTACATCCCGTGCCTTTTCTTCAGAAGAGCACATCAACTTCTTACAAAGATCGCAGTGGCGATGCTTGGACTTTTCCAAGCGACTTCTTGAACTCTTGCACAAACTCCTAACTAAAAAGTACTGAGCACTTTGAGGCTTAGGGAGCTTATGGCTAGTTGATGAGAATGGTATGGCTTGTATAAGGCTTTAGAGAGAAGAGAAGAGAAGATTAGATGATTGAAAATATGAGAATTTATAGCCTATTTATAGGATACCAGATAGGCAGAATTTAGCCAGAATTTTGGGTCAAATATTCAAAAATTTGGCCGTTGGATAACTTGCATCCAGCCAACCCTAAAAATTAGGGTCCTGGATTTTAGGAGGCAGAGTTCGGCCCGAACTCTGTGTGGAGGCAGAGTTCGGCCCGAACTCTGTCTCCAGAGCATAGAACTGGTCCAATGGGTAAATGGGCTTATTTGGATTTTTGTGGAGCTTTTGATTTGAGGTATGGGTATAGGTTAAGTCTCAAATTGCTCAGTACGACTCAGTTTTCATATGTCTAGACTCAATAAAATTATAAAATACAGACTCAAAACATTGAGCATAGCAGGTGCGAGCTGTCGTCCGTCTTGTACTGAGTTCAGTCTTCATGTGTCGTATTGAAATATTACAAGTATCATGTCGTCAATTGTATCAATATTTGGTTGACTGCCACTAACCACATTATCCTTGCTTGGTATTCTATACTCATAGTATATAGTACACAACATATCATTGTTTATATTTGTAGATGTTAAGAGTTGAGTATGTATATCCTATAGCTAAAGTATGAGATATGTAGTATATATATATATGTTGAAGCTATGATCTAAATATAGCATTGATACCATACACCCTGACTAAGTCAAGACCTAAAAACTTAGTGAATAGCCCCAAAACCCTAAAAGTTTGACCTAGTTTGACTAGATAGTTGACCAAACCCTAGATGTTGACTTGGGTTGACTGAAGGTTGACCAGAGTTGACCAAGATTGATTTTGACCTAGATTGGCCTAGAAATCATGTAGATTGTATCGTAAACTTCATTTACCTTGTTTTAAACATATTATAACTCATATTGCTCTATTTTGGACATTGTGACTCCGGTGCAGACATCTGATATTATACTACTCTTTTTAGAATGTCAGACGAGTACATTCTCTGATAGTTCTCTCATTTACTTGTCAATTACTGTACTTCAGTTCTAGTTCTATGTGATTCTCTGTTACAACACGTATAGATATTTCTGGATTCATGTATGTGACACACATACCATCATATCTGGCCTCTATTACTGGAATTATTCTGGAATCATTGCTGGTATCATCATGTTTGGCTGGACTCATCTCGATTCGCGTGTCGAATTCTGGATTCACTTGTATTACGGGACGGGAAAATATTGAGTAAGACATGTAGACATATCCCAATTACTGGAACCACCCCTTTACTGGAATAAAATGGAATGCTAGCCATCCCATTCTTGGCCGAGTGTGCGATGTGCCTTATTACCTACAGCCGTTTATAAGTCGATCTCGGTATTTTAAAACACGCTGGTTAGTGTCGTACTATCTGGACTCACCCTGGATATACTATCTAGACTCACCCTGGATATACTATCTGGACTCATACTGTTTGGACTCACTGGGTTTTACACTTGATTTATACCATACCGTCTGGACTTATATCATGTTACTCTAGTTCAGCTAGATCGTATTTTACAGTCTTCATTGCCATGCTTCTCCTCTTTTTTAGTTACCTTACTTCCCTTGTACCTTAACTGTTTCTCTATATCATTACTTGTATAAACTGCCATGTTCATCAATATAACTGTCTATAACTGTTTTATAGTTCTTTGTCATTTACTTGGAATTTCTAGATGAGTTGTGCTCGTTCCTGTCCTGACTGGACCTGTTGAAAATATTACAGATGGTTGCCCAGAGGATACTTACCCTACTTGCCTTGGACCCGGTGCTGGACTAGCTACCTTTGGCCCCGACACCCAGGAGTGATCGGAAGATTAGTTTAGTCGACTTGCTTTAGACTTTCATTTGAACTTGTATTGTAATGAGTTGAGATCTTGACTTTGTTTTGAGATTGTTTGAGATATTATTATTTTAGTAGTTTATTAGAGTTGTTGTTGTTTTGGAGTTAGTATAGCTTTTGTGATTCTGTGTTATCATATTGTGCTTAGACCGTGATTGAGTATTATTATATCTTATACTTGTCCTCCGTTCGGAGTTGAGTTTTGACAAGTACATTATATATTTGCATGAGTTATTATTTAGATAGTAACCTTGTACAGCGTTTTACTGCCGATTCTGCGACATAGGCTGGGCGTTGTTACGCACTATGCCCTTACACAGGGTGCGGGTCGTGATACGTTTTTAGTAGTGGCCCATGCAGGTCGAGAGTCGCATTGGTACGATATCGGGGTAGTACGACAACTTAGTTGTACTGCTGCGAGCCTGCGATAGGAATGAGAGATAGGCTTAGCAGAGAGCGTACTCAATCACAAACTAGGAAATTTCTATGGATTTGAATCTACTGATATTTATTTAAATCTAAATAATCTATTTCATATTTGTCCTTCTTGATACTATCATCCTTGCACCGTTATTGACTTTCTTGTTTGATCTGTCTTCAGGATGGTGGAGACTAGGTCACATCGCTTCGTGCCAGCGAATACTGAGAGGAGTGCCACCTCTCGTCCGGTACAGCCTACAGCTGGGACTGCACCACTCCTTACGTCTGCTCACATAGGAGTATCTTCTACTTTTGGGGGTCCTCCTCCACCTGTTCCGAGGATTTCTCCAGTTATTCCCGATCTCCACCTGCGCTTCCGACCGATGCCACTCAGATGTTCGCATTCCTTCAGCATTTGATGGAGGCACAGCGAGCACAGGCTGAGGCATCGCAGCGCCAGTCGGAGGTGCTGAGGCAGAGCATAGAAAATACTCATCAGTTGGCTCTCGTAGCTGTTGAGAGGAGGGCATAAGCTCCTGTTAAGGATGCTCCTGTCCAGCAGCAGCAGGCGAGGCATGGTTCTGTCAAGGACTTCAAGAAGATGTACCCCAGGGAGTTCAAGGGAACCGAGGGCATCCTTTATGTCGATGATTGGCTGGAGGATGTGGAGCGGAGTCTGGGGCTGGCAGAGCTCCCCGAGAGGCTGTGGGTAACAGCAACAGCGAGTTAGTTCTTTGATATCGCCCTGACCTGGTACCGCTTAGACCCTTGTACATCGGTAAAAGGGATTACTTGGGAGAACTTCAGGAAAATGTTTAAGGAGAAGTTCTTCCCCGATGTGGCTCTTAGCACGTTGGAGGGCTAGTTCGCAGGACTGGTACAGGAGAACTCGTCGGTGGACGAGTATGCGGCGGAGTTCTTTCGCCTGAGCCGATTTGCCCCAGGGATGGTTCGGGATGAGGGAGAGAAGGCCCGCAAGTTTAGGATGGGCATGATCCACGCAGTTCGCTCTCGTACATCAGGGCGTCGCGAGGCAACTTTTGAGCAGATCCTGATGGATGCTCAGATAGCCAAGGAGGACCACGGTCTTAGGCCCAAGAGGGGCAGTAATATTTTGGGAGCTGGTTCTAGTGCGGGGCCGGCCAAGCGCCCTCACACTCAGCAGAGGCAGTTTCAGCAGTAGCCTCAGCTACAGCAGATGCAGGCACCAGCTAGAGTTCAACAGACCCAATATCAGCCTCGAGGACAGGACCGCATGGTATCGACTTGTGGCTACTGTAAGAAGTCAGGGCACGACTGGGAGCAATGTAGGAGGAGGTTGAAGGTTTGTTTCTTTTGTGGATCCGCTGCTCACCGGAAGATGGATTTCCCCACAGCACGTCCATTTGGCGGAGCACTGGATCAGAGAGGAAGAGCTAGGCTACCTGTGGCACAGAACCATGCCCAGCACCAGATGGGCAGGGCTTTTGCGCTGCCGGTCGAGGAGACCGACGCTATGGGTGATGGGTTAGCAGGTCTGTCTTTCATGTTCTTCTTTCATCCTGTTGTGTGATTCCATTAGTACTTGTCAGGATTTCTTGTGATATGCTAGATAGTGTAGTTACCCTATTCGAGACTTTGATATCACGACCAGTAGGACCACAAATTGTATGTTTTTAGATATAGAATTTGTTGACCTTGATTGTTGGGGGTTTAACCTAGAAGGAGTACGACCATTTTAATTTCGAGGACGAAATTTTTCTAAGGAGGGTAGAGTTGTCAACCCTAGTTTTTAGAAATAAGGGTAATTTTGAAATTTTGTAATTATAATCATTTAATAATGATATTTAAATCATATTATGATTTTTGGTAATTTTTAATCAATTTAAAACTATTTAAAATAATAAATTATAATTTTGATGGTTAACTAGTTAAACCCTAGTTTTGCTAAGCCTAGAGACTAACCATGACCAAGGGAGCCTAGTCATGTGATTAGGATGACTAATTACAATTTTTATGTCTAAGGATATTTTGATCATTGTTGACTTATTAAATCAAATGAATTTTGATTAATTAATATTGTGCTAATTGAATTGTTAGAGACTAACCTAGAAGCTTAACCTAATCTAGATTAGTCTTGAGGTTAGAATCATGGTTAGAACATTCCTACTAAGTGCCAAGGTTAGTAATATCTAGATATTCCTAAGTAGGATATTTATCCCTTAGGATATTTGTGAAAAAGAAGGCCTTAGGACTAATTGAACCAATAGGAAGGCTTGGAATTGGGTGGACAAGCCCTAGACACTCATCTACATCTAAAATATAACCCTAATTCATCTAATGACCAGCCATCAAGTGCCTCCCCTTTAAATAGCAACCTATTAAGGATCTTGTCTCTTTTTACACAATAGAGAAGCCCTAATTGTTCTTCCCCAAATTCTTTCCCCTAATATCCAAATTGAGTCCAAATTGATCTAATCAATTGCATCATCACCCTCTACCATAGTGGAAGCTAGTAGAGGCTTGCTAGCAAGGATTTGGAGTGCTTTGGGCAATTGGAGTTCAAGGGGGAAACACTCTTTTTCATCTTTGTATTGAGATATACTCTCAATAGGTAAATACCATGAAACCTATATTAAATCATGTTTTATTTTCATAGATACATCCATTTAGGGTTCCCTTAGGTGTAGCCCAAGTTTGGTAGGAATTCGAGTCCATTTCGTGTTAGTATCAGACACGTATCGGTGTTTTTAAATAAGTATTTGGTAAAATGCCACATAGAAATGGATTTTAGTAATTTGTAAAAATAATTACATGTATTTATAGCTAATTAGGTGTAGAAAATATATCAAATCGACTGAGTTAATTTTAGGGATGTTTGGACACTGTTTTAGGGCACGGACACACAACACGAGACACCGTACGGGGCTCGTGCGGCTCCCCTGCTGCTCGGGGTCGACACAGGACACGACACGACACGAGACACCATGAAAATTAATGGAGACGTGGAGGCAATGTCTGAAAACATGGTCCGAAAGTTTCATTGGTATCGTCGAGTGGTTAGAGAGAAAATCAACCGGCACTGATTTTGTACAGTGCTGTGTATCCTAATTTCGAGCCACTGAAACGGATCTCGTGTGAAGACACGATACGACCCCGAATCAATACAGACACCTAGACACCAAGCCCTATATCCCCTCTACACGTGTGCATGAGCTCGACATACTTGGTAGGACACACGTGTCCCTAGCTCACTCGACACGCGTGTACGAGGCTGTACCTTTGCACAGTTTCTGTCATATGTTGACACTCGTGTTTGACATGACTTGGACACAGTTTTTACACACCATGGACATGTGTGTATCACACACACTCGACCCCTCCTGACATATGTTGTATGTTTTGATTTTGAATGATTTGGTTTCGAATTCGATGCATGTCTGATACATACATATATATAGGTTTTGGTTTTGTGTTTAATAAGTTCAGATTCTTTTGGTTTGGGTGTCAGTCCATGTTCCCATTACCTAGGTAGCTTAGCAGTTTTAATCCCCTGCATCATGTTAGTTCAGATCAGGCTTCTAGATGTAGTCCATTCATATTCATGATCAGTCCTACCACATCCTACTAGCCTATTTCCCTACTTTACATTTGAGCACAATCATCCTCTTAGATGCATGCTAAGAACACATGCTTTAAGTTTAGTTTCCTACTTATAGTGATGTCCTGCATCCTTTACAGGATGTGCAAATATGTATACATGGGTTCAGTCATGGGTTTTGACCCTCACTCCATAATTGGTGTTCAGATCCTTGTTTATAATATATACCCCCTTCATCCATTTGGTTTAGTATTTGATGTCAGTAGAGATTAGGATACTTTCAGTTCTAAGTATCTAGTCGCAGTTACTAAATGTATCATTCTCCTCCTTGTGATATCAGTCCATTTGATGTACCATTAGATTCATCCTTTTACCTATTCTTGAATCAGTCCTAAACACACATGTTACTCCTTTGTACCATGCTTTTAACCTTACAAATCATGTTAATCTCATCTGCCTAATCCCTACAGTTATTTTAAGACCTACTTTACTGTCCAGTTCACATTTCATAGAGCTAACCACATTATCCTTGCTTGGCATCCCATACTCATAGTATATAGTACACTACATATCATATGTTTATATTTGTAGATGTTAAGAGTTGAGTATGTATATCCTATAGCTAAAGTATGAGATATGTAGTATATATATATGTTGAAGCTATGATCTAAATATAGCATTGATACCATACACCCTAACTAAGTCAAGACCTAAAAACTTAGTGAATAGCCCCAAAACCCTAAAAGTTTGACCTAGTTTGACTAGATAGTTGACCAAACCCTAGATGTTGAGTTAGGTTGACTGAAGGTTGACCAGAGTTGACCAAGAGTTGACTTTAACCTAGATTGGCCTAGAAATCATGTAGATTGTATCGTAAACTTTATTTACCTTATTTTAAACACATTATAACCCATATTGCTCTATTTAGGACATTGTGACTCAGTTGCAGACATCTGATATTACACTACTCTTTTCAGAGTGTCAGGCGAGTACATTCTCTGATAGTTCTCTCATTTACTTGTCAATTACTGTACTTCAGTTCTAGTTAGTTCTATGTGATTCTCTGTTACAACACGTATGGATATTTCTGGATTCATGTATGCGACACACATACCATCTTGTCTGGCCTCTATTACTGGAATTATTCTGGAATCATTGCTGGTATCATCATGTTTGGCTGGACTCATCTCGATTCTCGTATCGAATTCTGGATTCACTTGTATTGTGGGGTGAGGAAATATTGAGTAAGACATGTAGACATATCCCAATTACTGGAACCACCCCTTCACTGGAAATTGGAATGCTAGCCATCCCATACTTGGCCAAGTGTGCGATGTGCCTTATTGCCTACAGCCATTTACATGTCGATCTTGGTATTTTAAAACACGCTGGTTAGTGTCATACTATCTGGACTCACCCTGGATATACTATCTGGACTCATCTTGGATATACTATCTGGACTTATACTGTTTGGACTCACTGGGTTTTACACTTGATTTACACCATACCGTCTGGACTTATATCATGTTACTCTAGTTCAGCTAGATCATATTTTACAGTCTTCATTGCCATGCCTCTCCTCTTGTTTAGTTACCTTACTTCCCTTGTACCTTAACTGTTTCTCTACATTATTACTCGTATAAACTGCCATGTTCATCAATATAACTGTCTATAACTGCTTTATAGTACTTTATTATTTACTTGGGATTTCTAGATGAGTTGTGCTCGTTCCTGTCCTGACTGGACCTGTTAAAAATATTACAGATGGTTGCCTGAAGATACTTGCCCTACTTGCCTTGGACCCGGAGCTGGACTAGCTATCTTTGGCCCCGACACCCAGGAGTGATCGGGCGATTAGTTTTAGTAGACTTGCTTTAGACTTTCATTTGAACTTGTATTGTAATGAGTTGAGATCTTGACTTTGTTTTGAAATTGTTTGAGATATTATTATTTTAGTAGTTTATTAGAGTTGTTGTTTTGGAGTTAGTATAGCTTTTGTGATTCTGTGTTATCATATCGTGTTTAGACTGTGATTGAGTATTATCATATCTTATACTTGTCCTCCGTTCGGAGTTGAGTTTTGACAAGTATATTATATATTTGCGTGAGTTGTTGTTTAGATAGTAACATTGTACAACGTTCTACCGCCGATTCTGCGGCGTAGGCTGGGCGTTGTTACGCACTGTGCCCTTACACATGATGCGGGTCATGACACACTTTAATGGGTAGTACAGCTTTATTTTTAGCCTCTACATACGTGTGTTGAAATATCGTGTTCGATGTATGAACGGGCTAGGGGTAAATCCGGTACCCTGCACGTGTCGTGTGAGGTTGCTATTCTCCACGAAAGACAATGGGGATGGAAAGGGTAGTTCACACGTCTAATAGGATATTTTCCCGCCCGACTAGTACTCATGGACTCGAACAAGTCATGAACACGGTAAGCATGATAATCAAGAATGTAATAAGTAGAGATCCAAGATACTAACTCGTGTGACCAGCGTGTCAACAAGCAAGAGAAGCAAATGTGTACATGTAATGGAAAAACTATTAGGAATTGAAAGCAATATATATATACTTGCCTGGGGTCCTTTGCTGGTGAAATCGACAATTCCATTGCGTTCGGAATAGTCCAGTTGGCTAGGGTAGTACACAAACTAACAATCCCCAACCACTCAGTTAGCCACAAAGTCAACTCGTGCAACAGTCTCTGGATGCTGAAACAGACATCACCAATACGTTTGGTATAAAAGAAATATCTAAAAATGCCTACCCAAAAGTTCAATTCAGGACACAGAGGAAAAATCGTAATTTTGGGTCAAAACGATGGCCGCCATTGGACCCGCTTTGCTCCAAAAAATGTGTCAATATCTACTGTCTCTAAAAGTTATCAAACTCTATGTCTACGGGTCCGGTTTGACGATACGAACCCAACCGTATGTCCAAAGTTGGATTCAGATAGGCCATGCACAAATTTGCCCGTTGGATCAGGTCGCGGGCCGGACAAAATAGCGTTCCGGGAGACCTTCTCAGAATCGAACCAAACCTGATATACAGGACCAGAAAAATGACACGGTCCTGTTGGCATAATTTTTGTTTCGAGATGACAAACGTGCACGAAGTTATGGGTTAGTTTGCAAAAGGACCAATACGGGGTATCTCGATGGATACGTCTCGATTTTGTCGCGTACACACAGCGAAATCGAGTTCCGTCGAATCCCACATGTCGACAACATTTATACGTGTCTTTGGATGCTTGTGGGTTACAACTACGTCGCCCGATTTGTCGGGACGTACGCCGTATCGGGGAAAATTCCCAAAATTCTTAATGTTTTAAAAACAATTTATTGTCAATTTTGGGAAACCAATTTCTCTGCGCACAGTCGATGAAATCGACTTAGAGTTATGAAATCCTATATGTTATCTTCAAGGTTGTTCAAGTAGAGTTTGGGTTTCCTAATTGGATCAACCAATTTTGGCCTTCCAAAATGGATGTTTGACAGCCCTGTTTCTGTTTATGAAATAGGTTTTAAATTGATGTTCGTGTCGATTTTTCATAGAGTTTTAATCTATTTTAGTTAAAACTAATTGATGGGATTACGAGACATATAGTTTGTGATCAAACCAAAAAAGACGTTCGTGAAACGATCGATCGATGAAGGAGATGTGCCGCCACGAAGTTGCCTCCGTACGACAGCAACTGCTGCTGTCACTGCTCTGTGCTGCTGCTGCCGCTTCTGTGCTCGGCCGTGCCTGACTGGCAGCCATTGCGGAGGCGCACGACGGTGTACAGGCCGCCTAGGGGTTCGGGGGTGGCATGGCTTTAGGGTTAGTGTCACGACCCGCACCCACCGTGAGGGTACGAGTACGTAACAACGCCCAGCCTACGCCGCAGTGTCGGCGGTAGAACGCTGTTCTAGGTCATGAACTATAACTAGCATAATATGAATACTCTCCATAAGGAGGCCAACACAGAGGTACAACTCAATCACAATCTAAGATAGAATGATAAAGATAGATAAACATGAAATCCAAAAGAGATACAAGAGATAGAAGTCTAAGTGTCTAAGATACATAATCCTAGAAATACATCTCAAAACTCAAATACAGTAATCCACAAGTAAATACAACTCAAGACAACTAAAATAACTATCTATACAATCTCTACTGTGTCTCCTCTAGGCTAGCAGGCAACCTCCAAGCTATCTGTAAAATTTATCAACAGGTCCAGTCAGGACAGGAACGAGCACATCTCATCTAGAAAACCCAAGTAAATGACAGAGAACTATAAAGCAGTTATAGACAGTTGTATTGATGAATATGGCAGTTTATATTCAGGTGATGGTATGGAGAGACAGATAAAGTACAAAGAAAGTAAGTAACTAAACAAGAGAAGAAATCATAGCAATAAAGACTGTAAAATAAAATCTAGCTGAACTAGAGTAACATAATGAGTTCAGATGGTACAATATAAGTCGAGTGTAATCCCAATGTGAGTCTAATATAAGATGAGTCGAATGTAATTCTAATCATTATTCTAATAAGGTGAATCGAATAAGGTGATACGAATAAGGTGATACGAATAGTGATTCACATGATGTTCTAATAATGATTCGAATAAATTCTCCAAGTGTGTTTTAAAATACTTAGTTAGACATGTAAACGGCTATGGGTAAATCCGGCACATCACACACCTGGCCGGGTGTGGAATGGCTATCGTTCGAATATATTCACAGGGGGTGGTTCGAATAGTGGGAATGTTCACATGTCTAATCAAGTATTTCCCCACCCATCTAATACAAATGAATCCAAAATCCGACACATCAATCGAATAAAAGTCCAACCAACATATGAAGATACGAATAGGGTGATTCGAATAGTGATTCGTATGGTGATTCGAATAATAGAGGTAAGACAAGTAAGTATGTGTGTCGCATACATGGATTCAAAAATAAAAATACGTGTTTGTAACAGAGAATCACATACAGCTAACTAGAACTGAAGTACAGTAATTGACAAATAAATGAGAGAACTATCAGAGAATGTACTCGCCTGATGTCTGAATGTCCAAAATAAATATACTGTCCGAGGAGAGGTGTCTGGCTCCTAATTAGAACAGCACAAGTCACAACATGTCCAGAAGGGTAATATAAAGCACTACAATGTATTCTACATGAATCTAGGTCAAACTAGGCCAAAGTCAACCCTTGGTCAACTCTGGTCAACTGCACTAGTCAAACTAGGTCAAACTAGGTCATGTCCTAACCCAGTAAGTCTTACTAGGCCTAACCAAGACTATCCTAGCAAGTACACATCAATACAAGGCTATACAAGCCAACATACACCCAACTCTATATAGCATGCAATTATTCAATACTCAAATAGGCAAGAATTCACATTGGATATACACTAGGTAATCTATTACTTTAAGCTATATATGTCTACACATATATAAACATGCATATATTAGTATTCAATATTAGGTCTATAATCATGGCATTTCAAATGGTTATATAAACTTATATATTACAACACAATATGCTAACATATATATAATATACATACATAGCTAAGTTAACTATATTCATAAATACTTATTTAAGAGGCTATGTATGTGTATGTGAATATGGCAAAGGGGCAAGTGAGGGTTAAATGAGCATACATAGTGTATACATATCAAAGAGTGTCAAAGTGTAAGTGAACAATATGTCAAGTGTGATAGTGTCAACATAGTGTAAGGGGGTACATGAGGTAATATAGGATTTGTGTTAACATAGAACATTATATCTCATTAACTTGTATATTGTATACATTACATCTATTATTACATTACATTCATGCTTGCATTCATTCATCATTCATTTATTCTCTTGCACTACTATATGCACCATACATTACATACTATGGAACCTACATATTCATTACAAGCCATACTTATACATGCTTACATTAGATAGGATACTTATACCTTATACATCATTTATTTAAACATTTACTCATGCTTGCATTCTCTATTTAGTTACATAATGTATATACATTAACATGGATTAAAATCAAATAGAATATTATATTACACACAAGGGTGCACAAAATGTATATGCCGAATAGCAACTCCTACTAATAATGAATACTGTACCATCTCAACATGAATTAAACTCTATGATTAAAGTATGTTATAGATCTATGTGTTAGCTTTCCGAAACTTTAAACGGATCGCGTTTTTGTTTCCGGAAACTCCCGGAATCGCAAAAACACCGAGAATGCGTTTGTCTTTCGTACAGCTGACACTCAAATAATTCTTCAGAAAGTTACAGAAAGAATTAGGCCTATTAATACATGTTTTTGGAAATCTAACTTCAATACGCTTCTTTTAAAAAAAATGGAAGATTAAACCGAGCTTTGAGCTAGAAGTTATGATATTTCGAAGTTAGGGCTGAAATTAAAAATGTGGATAAAAATCATGACGGATTTAGATAGTTTGAGCCAAAAAATACACAATATATATCCTAATTATCCACAACAACAATAGCAATAATAATATGAGAAACCACACTCACAAACTTGATTATATAATCATCATGAACCATTTATTACATATATAAATATAGATACACTCTCATTACAATATATATATATATATATATATATATATATATATATATATATATATATATATATATATATATATATATATATATATATATATATATATATGTAACATGAACACATCCACAACACAAAGGACACTCCTATGACCTCCAAATGGACACAAAATGGACACAAATGGAGATACAACCATGGGGGTCATTCCTATGGGTTCAAAATAGACCTATATGCATGAGGAAATGAAAAGGAGAAGGGATTTATACCTCCCGGTAGATCGAATCGAAGAAAAACCTTCCCGGAGCGACACCGACACGTAGAGATTCCAAAAGGACACGAACGAGCTTCGAATCCTCCCAAACTTGGGTAGCTTCCTCCTTGACTAGAATGGAGAAGGAAAGAAGAAGATTTGGTGGTGAAATAGAAGAATTTGGTAGAGAAATTGCTAGGGATTGCTCTCTAGGAATTTGGGGAAGAACAAGAGAGAGAAAAATAGATGGATAATGACAAATGGGAGGCTCAACCCTATCCTTATTGTGGCTGGCCATAAATGTGGTTTTGTCCTATTAGGAAAAGTCCAAAAGCCCCTACTAACCTATTCTATGAGTATTAGGAAAGGGCTAATTGGTTGGGGCTAAATTAGTCATTCTAAAGTCTCTAATCACACTAACCTTATCCATAATAATTAATCTAACCTCTAACTAAAATATTTCTATCATGTGGACTAAAATTAATATCATGTGGGCCATGCCTAACTAGTGTGTGGGTCCCACTAGAGTCAAACTACCCCCGGATCCCCGTTTCAAGTCGGATTGAGTTGAAATTCGAACCCGACTCAAATAATCCCAAAACAATATCATAAATAATAAAATAATATCAAAATAATTTAAAAAGGTCAAATGCAAAAATATCCTTAGGCCAAAAATGACATTAAAATATCATAATCACATGGTTAGGCTGTAGGTCAAACAGTCTCTAGGGTTTCACTAGCAAAACGTCAAAACCACAAGTCATTGATTTAAATAATGTTAAAATGATTTAAAATCACCAAAAATCATATCATGAATTAAATATCATTATTAAAATAATTATAAACATGAAATTTCAAAATTACCCTCAATCAGAAAATTAAAATAAAATGAAAAAAAATCAACCCAAAATTTAGGGTGCTTACAGTTAGGGCTTGGGTTGCGAGAAATTTTCCTCCTCTCTTTCGTTATATATTTATATATATATAGCGATGCCCGCTGCTATATGCCTCTGGGGTCGGGTCTGCTTGGGGGGCCGGTTGTTTTCTTTCTTTCTTTTTTTTTTGTTTTCCTTTTCTCTTATATATATATATATTCTCTTAAATATATATATATATATATATATATATTTTTTTTCTCTTAAATATATATATATATATATATATATATATATATATATATATATATATATTCTCTTAAATATATATATATATATATATATATTCTCTTAAAGGGGGCCGGTTTGTTTTCTTTCTTTCTTTCTTTTTTTTTGTTTTTTTGTTTTCCTTTTCTCTTAAATATATATATATATATATATATATATATATATATATATATATATATATATATATATATATATATTAAAATATATATATATATATATATATATATATATATATATATATTTTAATATATATATATATATATATTATATATATATATATATATATATATATATATATATATATATATATATATATATATATATATATATATATATTGCGATGCCCGCTGCTATATGCCTCTGGGTCGGGTCTGCTTGGGGGGCCGGTTTGTTTTCTTTCTTTTTGTTTTAGTTTTTTTTGTTTCCTTTTAGTTATATATACATATATATATATATATATATATATATATATATATAAGAAATATAATATATATATATATATATATATATATATATATATATATATATATATATATATATATATATATATATATATATATATATATATATATATATATATATATATATATTTTAAAAGGAAATTCATAGCCAAAAAACGAAAAGCACCCTAGGTGCGGAACAGGCCCACAAGCTGGGCGGCAAAAAAGAAAAGGCAAAGGAAATTCAAAATGCAGACTGATGGGGGGGGCACGTGGTAGCCCGCGCGGGTCCCGAGGGATCTGCTGTCCGCGCGAGAAATGGAGCGAACGGCGCGGGCCCCAAGGGAGAGAGGCCCGAGGGGGCACGAAACCCCTGACGACTGCGGGGCCCGAGGAGGGAGGGGGGTTCCTCGGGGCTGCCGGGCCGGCGTTGACCACGACAGGCTGGAAGGCCGCGGCGGAGCCTCGGAAGGATGGACGGAGGGAGGGCCCATGCCCCGGGGGAGGGAGCACGTCGAGACGTCCTCGACGAGACCACGGCGAAGGGGCGGAAGAGGAGGGAGCCAAGGCGGGAGGTCCGCCGCCGCCGGTAGGAGGAGGGGAATGCCGTCGGAGGAGAGGGAAGGACTCTGCGCGCTCCAGGGGGAAGCGGCAACAACGGCAGCCGCGGTTAGAGGGACGGAGGGACGGTGGGAAGGGGTCGCCGGAGGAGGGATCCTCCGGGAGGAGCAGGGTCCGGGGCTAGGTCCGAGGAAGGGGACCGACGAGGAGGGAGAGAGAGCTGATCCGCGGGAGGCACGGAGGGCGGGGACGGCCAGAGGGGGCGCCGCTGCGGCCTATATATATATATATATATATATATATATATATATATATATATATATATATATATATATATATATATATATATATTGCGATGCCCGCTGCTATATGCCTCTGGGTCGGGTCTGCTTGGGGGGCCGGTTTGTTTTCTTTCTTTTTGTTTTTTGTTTTTTTGTTTCCTTTTCACTTATATATATATATAAGAAATATATTTATATATATATATAAAATATATATATAAAATATATATATATATATATATATATATAAGAAATATAAATATATTTCTTATATATATATAAGAAATATATTTATATTTCTTATATATATATATATATATATATATATATATATATATATATATATATATATATATATATAAGGTAACACTTTACGTGTATTTATTCAATCGTTATTCCTACAAATATATATAACCTAAAATCTCCAAAATGCACCAAGATATTTTAGAACAAAATAAATATTAAATTTATTAACAATAACATAATTATTAGATATACACCATTATTCGTACCCTTGTATATTATATCATTAAAATGAAATACAACGTACACACCAAATATATTGACATGGACATCTCTGGACACACTCGGTTCGGGTCCAGTTTGACTAGGTTAGCACAATCGAATCTCTTAAGAAGTCATAATATCAATAAATAACTAATTAAATTATTTATAGGTGTCAAGTCTCAACTTTGATTGGTTTTCCTAGTTAGAACTGACATATGGCGCGACCTTCCCTACCATGGCTAAAATACTAGTCAGAGCACTCAACTACACTCTCCGTGCCAAAATTATTGGTCATCTTGCACTCGAAAACTTAGTCATGAATACGGCATTCTATCATAATAACTATTTAGTTAAAATATTTATAAATTTCCAAAATTACCATTTAATTCAAATAAATAATAAAAAATATTTTAAAATTTCGGGAATAGGGTTTACAAAACTACCCACCTTAGAAATAAATTCGTCCTTGAATTTAGGAACTACTAGGATAGGCGGACTTGGTTGATTGGCGCAAAGATAGAAATTTTTTGGATAAGGAATATTGATCAAATAGGTGAAAAGAAAGGGAAAAAAATTTAGGGTTAGGATTTTGGGAGTTATGGATTTGTGGGAAAAAGAACAAGGATAAGCCTCCTTAAATAGGCATTGGATTCCTACTTAGTTAAGAAGTAAAGCTGCTAGTAGATAATTCTCCTATACATTTAAATAAATTATAAAATAAAATTTGATCTAATCAAAATTCCATTTATGATAACAATAATAATTTAAAGTAATATTACAATATTTTTAAATATTTTAAATCGTGTAAATTTAAATATTATTCATCAATCCTTGTTGGTCAAAGATAATAACAAATATTTTCAAGTAAGTAATTCAAGTTTAATAAAATGAGTCGCTAGGATAATTGAAAATAATAGTTGTTATTTATCATAATAATTTGAATAATATTTTAAAATCACATAAATTCAAATATTATTTATAACTAACATTACCAAATCAAAGGTAATAATATTATTTCTAATCAAGCATATCAAATTATAGTCAAACAATTAATCACGATGATATTTGAAAACAATATTTCATATCCTCGAAACAAATTGAATATCATTTAAAACAATTCAAAATATATTAATCAAAATCTTATTTAAGAATAAATGGACAAATTAGAAACTTTGTATTAAATAATTTTACTGTCAAACTACTTATGATTTTTAAAATTAATTAAAAACCAAATCTTTTCAAAATATCGATAATAGAAAATAAATATTATTTTTAACTAGAAATATATATTTAAAACTACAAATAAAATAAATAAATAAAAGTTTTGAAAACTCGGGAAGTGGGTTTACAAATCTACCCACCTTAGAAAAATTTTGTCCTCGAATTTCAAAGGGCACGATCAGGTATGACTAAGAACGTAACTACGAAACGAAATTTTCAATCGATATGAATGAGAATGACGATTGATATAATCGAGAGAATGATATGATTCATGATCAAATTAGTCACGCATAATCGCGGATAAAATTAAAAGAACATGTGGTTTGGCATGATCTAAATATATTATGATTGAGTCACGATCAAATTTTGTTTTAAGGAGGATCAAGGAAATTGGTTTAACATGAACAATTGTTTAGGCACGATCAAAATATGACCAATTTACATGGTCAAAGGATCTAGTCAAATCAAAATCTAAGCATGCCTAAGGATAGAAGCGAAATAGGATTAGTTAAAAAGTCATTAGGCACGATTAACTACTAATTGATATTATGTAAGCATGATCGACGATCAAAAGTTAGACAATGTCTAACGGGATTAAAATCACTTAGATATAAGGATGAGGTAGTTACGATCAAGGCTAATTATGCCAGTCATCCAAGCATGATAAAATTTGGCACGAGTATGAATATGATTAAACTAAACATGATCAGGGCTGGAATAAATCTAAACATTAGCAATAATAGAGTTTGAAATATAGGTACGACTAGGACTATAGTCCAATAGTTTAGTCACGATCAAAGTCGTTTAGGAACGATCAAAATTTAAATCATTTTAGCACGATCAACAAGTTGAGGAAAATTGTTTAGGCATGATTATAGAGTCAAGACCTAGGTATGACTATGATTCTAGTAAGATGGAATCAAAATATACTAAATGGTTACTAGGAAGGAACTAATAGGATGGTAAGAGAGAGGCTACAAGGCTTATCGAGAAGACATACAAAAAAATAGGATACGAAATCAAATTGAAATGAGGGTGTAATAGTCATTGCCAATAAAAGATATAACATGTTTGGTATCCGAAAATCGTATGCATATCTGAAGTCATTTCACCGAGAATCCATGCCTCGCCAGTGTACATCTGGCTGCAGAAAATCCTTAATTTTATGACTCAAATATGATATCGTATCGAATATTTTATTACCTCTACCAATATTAACATACAACTCACAGGTCAAAATAGGGAAACTAGGACATAGTTTTAATAACATTCGATAACTTACACTTACTCAAAATTACTTCAACTTGGGGATCATGCCATGCCAGTGCGCTGCTGGCTGCAGTGAACCCGCAGTCTCGATAATTCAAATAAGTGGCAACAATGCGCTGCTGTCTTGCCACTGTAAGTCAACGATCATTCTTTCAACTATACCCGTAAAATTTCAAGGAACTTCTAAAATTTTGAAACAAATTGATCATGATAGAGAAAGCTAGAATTTCAAACAAATTGATCATGATAGGAAGAGTGCACGTATCTGTCCTTGAAGTTAAAGTATCAGTTTGAAAATAAAATGATCAATGAGGTATCACTTTTGAAAATCAAACGATCGAAAATTAAAGAAGACGACTGGAGATTTAATATATATATATATATATATATATATATATATATATATATATAATTGAAGCAGGTTAGGCTCAAAACTCAATAAACGTAGATAGAATATTGATTTTTTAGAAACTAATTACTTATGCAAATGAATAAGTAGTACGACCTAGGCAAATAATTCAAACAATTTCCAAGGTGATCAAGATAGGAGAAGTGTAAGTATTTGTCCTTGAATGAAGATATCCATTTTCTGAAAATCGGGTGACTGATTAGGAAGAAAATGATCGAAGACAAGAGAAATATAAATTTCAATTTCAATTTCTCTAATATCCAAGATCGAGGGAAACACACACACACACACACACACACACACACACACACACACACACACACACACACACACACACACACATATATATATATATATATATATATCTTGAATTTTAGCAAAACTGAGTCAAAATAAAATATATGGGTAATTGGATTATGTTAAGCTCAAAAGTCAACGGACAGAAATAGTATATTGACTTTAGAGAATATAATAATTTATGGCTAATGGAACATAAATAAGCAATACAGATCTTACAAGATGATTAGAGAAGACAAATAATAAAATTGCATAAAGGATCAGGATTGGAAAATGAATCTTAGAAAGTCCTAATTTACTAGGTGAATAGTCTACCCTCCTTAGATCCTATCGTCCTGCAATAGTGTATCTATAGAAATTTCTCAAGTTATCTAAATTTAATAATTCCTTACCTAAATTACATGACCTATATAACAATCCTTAACTACCCCACAGTCAAGTTGAATAAGGGACTCATATTCCTAGTCATCCTCCTAAATCAATTCAATCCTACTTGTGAGTGAGCATTTCCTAGTCTCAGGCTTGCAGTAGTACGACTAACATAGGTACTACCACGAGTTCGTAATCTTTTACGAAAATTGACCTGCATTGGCCACCATAAAAACTTGTCACGACCCGCACCCGCTTTTTGGGATACGAGTGCATGTCCAAGCCAGCCTACGCCGCAGTATCGACGGTAGAATGCTGTCTAGCCACAATGCTCAAAATCTCATAATTAATAACTTTATTTCTCATTAAAAAAACTAACCAATTTACAATATTCACAAATTTTACATTAAAGGAAAAGTATAATGTTCTTATAAATATTGAAAATGACTACAACACATCTATCTAACTAATCTCTAGATTTTGACCTGCAAATACACCCGTATCTCCCCATGGCTAAGAGTTGTCACGATTAACCTGAAAAAAGTTAGTTTCCAGTCAGTAATGGAACAAGCACACAGACTGACAGGCTATTCGTAACATAGTAGAATTTGTAATACATAAAAATAGCATATGTGAAATAAAACTAGATAATAAACTGATATCATGTCATATCTAGAATGAAGCAGAAAATATACAACATGATATATCAACTAGAAGAAAAATATGTAAATAGGGTTACATGGCAAGAGGTGAAGAAGACAAGAAAAAAATGAATAAAGAACAACTATCTACGTGTTTTGAAATATCGTGTTCGACGTGTGAACGACTAGGGGTAAATTCGACACCTCGCACCTGTCGTGTGCGGTTGCTATTCTCCACGAAAGATAATGAGGATGGAAAGGGTAATTCACACGTCTACTAGGATATTTCCCTGCCCGACTAGTGCTCATAGACTCGAATAAGTCACAAACACGGTAAGCATGATAATCAAGAATGTAATAAATAGAGATCCATGGTACTAACTCGTGTGACCAGCGTGTCAATAAGCAAGAGAAGCATATGTATACATGTCATGGAAAAACTATTAGGAATTGAAAGCAATCAGTATATGTACTTGCCTGGGGTCCTTTGCTGGTGAAATCGATAATTCTATTGTGTTCAAAATAGTCCAGTTGGCTAGGGGTAGCACCTAAACTAACAATCCCAAACCACTCAGTGAGCCACAAAATCAACTCGCACAACAGTCTCCAGATGCTGAAATAGACATCACCAATACGTTTGGTATAAAAGAAATATCTAAAAATGCCTACCAAAAAGTCCAATTCTAGACACAGGAGCAAAATCATAATTTCAGGCTAAAACAATATATTGTACCCACTTTGCTCCGAAAAGTGTGCCAGTATCTACTGTCTCTAAAAGTCATCAAACTATATGTCTACGTGTCCGATTTGACGATACGAAAGTTGGATTCCGGTGGGCTATGCACAAATTCGTCCGTTGGATCGGATCACGGGCCCGCCAAAATAGCATTTCGGTCGACCATCTCAGAATCGGACCAAACTTGGTATACAGGATTAAAAAAATAATACGGTCTTGTTGGCACAAGTTTCGTCTCAAGATGACAAACATGTACGAAGTTATGGGCTAGTTTGCAAAAGGGCCGATAAGGGATATCTTGACGGATATGCCTCGAATTTGTCGTACACACAGCAAAATTGAGTTCCGTTGAATCCCACATGTCGACAGCATCCATATGCATCTTTTGATGCTCATGGGTTGCGACCACATCGTCCGGTTTGTCGGTGTGCACGTCGTATCGGAGAAAATTCCTAAATTTTTTAATGTTTTGAAAATAATTTTTGTTAATTTTGGAAAACCGATTTCTCGACGCGCAGTCGGTGAAATCGACTTCTGTAAAATGGGTTGTGAAGTCCTATATGTTGTCTTCAAGGTTGTTCAACTAGAGTTTGGGTTTCCTAACTGTATCGACCAATTTTGGCCTTCCAAGATGGATGTTTGATTTCTAGTTGACTAATACAGCGTTCTACCGCCGACACTGCAGCGTAGGCTGGACATACCCACGTTCTCGTCCCCCTAAACCGGGTGCAGGTCGTGACACCAGCAGTCAGTCAGAGCCCCTATACAGTAGCAGCCTCAGAAGCAGAATCACACATGCCAACCATATGGCTACTACAAGAAGTCGGGACACATCTGAAAGTATTGCAGGAAGAGACTGGGGATGTGCTTATACTGTGGATCAAACGCACAACAGCTGAGGAGTGTCCACAAGCTTGTCCTATTCTAGGGATGGCTCCCATCCAGCTAGCTAGGCCAACCTATGGCGTAGCAGCAGAGAGGACCTCTTTCCATTCAGCAGTAGCACTTTGCCTAGCATCAGTAGAGGGGAGCGCCTCAGAAGGACAAGGTCTTCACCGTGACTACTGTCGAGGAGACTGAGGCACCTGGTATAAACCCCCTAAATTTCTGCTACAATTTTGTTAAAAAATAAATTTGGTATTGATTTTGTACTTCGTATGTATACGTCGCGTACGAATTTGTCGTATTGTACGTCGCGTATGAGTTCGCATTTTCGTATGGCTCGTTGAGTGCGAATATGTACGAGGTACATATTTTATAAAAATATTTTATTTTAGAAGCATAGTTTTATAAATAATATATAATAAATATTTTTAATTGCTTAAGTGGTAGAAAAATGTCACATTGGGATTTCCAATATAAATTTAATTTACGGGTTATTTATTTTGTTAAACAAATATAAATAGTAATTTTCGAGAAACTATGTTTCATGCAAATATTCTTCTTTCATGTGAAGTACATGGATTTAATTGATTTTCAAAATTTATTTAATAATATTATGTTATTATTTCGAAAAGGATATTTGGAATTTTGTTTGACTTAAAATTTGGTTAATTATGATAATATAATTTGAAAAAGATTTTATCTTAAATATGGGATTGCTAGTTTAAATTTGGATATGATCATATTGGATTGACTTTTGACTAATTTAAATTTAATTATGAATATTCTATGGAAATTTAAAACAATTGTAGTCCTTATCCAACCAGGAGCTCCACCTCCTGTATAAGGAGAGGCTCCGTATTATTTTTCCATCATTCTCCATAAACATCTCCACAACCAAACTGTGCATCGTGTCCGTGTCCGTGCCTTTCCATCTACTATATTCTTTAGTACAAATACAAACTCACTTCCGTGTCCGATAACCCTAGACACATCAACCTATCACCACCACCGTGTCGGACACACCCGACACAGACTGCACAATGGTCCAGCCACCACCACCGGACCTCCGACCTCTACCTCTTTGTCCTGGCCCAGCACAGCAATACCACTACCATCGCCATCTCCGTTGACCACCATAGCCGACACACCCACCGCCACAAACCACCATCACCACCACCACTGTCCTAAGTAACACAATACAAATAAAATCCCAAAATTTCGTCACCGTACTTCTCCATCGTCAATTTCGAGCTCCGTCGCATGGCAAGCCGTACCCTTCGATCTCCTCCGCAGTCATCGCCGCCTCCATCAGAGCGCGCACCACCGCGGCCCCTCCTCGCATCCCGCTCGGCCGCCGAGGCACCGAGCTCCGCGCGACCATCATCAAAGGCCGCCGCTTCCCCTCCGGTTGTCTGGGTCCGCCGCCTCACCAACGGCCACTGCCCCGTCGAGCCGGCCGAACCCCTTTTTCGTAAGACTCTCTCTCCATCCTTCTTCCTTTCCTCCTTCTTTTGAACTTTTTTATGTGGAGTTCTCTCTCCTCGAAAGAGAAGAGGAACACCTCTGACTTTATTAGTGATGGATTGTTTTGGTTAGTTGTCCCACTGCCACTTTGGCTTCTCTCAAAAAGAAGGGTCAAGCAACAGTTGTGTTGCTTTATGTTTTAAATTTCGTTATTATTATTATTATATTATTATTATTTGTTTTATAAAATAAAGTAGTAGTAACTGCTGTGGTTTTGGGTTCTTTATTTTTGTTATTTATTTTATTATGTTTTTATTATTCAGTCTACTTATTTTGTTTAATTAATTGTCTCATTTGTACCTAAAAGATCAATGCAATTATGTTATAATGAGGATTAGTATTTTAATTAATATCTTTAATAAACAGTAAGATATCTCTAAAACTATATTCTAAAATATGGGTTCTACAACATATATATAATAAGCAAAGTTATGTATATAAGATTAAAAAAAACAATTTCTCTATATTCCTAAAAAGCAGCTTCCAAATTTTTATATCTACCATCAAGTATTATAAAATATTTTTAGTATTTAAAATAATGTTTAAAGTGTAGTTATTATTTGTAAGCATATTTATACAAACTTGGTTTTTAGCCTAAATTGATTTATTTCTCTATTTTTAAATATATTTTTCTACTAATAGTTTTCTATCTATAAATTTCTGTTGACAACCTTAAAGTATTTAGCCTAAAAACGATCCATATTTTCGAGTATATATCCAAAAACCCATTTTTGACTAATAAATATTTTTAAGTATTCATATAAAAATATCTTATTGAGTAGAACTATAGTTTTCGACTTTAAATGATTTTAATACTTATCAAAATTTCAGGATAATAAAATATAGTTTTTAAGGATTTTTAAATAGTTTTCAAAAAATCATATTTATCTTATTTGATATCCTCTTGCCCATGACTAAGCCCATTATTCCTGCTCTCTCGCCAAACTATAACTCCTCCTATCGACCCTAGCTAATCTAACCCGAATGATCTATATCCGATGGAACAATCTGTGCCAAACTTGGAGGTTGTCTTGCGTAGTGGTAACGCCGAAGTCTTATTCCGTGCCATTAAGATCATCGCACCGATCCAGACGTCACACCAGACAAGACACCTTGCCTTTACTGTTTATTTAATTGCTCAATATCATGCATGATTTTACTTATTTCTAGCAAATATAAAATTGTTCTTTCAAAACTTTATGTAGATGCAAATTACTATACTTTAGTTTTCTTATTGCATTTTGGCCTAGAGTTAAGGGACCACCCTTTGTGTGTGTTGCATTCGTTGGCCTCGATACTTGTGCGCCACGAAGTGTCGAGTCGTATATAGATACGGACTTGCGTGCTGACTGATCATTGGTGTGTACAGGCCGTACGTTAGGATATAACTGCTAATAGATTTGTATAGAAGACCTAGCAGTTATTAAGACTTAAACAGTATCGTGGAACGATTCATGTTGTGTGTCGTGGAGAGGACGCATGTATAGTATCATAGGAAGGGAGGAGACAGCTATTAGCGTAGGGGCTACATTTTATTTTTATACACATTTTGGGCTGATAGTGACTCAGATAAGCGCTACTTGCGGCCCAGGGCAGATAGTGTCTCGTATGAGCGCTACGTGCTGCCAATCCTCTTTTATTTGCGTGGCTTATGATACAGCCCCTGCGTAGAACGTTGTCTCCAAAAGTGCATGGTTTCACATAGAATGGTTAGGGTTCTTATCTGTTTAGGTTTATGTATTTTTCTATTGAGCTATTTATATTCAGTTTATGGCATGATATTATGTGTCTTGTTATGTTCCTCTGAGGACCTGGTGATTTCTCCATGTGTGTTTTTTGACTTCCTGCATGTGCTCTAGCTAAGGCCATGACTTGCGCTCTATTCCGTTGAGATGTTGCTTTTGGATCGTCATCCGCTTCGCTCGACCAAATCACTTTCTTTGTATATTTCTTTCCTATTTAAATTAGTTGGTAGTGAATTTGTCTCCTCCCAACGATTGTATACATAACAAACTCAAAGTTGCTTTTATATTATTATTTATCTTCGTAGATGAGATTTAATGTCTTGGCTTTCTACATTTTATAACTTATGTATACATACGAGCCTTTCATTTACTCGTATGTATACAGCTGGTATGATACGTTTCTAGTCCTTCTATTTTGGGACTGGGGCGTTACATATTTTTATCGTAGCCCGTGCAGGTCGAGTTTATCACTTTAGTTACGTTACTGTACCGATGTGAGCCTGCAACATAGGATTAGAATCTAGGAATCTTATCCATATGCTTGACCTCCTTCCTTGACTTCAAATTCCAAACTCTCGTTCGACTTCCTTGATTTGCATCTTGCTTGACTCCTTCTACCGTAAATTCTTAGTTTCGTGCTTAGTGACAACTAGGAAGATGACTACACTCGTATATGCTCATAGGTCAAACATATGGCTAGAAGGATTACATTGACAATTAGTATGCATTGAGGTCTTAATTGAGTTAAAAAAGACATTTATGCTTCCTAAAAGTATGATCATAAGGTTTAGTAAATTCTAAGTTGGGTAGTAGAGATGGATTTTATTTTGATACTACTAGAGGATTGATAGATTGAGAAAACAAAATGTTGATTTTGTGAAATTGTTATGATTTATTTGAGTATGAAATCGATTTAAGAAATAGCTTAAGATTTTAAAATTTAGTGGTACAATTTACAAGTTTATTTAATATTTAGTTGAAGGATGATAATAAAATTTTGTTTAAAATATTTTGGAAGATATGAAATCGATTGAAAGAAATTTCAAATTTCAAATTTATATTTTATGATTGATTGATAAGATTATTTGAGTTTAAAGTTGGATTGATAACATTAAAAACTTTGGTAAAAAATTTATTAGTGTTATGATAAAGGTTAATTTGAGATTGTTGGGGAGGTATTCACGAAAGGACCGATAGATTCTATAAGATGGAGAAAACAAAATTTTATTTTGAAAGTTTTAGAAATACTTATGATATATTAGGATGTGAAAAAAAATATCTTAAGTTTTTTTCGTGTCATATGATTTAAGAATAAAGTTATTTAGATTTTGAGTTTAAGGTTTCGATTGTATATTAAATGTTGGTAAAAAAAGGGAGGAGAGAAAAGATGTTGACAATATTCTAAAGGGATATCTCGAGATTTATTGAAGGAATTAAAATTTTAAAGTATGATTATATTTGACGACATAAAATTAGAAGTTTAGACTTGTATTGATAAGAAACCAAGATAGACATGGGGTCACCTTAATGAGATAGAAGTATACCCCATTAGTTGCCATATCACCCATGACCATGATAATTGCACATACACAAGTGAAGTTAGTCATCTACCAAACCATGTGATTATATTTCAACCTTGACTTGCTCGACCTTCCCTCAATTCTAAAACTTTTATCGTAATCTTCTAATCTCTTGACACTTGGAAATGATTAGAACCGTACCTTGAACATACCCCATCTAGGAGACTATCTTCCCTTTAGAAATCGTGTCCCTGACTCATGTTACTTTGACCTACTAGGTTCCTTGACTATCTTTAATTCATGCCTTAGTTTAATCTATTTTATTTTCGTGATAATCATTATCTAGGAACTCCCACTTCCTATTTAGATCTTTTGGTGTCTATTACCGTGACATTTGATATTCGAAGTACGAGACCAGCTGTTTCTTTCCAACAAATTTTACATGCAAGACCTAGACAAGACCACCTTTGTGTAGGTGTATCATGTCCCACTAAAATACGTCTCCTTGTACTATATTTTTATGGTGCAACTTTCGGGTCATAAATACTAAACTATAACTTTTACCATGATAGCGTTATACCTTTCGATTACGGATAAGGACTCAACCTTGACTCAATTCTTTCGACCCAATATATGAGGATGATCTACTTAATTTTCCTAAATGCTTAACTTTGTATTTTATCTTGACTGCTTGACCCTTGTCCATTTATTTTTTTGATTTACTTAGAACCATAACATCTTTTACTCTTCATGCAATAATTAGCAACCTTTATTGAACCTAACTGAGTTGTTTTGCTTTCCCCTTTAAGAAAAATTTCAAAACTCCTACATGATTCATGAAAACCTTGTTCTTATATGATTCCCTTATGCAAAGATGAAATTTGATCTTGACGTCCTGTGGTTGGAAAGAGGTTAGATTAGAAATTCCCTGGAAAAAGAAGAAGAAGTAGTGGTAAAGTGGAATAAGATGATTGAATATACATAAGTAAAATTTTGCGGTAAACCCTATTAGGCGGAGTACATTTTATGATCTAATGAGAGTAAAATTCTTGATCTACAAATTGGTACATCATGGGAATCTATTGATTAAGAGATTATGAGATGATACATGGAGTGTTTGAAGTTATTAGATTTCAAGGAGGGTGTAAATTTTAAACTCTTGAGGATTTAGGAATTTAACTATATGATGATGGTAAATTTAAAGGTCGTAACAAGGTGAGATAAATTGGGTGAAGAAATTTTTTTCTTTCTTGAAGGTAATTATGCGAGAGGGACTAGCCCGAGAGAAAATATGTAGGAAGAAGAGTATTAGAGAAATATTGAATAAAAAGTTTGGACTTATCAAAGATTTTGTGATTATGGTTATAACTTCATATTGAAGTAACCTTGACTATATTTTCGACTAAATTGATTTATTGAGCCTAAAGTTTCATGAAGGGTAAAGCTCGAGAGAATATATAGATATGTTGAAAGATGGAGACGGCATACTAAAGTTTCGTGACTTACTAAGATTTCTAATTATGTGATATCGCATATGGAAAATATTTTAAGTCATCAATTGTTGTGGTAAGTTAAATAAAATATCAGTACGCTTCAAGAAATTACGTAGTATTGAGATTAAGGTCAGCTATCAATTCGAATAAAGGAAAGGAAGAACTGCTTTAAAAAAATAAAGGAAAACGCTCACTTTGAAGAATCTTTAAATATGATGAATATTCGGTTAGATTACGATTCAAAACTGTGATCGAAGAAGTTATTGTCAATATATAAGGTTGCATGTCTATAGGAAAAAGGTAGCGTTGATTGATTTTAAAACCCTGATAGGTTGTCATGCATTAACTATCATCGAACCATTTAAAATATTCATTGAATATCGTTCTTTATCGTCCGATGAATTAAATCGTGGTTTCTTATGACAAAACTCCTTCCAACTCTTCAATCCTACCTATCCTAACTATTCCTAAATTTTGAGGACGAAATTCCTTTAAGTTGGGTAGGATATAAATCCCCTAAATTTCTACTACAATTTTTAAAAATAAATAAATTTGGTATTGATTTTGTACTTCGTATGTATACGTCGCGTACGAATTTGTCGTATTGTACGTCGCATATGAGTTCGCATTTTCGTATGGCTCGTCGAGTGCGAATATGTGCGAGGTATATATTTTTATAAAAATATTTTATTTTAGAAGCATAGTTTTTCAAATAATATATAATAAATATTTTCAATTGCTTAAGTGGTAAAAAATGTCACATTGGAATTTCCAATATAAATTTAATTTATGGGTTATTTATTTTGTTAAACAAATATAAATAGTAATTTTGGAGAAACTATATTTTATGCAAATATTCTTCTTTCATGTGAAGTACATGGATTTAATTGATTTTCGAAATTTATTTAATAATATTATGTTATTATTTCAAAAAAGGATATTTGGAATTTTGTTTAACTTAATATTTGGTTAATTATGATAATATAATTTAAAAAACATTTTATCTTAAATATGAGATTGCTAGTTTAAATTTGGATATGATTATATTGGATTGAATTTTGACTAATTTAAATTTAATTATGAATATTCTATGGAAATTTAAAACAATTGTAGTCCTTATCCAACTAGGAGCTCCACCTCCTATTTAAGGAGAGGCTCCATATTATTTTTCCATCATTCTCTACAAATGTCTCCACAACCAAACTGTGCATCGTGTCCGTGTCCATGCCTTCCCATCCACTATATTCTTTTAGTACAAATATAAACTCACTTCCGTGTCCGACAACCCCGGACACATCTACTATCACCACTACCATGTCGGACACACCCGATACAGACTGCACAACCGTCCAGCAACCACCATCGGACCTTCGGCCTCCACCTCTCTGTCCCGGCCCAGCACAGCAACACCACTACCATCGCCTTCTCCGTCGACCACCATAGCCGACACACCCACCGCCACAAACCACCATCACCACTACCACTGTCCCAAGTAACACAATACAAATAAAAACCCTAAATTCTGCCATCGCACTTCTATTCTCCGTCCACCCGACGGAAGCCCCGCCCCCTCATCGATAAAACCTTACTAGAAAACAAAGAAGAAAACAAAATGGGGGAGGGGGCAAATCTATCCCTAGACTCACCTCCGTCGCCAGATTTGGTTAGGACCGCCCTCCGACGACTGTTATCCCTTTCCGGCATCCCCAACGCTGTCGACGGCCCTCCGTCGTATAGCCACGCCGACGAGCGCTCACCGATGACGCGCGATGCCATCGTACCTCTCCATCGTCGATTTTGAGCTCCGCCGCACCCTTCGATCTCCTCCGCAGTTGTTGTCGCCTCCATCAGAGGGCGCACCACCGTGGCCCCTCCTCATATCCTGCTCGGCCGTCGAGGCACCGAGCTCCGTGCGACCATCATCAAAGGCTGCCGCTTCTCCTCTAGTTGTCTGGGTCCGCCGCCTCACCAACGGCCACTGCCCCGTCAAGCCGGCCGAAACCCTTTTTCGTAAGACTCTCTCTCCCTCCTTCTTCCTTTCCTCCTCCTTCTGACCTTTTTTATATGGTGTTCTCTCTCCTCGAAAGAGAAGAGGCACACCTCTGACTTTACTAGTGATGGATTGTTTTGATTAGTTATCCCACTGCCACTTTGGCTTCTCTCGAAAAGAAGGGTTTGTTTGCCATTAAAATTCTTTTATTGCAAATTTCAATACAAACAGAACAGTGTTACAATATAGGACTTAGATGTAGTCCTAGGAGTACACTTTTGTTTATCTGGGTCCCTTGTGCCGATGGAGTGAGTGGTAATGCGTTGACTCCGTTGACGATCTGACGACGGTTATCGGTTCTCTGAAGACTTGGATTGCTCTGGGTGCTGGAGCTTGCTGAGAGGAGAAAGACGTTGAGTGTCTGTATCTGCCTCTCTGGTGGTATGTTCGTTCGTCGTATGTTTTGTCCGTGTATAGGTAGGTATGGAAGAAGGAAATGGTCCCTCTCTTTATATAGTCTGCAGGCTGGCTGCTCATGTGCACATGTAGGATGCGCCTGTACGCGGGGATGCTACGTGTTGGTTGCTGATGGAGGCGTATGGACGATGCGCCCAGATCGAGGGGTTGAATTCTTCATACTGCTGTTGTGGACCGGCACGTAGCAGAGGAGAAGATCTTTCTATTGCTGAGATCTTGGGTGAGTTGAGTCAAAGGATACGTGTCATCGACCCATGGCTCGGAGATCTCGGATTTGATGGAAGAATGATCTGGTAGGATGCACCTAGGATTGGGCGCAGGAGGAGGCTTTGGCTCGTAACCTTTAGGAGTCACGAACCATTCGGGGCGCATGGCTTTTGAGGCGCATACGAGGCTTCAGTAATGACTTAACTCCTGTCTTTCGGGATAAGAGAGAAGTCTGGGGCGTATGGCTTTCGAGGCGCACGCAGAGCTTTAATGGTGACTTTCCTTCTGTCTTTAGGGATCAGTAAAAAAGTCTGAGGTGCATGGCTTTCGAGGCACATGCAGAGCTTTAATGGTGACTTTCCTTCTGTCTTTAGGGATCAGTGAAAAGTCTGAGGCGCATGGCTTTTGAGGCGCATGCAGAGCTTTGGGCGCTTGGCCGCGGAGGCGCATGCGAGTGGTTGAGTGGCCACACGTGGTAGTAGCCGTCGGAGAAAAGTAATGATGATGCTGACATTGGCGACGCTTTATCTTCTGAACTGTTCAGACTTCGGGAGGCGTGCTGCCAACTCTGTCAGTTCAGCATTTAATATTTGTGACATTCGATGGACAGCTGAGTGGGCGCGTCGGTTGGCGTTCCACTAGGCGTATGGGGACGCATGGGAGGCACATCTCTGTGATGTGCTTGGTACTGAAGGGTGTGTCTGTGTGATGCGCTTAATGTTGAAGGGCGTGTCTGTGTGATATGCGGTCTGGCCGGCGCATCTGCTTCGTGACACATCTTTGATGGTACGACTGTTACGATCTTCGAGTGCTTTAAATAGCTGTTTTGACTTAGCTGAATTGGAAGCGTCCGGTTCATCCATTTAATGCATATTTATTGCACGAAATTCGAAGAGCCATCCACTTGGCGCATGAGTTTGATTTGCCCGGCCTATAAATAGTGGCATAGAGAGAGTTTGTTTCTCGTTCTCTCACGTTCTTCCAACATGAACTTGTTTACTCGGATGCATTCTATGGACGAGATGCTCCCGAGGGTTAAGATGCGACGCCATGTCTTCATTGATGCACTTGAAGGTGACTGTTACATCCAAAAGTCGGAGTCGAGGGATTCCAAGGCAGGCGGAAGGTGCCTATTGCATCCAAAGATAGGGATGCTCGAGCCTCGTCTTCGTTGTGCAGGAAGAGCCGCAGATCGGAATGGCGGTGCTGCGGCTTTGGAGGCTCTTTCTTCCTTCAAAGTGGGCGTTGCCCGCTCTGGTTGTGTTGAAAGCTGCTCCTTTAGCCACAGTTTCGATTACGGTCTTCCTTGGCCTTTGGAGGCTCTTTCGAAGCCTCTCCTGGCCACAGGTTGGCTTGCGGTGCTCTTCTCTTCCTCGGCTAGAGGGTTGATTGTCACCCTCGTTCTGCTCAATAAATATTTCATTAGTCGAAGCATTTCGATGACGGTGAACCTGGCTGAAAGAGCGGCACATAACTGGGCTGCTGAAGGGATGCACATAACTGGGATGCACATAACTGAGCTGCTGAAAAGGATGCGCATAACTGGGATGCACATAACTAAGCTACTGAAAAGGATGCGCCCTGCTGAGGGCGCATGGTGGGATGCGCCTGACTGGGGGCGCATGGTGATTGCTGCGCCTATTTTGAGGGCGCATGGTGGCTGCTGGCTGTAGACTTAGGATCTTTTTTTTTGTAGAAATTCTCCTTTGTATAATCTTTTCTAGACATGTAATAGACTTTTATAATAAAAAGTCCTCTTTCAATGTCCATTTTTGCTGTTTGTGAAGTACTTTGTCCAAGCTCTGGCGCATGTAGTCTGGCGCATAGGACTTCTGGTTCTGAAATTCCATGCTTCTACAAGACCCCCTTCAAAGTTTTCAAAACTTTTGGACAAGTTTTGGAATATTTTGAATAAGAAGCATGGCGGTCGAGGCGCATGATTGTTGGGGCGCATAGATACTCCGCGCATCAGTGACGGGGCACATGCTCCACTCAGTAAATGCAAATGATAACACCTCGATAACCAAGAAAGATTAATGATAATCTTTTTGGTTTTATTTGCGGTTATCTCTTCACAGAACCCGAGGCGATGGCTGAGGTCACACTTCATCGGTTCACGCGTACGACTATGCCTATAAATAGGCGTGAGATGGAGAGAGAGTTCTTCTTCTCCTTGCCTTTGCTTTTTAGAGTTCTTTCACAAAAACCCTAGCTTTCTTCTCTCAAGCAATGGCTCCCAAGACTCCTCGTGGCGGTGCTGGACGAGGCAAAGGGAAAGAGCCTGTAGAGGCTGCCGCGGAGTTTGTCGAGGAGGATGCTCCTGTCACCATTGTGACTCCGGCCGACGTTCGACCCGCGGTGATGGTGTGCCCTAACTCTCTGCTGCCGACGCGTATGGATGTGCCGAGGTTTTGTCCTGCCGACGTGCATAGGTTTAGGCCTTTATCATGTGCCGAGGTTTTAACTGCTGACGCGCATGGATTTACACCCTGATGATGCGCCGAAGCCTCTGCTGACGCGCATGGGTTCACACCCTGATGATGCGCCGAAGCCTCTGCTGACGCGCATGGGTTCACACCCTGATGATGTGCCGAAGCCTCTGCTGACGCGCATGGGTTCACACCCTGATGATGTGCCGAAGCTTTTACTGAGGCGCATGGGTTTACACCCTGATGATGTGCCAGGTTGCTTTGACACACTTTGTCTTTTTGCCTGACTTTTTATTTTTGTTGTGCCAGTGTCGATGATAATTCCTTTGCTGAATGAGGTCCTTCTGGATGCTTCCCTTTGTCAAATGGGAGTTGATTTTGACGAGGCGGTTATCAACCCTGCGAAGGATGCTATCTTACAGAATCAACCTTCTGAGAGAGTGCTGCAGATCCAGAACCAGTTGCCGATTTTCTTTCAGAGTATGATGGAGAGCGGAAAACTGAAATCTGCTGAATCCGAGGATGTGACCTTCTTAAAACCTACCTTTTGTTTGGTGACTGCCTGATCTCCACTGAGGCGAAGATACTGAAGGTCAAAGAAGACTGGTTCTTCTCTGCAAAAGGCATGATGCTGTACATACGACAACTTGACCGCCAGTTGCCGTTGACGGCCTTCTACCGTTTAGCTTCCAAGATAAGGATGTCTTGGGAGCTTACTCCTTCTCAAGGAGGGGCCTTAGGAGGTGCTCTTTCGATTGATGCTACCTCGAATTAGAGGGATACCCTGGCCGCTTCACGAATCGGTCCCTCGTTTAGTTGCCGAACTTTACGTCTTGGAAGCCTCTACAGTGAAGTCCCTAATGACACTTTTGCCTTTAGTGCCTCAACCTTTGCAAGTCGGATGCTGACATCGAGGGTCACGTATCCGAAAGGTGGCTTTATGGTTGAAGGTTGGTGTCATCACATGCCGAAGTGGGACGAATTGACCATTTGGGTGCTTTCGAAGTTCAAGGCTGAGCTTAAGGAGATTGGGCTGACAGCCGCTATCCGTGCCACGCAGGCTGGTATGGACCTCAATAAGCCTATATTCCTTGTACTCTTAGAATTGTTCAATGCCCAAACTGGCACCTTCTTTACTCCAGTGGGGGAGTTGGGGTTGGCTCTTCATGAGATGTACGAAGTGTCCAAGCTTCCTTGGGGCTCGGAACCGTACGAGGAATATTTCCCCTCAAATGAAGAGATCCAGGTTCTGGAAAATAAGGACCCGAAGATGATGGCTGTTTTCAAAGAGGTGGCGAGCCATCATTATCTGATGCACCGGAAGGACAAAGGCAAGACCCAGCTTCATGTGACTGCTTGGAGGGATTACGTCTTCAAGCAGGATTTGGTGGATTCCTCGAGGATCCGGTTTACGACTTCGCAAGGGCTGAAACCCACGGAAGTGACTTCTGAAATAAGCTGGCTGTACGAGAGGACCCCTCGTTCCAATGAGAGTGGCGAGAACGCGTATAGTTGCTTCTGGCACTGTGCGCACCGGATGTCGTCTAAGGCGGTGCTGATGGCATACTTGATGATATGGCTCCGGGATTGTGTGTTTGCGGGCAGATCTGGTGCAGTGGAGAGGGTACACCAGAACCTCATTTTGCCTGTCATAAAATTGGTCTTTGGACGTCCTTTAGCTCTCCTCCCCACGATGGTGTGTAACCTGTTGCGGGGTTTGAGGACCTTTGTTGATGATGTGATCCATAGGAGAGGTAGAAATAACAACTTTCCCCGAGCCGAACTGCCATTCCATTATCTTATGGGATGGTTGATTCTGCATCATCCGAACGTGATGAGTCCAGGTCCGGAGGAGGATCATGTTGAAGGAGATGCCTTTATCCGTCGCTTCTACAAGAGGAAGTGGTCACACACTGGCGTCTCTGTTTGTAGAAGAGTTTTGTCTTACCTTCAAGGATGGGAGATTGTCAAGGTCGGCCCCATCTTTAAAGATTTCGAGGCTGACCAAGATTAGACGACTCAGGTGAAGTCGCGATTACTCTACCGAAATGGGGTTTTCGTTGGTTGCAAAGTATTCAGCCTTCTCACTTGGTCTATCGGAACCAAAATAGGTGTTATCTGGAGCCGCCCAGCCGGTTTGCTCGCCAGTTTGGCTATACCCAGCTAATGCTACGGAATCCCAGTAACAGTCTGGAGTTCGTCGGGAGTTTGCTGGATGGAGCCCGGGGCTGGCAATATTACAATGTCGGGTACACTGGTGTTCAGTTTACTACGCCCGTTCGTAACCCTCGGCCACAGATCCTGTATTCGGCAGCTAAGCTGTATTGCACAATAAATACTGCATCTCCAGGTTATGATAGGGAGACTAGTTTCATCATTGGAACTCAGCTGGAGGCCACGGCAAATATGTTGATAGTGGCTCGGTCATATCGTCCACCGGAATTGGCGGGATATTGGGCTGCTGCTGCAGCATCTGTGAGAGATCCCTCTGTTGGGAAGAGGTGGGCCGACGCAGAAGCCGGTTCATCTGTACGAAAAAGGTCGAGAAAAGCCACGACTCCAAAGGCTACGGGAATGCCATCTGTAATGCCAGTGGAATCAGCTCTTGCTGAGGTAAAGAGTCCTCCGTAATTTTGGCTCATCTTGTTATTTTGGTGACTTGTGTTTTTCTTCTTGTAGGGATCACCGAAGAAGAAGACCCGTGTTTCGAAACCGGGTGTCAGTAAACCGAAGGAGGTGGCAAGCTCTTCTGACGAGCGCATTCCTCCGATGGTAATATCTCCAATGGAGGAGAGTCTTGGAGATGTTCCTGCGGAGGTTTCAATATCTCCAGACTTTGTTGAAAGAGATGCGGAGGTTGCAGCAACTTCCGGGATGGTACCAGCCGTCGTAGAGGCCTTGGACATTGAGGGTCCAGCGGATACGGGGCTTCGTGATGATGAAGTGGAGTGGAGTTCGTCGTCTTCAGATGACGTCGCTCCAGAGTTGCAAGAGCCTGTTGCGGGGGCAATAGATATGGTTGGAACAGAGGAGAGGGTTGATTCCCCTCCTTGTCATGATGAGGGGAGGTCGGCTGTAACATTGCCGAGCCCTACCCCGGACTCAGCAGTGGAAGCTGAGGTGGCTACCGATCAGGAGGTACCGACAGATCCTGTCCCTGTAGAGGGATTTGATGAAGAGGCTGAGACTCGTCTGCCGGTCCTGACTCCTGGGGCGGGTCAGGAGACAAGTGTTGATCTCTCCGTTCTGCCAGGGGAGGTACTGGCTGCTAATAGCACGTTGGGGGCTGAAGAGGTGGCCACTGACGTCGGTGGTTCTTCCGAGTTTGGGAAGGATAAGGGTGTGATGGAACCCTCTGTTGCTCCTTCTATTTGGGGTACTATTTTGACGCCTGTTTCGGCTTCTTCTGTTCCTGTGGCTCCTCGGGCTAGTAGTCAAGCCCCTGTTGATGAAGAGCCTATTGATGCCGAGGTTCGAGCCTCGTAGGTTGAGGTCGATGGGTCTTCTTCCGGTCCACTAACTAGAGCAGCTCCTCCGACTCCTGCCATGACATCGCAGGAGCTGGCGGATGCAGATGAATACGTGAAATTCATCGTCGAGGCAGTGTATAAAATGCTACAGAGGGGGGTATCGGCAGTGATGGACGCCAATGGGAGCTTTACAACGGCAAGAACTCTGGCACTGCCTCATATCAACCTGATCCGTCTTCACCAGGGCCACGATCATATGGCCGTCATTCTGGAATCCTCGGTGGCTGAGTTGGACCTGCGACTTTTTGAATTACAGCGCATCCAGCGAAATGACCTTTCCGTCCTGATAGATGCGGAGAAGGAGAAGCTGATCGCCGAGATTGAGTCTTCTTACTAGGCCACTGTGAGTGTCTGGGAACGTGAAGTGGCTGAGACTGAAGCTGCAGTGGAGCGGTTGTCTCAGTCTACGCGGGAGGCAGTGGAGGCGCGAGCTGCGTTGGACGCTAATATCACGAAGATTTACGCCCAGATCCGTCGCCTGGAGGACCAACGGGCCCGACTCCTATTAGACGCCAAACATGTCCAGGCTGAACACGTAGCATTCAAGAAGGAGGAAGCAACTTTCACTCACCGGGCTCTTACCCTGGCTCAGCAGTGGCAGCAGCTGGATGAGAAGCATGAGAACAATACTTCTCCTGAGGCTATTGAAGCGATGCGTCAAGAAGCTGAACGTCGAGTCCTGGCGACTGTGGAGACTCGAGCGGCGGACTTAAGGCGTCGGATTGAAGAGCTTTCAGCCAACCCTGGGGATGTTTAGGGATTGTAGTCTCTTCTTTTTTGTATTTTTGCAACTCTTGCTGGGGATGTAAACTTTTACTCTCCATTTAAGAATATAAAGTTTTTTTATGGTGTGTTCATTTTTGCTGTCATAAACTTGAAGATTTGTGTGGACCTATTATCTTTTGCGCACCTTAATTTTTAGGTACAGATAATAAGTTTGAGAGAACCCTCATGTTTGCTCAGAGGTGATGTGGACATGGCAAATATGGGATTCAAGTGGTGGAATCTCCCTACTCAGAGGTGTTATGGACGTGGTAGGAATGATCCTGGGGGATACGCGGAACTACTCAGAGGTAATGTGGACGTGGAAGTTCTGCGATCAATGTATGACAACGCAAGGGTTGTCTGTACGAGATGTTTACTCAGAGGTAATATGGACGTGGTAAACATGGTGGGTAGCGTAGTCTTATGGGATGTAAGATTCCGCTTTGTAGGGTGTAGGGGGACAACTAAGAGGTAATGTGGACGTGGTTGTCCTTCTACTGGAGGATGCTACGGAACAGCTGGGTTCTGGAAGCGTATGATTTTGTGAAAGGGAATTGTCTGTGAGTCCTGATGATTGGGTCCACAGATCCTCGGATGGAAGCACATGTCTGAAAGATGTCAAGAGTAGTACTTCTTTAGGAACTTGCCGTTGATGGGCATCATGAACAAGTCTCCATTGGATTTGGCGAGGCGGTAAGCACCGTTTGAGTATACCGTCTCTATGATGAAAGGTCCTTCCCATTTGGGCTCGAACTTTCCTGGTGTCTTGTGAGTCAACACCATCGGCCTCCTGACTGCCAGAACCAGGTCGCCAACTTGAAAAGTCCTCTGCTTGACCTTCTTGTTGAAAGCCTGTGATATACGGGCTTGGTAGAGTTCGATGTGTTGTTGAGCTAGGAGATGCTTTTCGTCAAGTGCCTCCATTTCCTGCAGACGACGACGTTGATTGTCCTCTTCTGTGAGTTGGTTTGTGATTGCTACGCGGAGTGAGGGTATCTGGATCTCGAGAGGCAATACCGCTTCGCTCCCGTAGACCAAGGAGAATGGTGTGTTGCCTGTCGGGGTCCGTACCGTTGTGCGGTAGGTCCAAAGGCATTCGTCGAGCTTTTCGTCCCAGTCGCGTTTGTTAGATGACATGACCTTTTTGAGTAGCCTGACAATAATTTTGTTGAACGCCTCGGCCAATCTGTTTGCTGTCGGATTGTAGGCGGTTGATGCCACATTTTGAATACGATTCTTGTCACAGAATCTGCTGAAAACATGGCTAATGAACTGAGGACCATTATCGTAGATGATCCTCTGGGGTACTCCGAAACGGTAGATGACGTGGTGCTTGATGAAGCTGATCACCCTGGAGCTTTTTACTTCTGCCAGCGGAACTGCTTCTGTCCATTTGGAGAAGTAGTCGATGATTGCTAGAATAAAGCGGTGTCCTCTCGATGAAGGAGGGGTGATCGGTCCCACAATGTCCATGCCCCAAGCTTCGAAGGGCCAGGAGGCGACTGTAGGATGTAGTGGTTCTGACGGTGTATGAATAAAGTCTGCGTGAAGCTGGCACGCATGGCACTTCTTAGCATATTCAACAGCGTCAGCGGCCATGGTTGGCCAGTAGTAGCCCATGCATCGCAGTCGGTCCTGCAACTTAGGACCAGGTTGATGGGCCCCGCAGGTTCCATCGTGAGCTTCTCGAAGGGCTTCGGCTGCTTCTTCGTGGGACAAACATCGAAGGAGAAGTCCATCGTAGGAGCGTCGGTAGAGCATTTTAGTAGCCGTATCGTAGTAGAATCAAAGAGAGCGCCTCCTGACTGAGACGGCTTCTTTCGGGTCCTCTGGAAGAATTTCGTAGACAGCGAAGTCGATGAATGGGAATCTCCAGTCTCGGACGTTAACACCAGCACTCGTTGATATGGCATGGGCCACTTGTGAGCACAAGTTATTTTTAGGGCAGACCAGGTCTCGACCCACTACCGTGACGTAGTTTTGAGTTCCGAGGGGTGCCGCTAATGAGGCTGCGAGGCCGGCCAGAGCATCAGCCTCTAGATTTTGTAGACGAGGTACGTGTTCGACGAAGAACCCGGTGAAGGTTGAAATGAGGTTTAATGCAACTTCATGGTAAGGGATCAGATCTTCGTGGCGAACCTCGTATTGCCCTCTGATCTGGTTTACGACGAGTTTTGAGTCGCCGTAGGCTTCCAGATGATTCACCCCCAGCTGTTGTGCCAGCTGGAGTCCCATAATGAGCGCGTTGTACTCAGTAACATTGTTGGAGCACGGCTTTGAAAGGGAGTAAGCATGTTGGATGACCAGCTGATCGGGGGAGACTAATACTACCCCCACTCCAACGATGATTTGTCCTTTGGGTCCTGTTCTTGAAGCGCCATCGAAAAACATCCGCCAGACGGGGCCTTCTTCGGTAACGTTTGATTTTTGGACCTCATCCGGGATGTCTTCATAGAGTCTTGAGGACTCTGGGATGGGGTGTGCAGCTTAAAAGTCGGCCAGAGCTTGACCCTTAACAGCTTTTTACGGAACGAACACCATGTTGTATGGTGTTAGCAAGATCGCCCATGTGGCTAGCCGGGAGTTCAATGATCCTGGCTTCGTCATGAGGACCCTGAGCGGATTGACTCGGGAAATAACATGAATTGTCTGCCCCGAGACATAATGACGAGTCTTTTGGATGGCAAATACCAGAGCTATGCACTCCTTTTCAATGGGGTTGTACCGGTGTTCGACCTCGATCAGAGTTCGACTGAGGTAGTAGATTGCTTGCTCATAGCCTGTGTCGCTGTTCTGAGCTAGCAGGGCGCCGAGGGAATGATCCATGGCACGAACATAGAGGAGGAATGGTTTGCCGGCGACTGGTACCACCAGGACTGGCGGGCTCATCAAGTAAGCTTTGATGTCATCGAAAGCTTTTTGGCATTCCTCTGTCCAGACGTAAGAGACTCTCTTCTTCATGAGCTGAGTGAAGGGTCGACATTTGTCGGAAAGGTTTGCTATGAACCTCCGGATGTATGCCAGACGCCCCTGTAGGCCTCGAAGTTCTCGAAGGTTCTTCGGAGGGTTCATATCAAGGATGGCTTTGGTCTTCTCGGGATCGACATGAATGCCTTTCGCCGTGATGATGAAGCCCAAGAACTTTCCGCTAGAAACCCCTAGGAAGAATTTAGCGGGGTTCATCTTGAGTTGATGCGCCCGCATGAGATCGAAGACTGTCTTGAGGTCTTGCAGGTGATCTACTTTGAGACGGCTCTTGACTGCGATGTCGTCAACATAGCATTCGACTGGCTTGCGAAGGTGTTGACGGAAAATGGTGCTCATAGCTCGTTGGTATGTCGCACCAGCATTTTTCAAGCCGAAGGGCATCACTGTGTAGCAGAAAATGCCCTTTGGAGTCCTGAATGACGTGTGTTTTGCGTCATCAGGGAACATCTTGATCTGGTTGTAGCCCGAATACCCATCCATGAAAGACATGCGCTCGAAGCCACATGTGTTGTCGATCATCACGTCGGTGATTGGAAGCGAGAATTCGTCCTTTGGGCAAGCAGAGTTGAGATCTCTAAAGTCGATACAAACTCGTATCTTCCCATTCTTCTTGGTGACGGGGACGACGTTGGCTACCCAATCTGGGTGTTTCTCTTTACGGATGAAGCCGCTGGTCAAGAGTTTGTCTATCTCCTGATCGATGGCGTTCATGATGCCCGGACGGAAGCGCCGCTATTGTTGTTTGATAGGCTTGGCATCAGGTAAGATGTTCAGCCTATGCATCACGATCTGGGGATCAAGTCCCGACATATCTTCGTAGCTCCAGGCGAAGACGTCGATATACTCTTTAGCCAGCTGGATTAAAGATTCTCGGTCTTGTCCTTTTACGCTTTTGCTGATGAAGATGGGTTTGGAAGAAGATCCATCCCTAAGGTCGATCTGCTCGACTTCATCTTCGGTGGAAGGTTTGCGTAATTCGAAATGAGACTCCCATTGTTGTCCTAGGCGTTGAGCCCAGGGTTCTTCTTCGAAAAATTTCGACGCTTGGTCTTCTTCTTCTTCTTCTTGAGATTGTGCAGACGTCATGTTGGCTGACAGCACCCTCTTGAAGACTGAGCCGATACTGGTATCGGAGTCCCACATTGATGCTTCAGACGAGTGAGAATGTTCTACTTCTTTCGCGTCTGAACTCTCTGGAGTTGACGGCAGCGTGACATAGCCTACCCCCCGTCGAGTTCGATTGTAATAGTCCTGCAGCTTTCCTTTAGGTGTTGGAAGCCAGAGAGGGAGACGTCGACCTTTGCCGTAGTTCAGGCCTTTGTTGCTTTTTAGGTCGTAACCCATCTTTTGGATGAGGTACTTTGCCTTGTCCGTGTACCGATAGAGTTGCATTCTGCCGGCATCTGGTTCTGGCTCGAGTGGCGAAAGGTCTTGATGACGCTCAACCTTGCCGAAGGTGATGGATTCTTCGTCTCGACTCTGTGGTAGGACTATGTAACAGACCCCTTGGGACGGGACTACTCGATTTACATGATGGACGGTCGTTATTTGTGTTTGCAACGACCGTAGAGCGTTATCTAATGTATACATGGCATTCCAATGTGGAAGACTAGAATAATTAAAAGACACTCTGTTATTGATGAAATATGAGATTTTATCCTGCGGGATTACATTGTCCAGAGAAGGGGCATCTACATCAGCTGAGATATATTCCCCCAACTCTTTATCTGTAAGCACTGGAGTAGGATCGGGAGAGTCCACCACAGCGTTGGCTTTGGAGTCCGAGAGGACTACGTGGGCCTTCTCTGGCGGCTGGGATGGCGGCGGCTTGCCCTTAAGACGCACCTTCAGAGGTGCCTCCGCTGTGCCTCCGCTGTGCCTCCGGTGATTAACGCCTTCCCCTGTAGTTTTGCCACGAGGGAAGCCGATGTTTGAGGCGGCTTTTCCTTGAGCCGTATCTTCAGGGGAGCTTCAGGAGCAGCTGGTGCTTTCCCGGGTAGCTTAATGCTCATGGGAGGCAACTTCTGAGGAGGTTTGCCTTTGAGTCGGATCTTCAAAGGAGCGTCGGGGGTGAACTCAGGCTCCATGTCCGGCTCTGCCGCCGTTTCTGCTTCGTCGTCAGCCTCATTGGCTTCCTCCTCGTCAGGTGACTTGTATAAGTCAGCATCGGTAAAGTAGGCTTCAATCCCTTTGAAAGGGTCGACGTCCGCGAACTCCGTACGAATGACGTTGTTGGTGGACACGTACTTCATACATTAGTGGAGCGTGGACGGCACCACCATGTACTCATACAGCCATGGGCGACCCAACAGAAGGTTGTAGTTGACTTCAGCGTTCACGACATAACAAGTGACCTCGGTTCTGAGGTTACCAATGTGGCATTTTAGTCGTATTTTGCCCAGTAGTTCACTTTTGCTGGCGTTGAAGCCACTGATTGTTGTGTTGGAGGGCACCAGTCGGTACATTGGGATCCCCAGTGTTGAGAGCAGCGTCTTCGGGATGATGCTGAGGGAAGACCCCGGATCAATCTGAATTCGCTTCACCTTGACTGAACCGATATACCCTGTATAGTACAGCGGCCTGTTGTGTCGGTTGTGTTTGAGCAGCATATCTTGTTGGGTGAAGGTTATATTGGGGATAACCTCATCCGTACAATGACAGTGCGTACATACAGTCAGGAGATCGTCAAGCTGCTTGACCTGACTGAGAAAGGATTCAGCATCCTTCAGAGCTTCACAGAGAGCTTCTCGGGAGTCTTTGGAAAGACGAAGGAACTCGAACAGAGATAGGCGGGCAGGAGTACTGGCCAGTTGTGCCAGTATGTCGAAGTTGTGGGGCTTGGCTAGCCCCGAAGCATTCTCCTTTCGTAGAGGCCTGTCGAAGCGGGCCTCTATCTGCTTCTGCTTATTGGCTGCTGGGGGCTTAGACGGGCCATCGTCCTGGATAGCAGGGACGGTGCCAGGAGGCACCACCTCGACGGCAGCTTCGTAGGGTTGGACGTTCTGTTGTGAACACGTCTGCACAGGAAGTGCCTCTTCCGCTGAAGAAGAGACTGTACGGCAAGACTTGATCCTCCTGTATTTGGATTTGGAGGTAGGGCGTACCTTCGGTTGAGTCACCTCGGAGACGAGATCGGGGTGAACCCATAGGATCTCTCTCCGAGATGTGGTGAGTGGGATGTGTCCACTCACGTTGTTACGGGTAGGTGGTAAGTTAACCACCTCCATTGTCGCCTTAGGGATGGGGACGACGCAATCCTGTGTTGTAGTTGGCGGCAAGGTGCCAAACTGGAGTGACACCACGTTGGCTGACACCGTCTTCTCTTCGTAGTCGACGGAGATTACATCCGCATTGATCATGCACTGGATATAATTCTTGAGGACATAGCAGTCCTTGGTTGGGTGTCCGACAAACCGATGGTAGGGACAGTACCTCAGGTTGTCCACTTTTCCAACCTCATCGGGACGCTTTGGGTTCGGAAGCTTGATCTTGTCACCCTGCTTCAATATCTTAAAGAGTTGCAGGGTATCTTTGTCGTTGAACGAATAAACCTCCTTCGGCCTTGGTGCAAGTAGAGGTTTCTGAGCAGGGGCTGACGCACCTTTTGAGGCGTTGACAGTCAATGCCTGTTTTCCCTTTGTCTCTCGTCCGGGGTTGTTGGCTGCAGGCCGTTTTCCCTTGTCCTCAAAGGCAGGGAAACTGACTCCCAGAAGACGAGCATTGGCCGCCTTCTTTTCTGCGACTTCTGCTTCAATGATCAAGGAGCTCCAGTCGGGAGGAGCAGTAGAGTTAAGCCAGAGTTTGACTGCAGGCAGCATATTCATGCTGCAGGAGGAGTGAAGCGCATATTCTGTTATGCCTGGGGGCAGTCTGAAGTAGGCCTATCGGAAGCGTTCGATGAACACTCGAACTATTTCCTTCTCCTTCTGGCGTATCTCTATAAGGGACGCCATTGTCATGTCCTTTCCCCCGTCGTAGAAACGGTCGAGAAAAAGATGCGTCAGGTCGTCGAAGGAAGATATTGAATGGTCGGAGAGGCTACAGTACCAGTCGTACGCTACTCCTTTCAGTGCCCCAACAAATATGCTGGTAAGTAGTACGTCCTCCTTCGAAAGATGTCCCGTATGAGACTGGAAATACGTCAGATAGCGATGCGGAGAGTCCTTCCCGTCGTATGTGTCAGTGTTTGTGGTTTATACTTAGGAGGATAAACCACCTTATTCCATTTGAGGGGATAAGGTTGGGGGATGCCCATATTTTGGCGCTCCTCTTGTCTTGTCTTGGACTCAAAGCGCTCGCGCAAGTCCCTGATCATCTCGACCACGTCTTTTGTGGAGCTGGGAGTCGGAGAAGGTGGTACCACCGGAAGTTGAGCATTTGAGGGCTCCGACGTCCGAGGTACTTCGCGGCGATCTATGTCCGAGGATACCCGTTGAAGGGGTACACTCGATTCTCCATTGGCCCCTGGGTCGGGACCGGCAGAAGGTATCCTGGCTAAAGCTGATCGTATCTCAAACACTACTTGAGTCAGTGTTTGTATAGAGGCAGAGAAGGTTTTGAGTCCTCCTTCCAGGGTATCCATACGCTGGACGAGGTCTGTTGGCGGCACATCAGACTCGATATCAGCCCCAGTCACGTTTACTGTCATGACGCGGCCGAGAGTGGATGGATGGGTTAAGGTCTAACTCTCAGCCTCACTCTCTTGTAGGGGAGTTGCCTCTCCTGGAGCCTCGTCTTGGCTACCTCCGGCTATGTTCGGAAAAATATTCACCACGGGCGCATCTGCAAGGGCCTGATTACCCTCAGCTCCGTCTTGAAGGGCCTCTGCGTCTCCGGAACCCGGGTTCGCAGATGCTAGACTACCCCCAGCTATGTTCTGGGGGATATCCTGATGTTCTGGGAGGCTGACAGGATTCGCCCCAGACGTGCTTTGGACACCCTCGTCTTCGGACTCGACAAGGGTCTGACTACCCCCAGCTTCTTCCAAGATCTTCTTCCTCTCCCGAGTGCCTTCGAACACTCCGGAGGACGCGACAGCTGTCTTGGTTTTCCTCGGCTAGCTTTTGGACGAGGAAGAGGAACTGCCAGTCACCTTTCGGACTAACGAGGAGTTGGAGATCACGTTGCATGAAGCAACCCTTGGCTCTTCTTCTGTTGACACCTTCTTCCCGAGGCGACGTCAGAGGGGTGTCGATGATTGCAGCCGCTGGAACACCGACTGCCTTGGTGGGGCTGCCGCTTTGCAACAGCAGTTGATGGTGACCACAACACAAGTATGCCCCGTGAGAGGCGCATCGTGCTTGTCAGTCGACTCTCCTGATCGACGCTTGTGAGTGATCACGTTACGCAGATCGTTGGAGGAGAGTGCCACCTTCACACACCTTTCAGGCGCATGGCAAGGCCAAGCACCGGGGTGGTCAAGTGAGTGCTGCGCCCCCTGATCTAATACCAAACAGACATCCCGATCAGTATTGGGGGAACCACAGCATTTGAAATGACTTGAACGGACCTCAAACGCACAACCAGAGGAGGCGCAGGAGTTCAAGACCACTGGATTTGCCTTACTCGACTTGGTTGTGCACGCAATAGATGTACCCAAGTGAGACAAGGACTTTGAAGGTCGGCTCGTTTCTGGCGCCGCAGCACTCGAGTCGACCTTGTACAGCTTACCATCAGCAGCGCACATGATTGTGAGCGCATGCTTCTGGCTTGCTACTGGCATAGCACGTTTGGGGCGCATGGCCCGTGCTACCTTAGATTTCTTCATACCAGTCCGCTGGAACGCATAGTACTCAGAATCCAAATTCTCCTCGCCATTACAGCGAGTGAGTCTGTCAAAGACAGAGACCTTCTGTGGCGCATCAGAGATGATGCACGGGGCATTGGCTGCGTCCCTGCTCCGTCGACGCATCTTCCTTGCCTGAGAGGGAGATGGCTGGGGAATGTGGTTAGCCGCATGTTTCCCCGAGAGATGTGCTGCCCCAGCGGACGCATCTTGGTTGCTGAGGACGTCAGTAGGAAGGAAAGGCTGGATCGGCACATCCCCTTCGGTGGTGGTGCCCGAGGCGTCGACCTTGCGCACCCAGACTCGGCGGGTCTTCTTCGGCTTCAGCAGCCGCTTCGAAGGACTCGTATTGCCTTCAGAGATGAACTTCTCATACGCCTGTTGATTGAGGCATACGACCATTGTCTTGTGGGAGGAGCCCACCTTCATGTCGTCGGATTACGACATAGCTTTCTCGGTGGAGGAGAAAGAGGTCCCCAGCAGAGTCGCCAGCTTGTTTGCCATTAAAATTCTTTTATTGCAAATTTTAATATAAACAGAACAGTGTTACAATATAGGACTTAGATGTAGTCCTAGGAGTACACTTTTGTTTATCTGGGTCCCTTGTGCCGATGGAGTGAGTGGTAATGCGTTGACTCCATTGACGATCTGACGACGGTTATCGGTTCTCTGTAGACTTGGATTGCTCTGGGTGCTGGAGCTTGCTGAGAGGAAGAAGATGTTGAGTGTCTGTATCTGCCTCTCTGGTGGTATATTCATTCGTCGTGTGTTCTATCCGTGTGTAGGTAGGTATGGAAGAAGGAAATTGTCCCTCTCTTTATATAGTCTGCAGGCTGGCTGCTCATGTGCGCATGTAGGATGCGCCTGTACACGAGGATGCCACGTATTGGTTGCTGATGGAGGCGTATCGACGATACGCCCTGATCGAGGGGTTGAATTCTTCATGCTGCTGTTGTGGACCAGCACGTAGCAGAGGAGAAGATCTTTCTGTTGTTGAGATCTTGGGTGAGTTGAGTCAAAGGACACGTGTCATCGGCCCATGGCTCGGAGATCTCGGATTTGATGGGAGAATGATCTGGTAGGATGCGCCTAAGATTGGGCGCAGGAGGAGGCTTTGGCTCGTAACCGTTAGGAGTTACGAACCATTCGGGGCACATGGCTTTTGAGGCACATGCGAGGCTTCAGTAATGACTTAACTCCCATTTTTCGAGATCAGAGAGAAGTCTGGGGCGCATGGCTTTCGAGGCGCATGCAGAGCTTTAATGGTGACTTTCCTTCTGTCTTTAGGGATCAGTGAAAAAATTTGAGGCGCATGGCTTTCGAGGCGCATGCAGAGCTTTAATGTTGACTTTCCTTCTGTCTTTAGGGATCAGTGAAAAGTCTGACGCACATGGCTTTTGAGGTGCATGCAGAGCTTTGGGCGCATGGCCGCGGAGGCGCATGCGAGTGGTTGAGTTGCCACATGGTAGTAGCCGTCGGAGGAAAGTAATGATGATGCTGACGTTGGCGACGCTTCGTCTTCTGAACTGTTCAGACTTCGGAAGGCGTGCTGCCAACTCTGTCAGTTCAGCATTTAATGTTTGTGACATTCGATGGACAGCTGAGTGGACGCGTCGGTTGGCGTTCCACTAGGCGTATGGGGACGCATGGGGGCGCATCCCTGTGATGTGCTTGGTACTGAAGGGCGCGTCTGTGTGATGCGCTTAATGTTGAAGGGCAAGTCTGTGTGATGCACGGTGTGGCCGGCGCATCTGCTTCGTGACACGTCTTTAATGGTGCGACTGTTACGATCTTCGAGTGCTTTAAATAGCTGTTTTGACTTAGCTGAATTCGAAGCGTCCGGTTCATCCATTTAATGCAAATTCATTGCACGGAATTCGGAGAGCCATCCACTTGGCGCATGGGTTTGATTTGCCCGGCCTATAAATAGTGGCATGGAGAGAGTTTGTTTCTCGTTCTCTCACGTTCTTCCAACATGAACTTGTTTACTCGGATGCATTCTGTTGACGAGATGCTTTCGAGGGTGAAGATGCGATGCCATGTCTTCATTGATGCACTTGAAGGTGACTGTTACATCCAAAAGTCGGAGTCGAAGGCTTCCGAGGCAGGCGGAAGGTGCCTGTTGCATCCAAAGATAGGGATGCTCGAGCCTCGTCTTCGTTGTGCAGGAAGAGCCGCAGATCGGAATGGCGGTGCTGCGGCTTTGGGGGCTCTTTCTTCCTTCAAAGTGGGCGTTGCCCGCTCTGGTTGTGTTGAAAGCTGCTCCTTTAGCCGCAGTTTCGATTACGATCTTCCTTGGCCTTTGGAGGCTCTTTCGAAGCCTCCCCTGGCCATAGGTTGGCTTGCGATGCTCTTCTCTTCCTCGGCTAGAGGGTTGACTGCCACCCTCGTTCTGCTCAATAAATGCTTCATTAGTCGAAGTATTTCGACGGCGGTGAGCCTGGCTGGAAGAGCGGCACATAACTTGGCTGCTGAAGGGATGCACATAACTGGGATGCACATAACTGAGCTGCTGAAAAGGATGCGCATAACTGTGATGCACATAACTGAGCTGCTGAAAAGGATGCGCCCTGCTGAGGGCGCATGGTGGGATGCGCCTGACTGGGGGCGCATGGTGATTGCTGCGCCTATTTTGAAGGCGCATGGTGGCTGCTGGCTGTAGACTTAGGATCTTTTCTTTTGTAGAAATTCTCCTTTGTACAATCTTTTCTAGACATGTAATAGACTTTTATAATAAAAAGTACTCTTTCAATGTCCATTTTTGCTGTTTGTGAAGTACTTTGTCCAAGCTCGGGCGCATGTAGTCTGGCGCATAGGACTTCTGGTTCTGAAATTCTATGCTTCTACAGGGTCAAGCAACAGTTGTGTTGCTTTATGTTTTAAATTTCGTTATTATTATTATTATTATTATTATTATTATTATTATTATTATTATTATTTGTTTTATAAAATAAAGTAGCAGTAACTGTTATGGTTTTGGTTTCTTTATTTTTGTTATTTATTTTATTATGTTTTTATTATTCAGTCTACTTATTTTGTTTAATTAATTGTCTCATTTGTACCTAAAAGATCAATGCATATTATGTTATAATGAGGATTGATATTTTAATTAATATCTTTAATAAACAGTAAGATATCTTAAAAACTATATTCTAAAATATGGGTTCTACAACATATATATAATAAGCAAAGTTATGTATATGCGATTAAAAAAAAAAATTTCTCTATATTTTTAGGTATTTAGCCTAAAAAGCAGCTTCCAAATTTTCATATGTACCATCAAGTATTATAAAATATGTTTAGTATTTAAAATATTTTTTAAGGTGTAGTTATTATTTGTAAGCATATTTATACAAACTTGGTTTTTAGCCTAAATGGATTTATTTTTCTATTTTTAAATATATTTTTCTACTAATAGTTTTCTATCTATAAATTTCTGTTGACAACCTTAAAGTATTTAGCCTAAAAACGATCCATATTTTTGAGTATATATCCAAAAACCCATTTTTGACTAATAAATATTTTTAAGTATTCATATAAAAATATCTTATTGAGTAGAACTATTGTTTTCGACTTTAAATGATTTTAATACTTATCAAAATTTCAGGATAATAAAATATAGTTTTTAAGGATTTTTAAATAGTTTTCGAAAAATCATATTTATCTAATTTGATATCCTCTTGCCCATGACTAAGCCCATTATTCCTACTCCCTTGCCAAACTATACCTCTTCCTATCGACCCTAGCTAATCTAACCCGACTGATCTATATCTGATGGAACAGTCTGTGCCAAACTTGGAGGCTGTCTTGCGTAGTGGTAACACCGAAGTCTTATGCCATTGAGATCATCGCATCGCTCCAGACGTCACACCAGGCAAGACACCTTACCTTTACTGTTTATTTAATTGCTCAATATCATGCATGCTTTTACTTATTTCTAGCAAATATAAAATTGTTCTTTCAAAACTGTATGTAGATGCAAATTACTATACTTTAGTTTTTTTGTTGCATTTTGGCCTAGAGTTAAGGGACCACCCTTTGTGTGTGTTGCATTCATTGGCTTCGACACTTGTATGCCACGAAGTCGCGAGTCGCATATAGATACAGACTTGCGTGCTGACTGATCATTGGTGCATACCGGCCGTGTGTTAGGATATAACTGCTAATAGATTTGTATAGAAGACCTAGCAGTTATTAAGACTAAAACAGTATCGTGGAAACGATTCATGTTGTGCATCGTGGAGACGACGCATGTATAGTATCATGGGAAGGGAGGAGACGTCTATTAGCGTAGGGGATACATTTTATTTTTATGCACATTGACTCAGATGAGCGCTACTTGCGGCCCTAGGCAGATAGTGTCTCGTATGAGCGCTACGTGCTGCCAATCCTCTTTTATTTGCGTGGCTTATCATACAACCCCTATGTAGAACGTTGTCTCTAAAAGTGCATGGTTTCACATAGAATGGTTAGGGACCTTATCTGTTTAGGTTTATATACTTTTCTATATGGTTTCAGATAGAATGGTTAGGGACCTTATCTGTTTAGGTTTATATACTTTTCTATTGAGCTATTATTATTCAGTTTATGGCATGATATTATGTGTCTTTTTACGTCCCTCTGAGGACCTGGTGATTTCTCCAGGTGTGTTTTGTGACTTTCTGCAGGTGCTCTAGCTAAGGCCATGACTTGCACTCTTTTCTGTCGAGATGTTGCTTTTGGATCGTCATCCCCTTCGCTCGACCAAATCACCTTCTTTGTATATTTCTTCCCTATTTAAATTAGTTGGTAGTGGATTTGTCTACCGCCCAACGATTGTATACATGACAAACTCAAAGTTGCTTTTATATCATTATTTATCTTCATGGATGAGATTTAGTGTCTTGGCTTTCTACATTTTATAGCTTATGTATATACGAGCCTTTCATTTACTCGTATGTATACAGCTGGCATGATACATTTCTAGTCCTTCTATTTTGGGATTGGGGCGTTACACCTGGTGATGTGATTGTAGGTTCTATTCTTCTTGATTCATATCCAACTATTGTATTATTTGATTCAGAAGCCACACGTAGTTTTATATCTCTAGCACTTGGGTTCAAACACAATATTATAGCATCACCTTTAGGTAGAAACTGCGAAATCATGACTGGCATAAGAATTCTTTTAGTAAAAGATCTCTGTGTCCAGCATCGCATAACCCTGGGTGGAAGGAAATTACGTGCTGATCTACTCGTAATGCCACTTTCGAGTTTCGACATCGTGTTCGGGATGGATTGGTTGAGTAGCAACTATGCTTCTATTGATTGTCATCGAGGACATATAGTATTCAGTCCTCCGGGGGAGCCTATGTTTGAATTCGCTAGAGGAGCTGTGGAGTAGAAACATGATATTCTGTGTGGAGCTATGATAGAAGAGAAGGGGTTACCTCACCCTATTATTGCGGAGTTTCTTGATGTTTTTCCAGAAGAACTACCAAGATTACCGCTTGATAGGGATGTTGAATTCTCTATAGACTTATTTTCGGGAGCTAAACCAGTAGCTAAGAATGTTTATAGAGTTAATAATCATGAAACGGTGGAACTGAAGAAGCAAGTTCATGAATTGCATGACAAAGAATTTATCAGATCGAGTTCATCACCCTGGGGTGCTCCGGTATTATTTGTGTCGAAGAAGGATGGGTTAGTACGTATGTGCATTGATTACAGGGTTTTGAATAGCCTCACTATCAAGAACAAATACCTACTGCTGAGGGTCGATGACTTATTCGATCAGCTGAGCGGCGCCAGGGTATTCTGAAAGATAGATTTGTGGTATGGCTATCATCAGGTGAGAGTAAAGAAGGAAGATATTCCGAAGACTGATTTTCGGACAAGATATTTCCAGTACGAGTTCTTGGTGATGTCATTTGGGTTGACCAATGCACCTGCAGTTTTTATAAACTTGATGAATAAGGTATTCCACCAAATCCTCGACAAGTTTGTAGTGGTGTTCATTGACGACATCCTTATATACTCGAAGACCCCTAAGGAGCATAAAGAGCATTTGAGGATCTTGTTAGAGACTCTCCGAAAGGAACAACTTTATGGAAAACTCTCAAAATATGAGTTTTTCTTGGACAAAGTAGAGTTTCTCGGACATGTGGTAACTGGTGAGAGTATCTCAATAGATTCGAAGAAGATTGCTACCGTTGAGTCTTGGATCACTTCGAGTTAAGTAGCAGAGATTCGGAGCTTCTTGGGATTGGCTGGATACTACAGAAAGTTTATGAAGGACTTCTCCCGTATCACAGAGCCGATGACTAGGCCTACGCAGAAGGACGTGGAGTTTGTATGGACTGAAGAATGCCAGGCTGCATTGATGAACTGAAGAAGAGATTGACCTCAGTACCTATTCTAGCTTTGCCATCAGGGACTGGAGGTTTTACTATATACAGTGATACCTCAGGAAAAGGGTTAGGTTGTGTACTGGAGCAAAATAAAAAAGTTATTGCTTATGCTTTAAGACAACTACGACCCCATGAGCAGAATTATCCCACTAATGACTTAGAGCTTGCAGCAATGATCTTTTCTTTAAAGTTGTGGAAACAACACCTTTATGGGGAACGGGTGGAAATATTTAAAGACCACAAGTCTGAAGAATGTCTTCCCCCAGAAGGAGTTGAATATGAGGCAGCATAGATAGATGGAGCTGATGAAAGACTTTGATATCTTATTACAGTACTATCCTGTAAAAGCTAATGTGGTAGCGGATGCACTTAACCGTTATCCCGTAGCTATGTTCCTGACCAAGGATCGATATCTGTTAGAAGATCTGAAGAGTCTGGGTATTAAGATTATGTCCTGGAATCGAGATACATATGATGGGCATGCAGATTCAGTCTGGGATGATGGACAGAATCAGAGAAGCTAGGTACCAGGATATAGGCTTGAGAACTCTTCAAGCTCAGGTGCAGGTTGGATTGCTTGATGATTTCTCTACTGCTGAAGATGGTTCTTTGAGGCATGGGACTAGCCTCTGTGTGCCGAGTGGTGATCTACGAGAAAAAGTGATACATGAAGCACATCGCTCTCAGTATTCTATACATCCTAGAGCTACCAAGATGTACAAGGATTTGAGAGATCCTGTATGGTGGTATGAAATAAAGTAGAAAGTGGCATGCTTTTGTTCTAGATGCTTAGTATGACAGAGGTCAAAGCCGAAAGGCAAAGACCAGTTGGTTTGCTTCATCCATTACCAATTTCGGAGTGGAAGTGGAAACATATTGTCACGACCCGCACTCGATGAAAGGGCACGAGACCGTGGGTACATCCAGTCTACGCCGCAGTATCAGCGGTAGAATGCTGTCCTAGGTTGCACAACTAACTATAACACAAAATAAGTGTACCTATCAACGATAAATCTCCATATGGAGGACAATCACATAATGATATCATCTCAATCACAATAACTAAAGAAGAGTAATAGCACAATAAAGAAATAGATAGATGTCAAAAGTGCAATACAACCAAATAGAAATAAGTCTAAGAGTCAATAACACATCTCAAAGAGTATATAGTATAATTAGACATCTCAGAAAGATAACTGGAGACAAATCCATACAAATATCCTAGCTATCTAACTAGGCACTACTGGTGTCTCCTCTAAGCTAGCAGGATCCTCCTGGTAATCGAAGTCACAAACGTCATTGACGTCCGCTCTATAATAAGTCGTACAAAAGTCTTCCAGATCCTCTGAAAAATATATCCAGTCAGGATTCGAACGAAGTTCATAACTCTGAAAGTAGTTTCATTGCATGGTAGAAAATATATGACTCGCAATAGAAGAATATACATGATGTACTAGACTAGAAATACAGAGAAATAGTATTATGAATATATAAAGAAACTGAGTACATGAATAAGATAGTGAACATGTTAAACTATAATACATATAAGTGATTTAGAGCACAAGTCAGTTATTTGATTGGTTCAGGTTGCACATGATTATTCTACGATAACTCAATTATATGTGAAAGGTATAATTGACATACACATGATTATACTAAAGGGTTAATCACATAACTACGTCTACTCTTCCACCCCAATCAGTACACAAGGATATGATCATGATACGTTACGTACATGATTGTTATTTCATATGAAGTACATAAAGTACATGAAGTACATGAAAGAATAACATGAATACAAGGAGTACACGATGCACATGATAAAGTACAAGAACATGAAATGCCCGATGTGCCCGATAAGGGGATAACATCTCATGACAAGATCCATTTAGCATCAATCCGCGTAACAGTGTGTCAACATCAAGTAAAGTAATCTAGAGCAGGTAATATAGATACTATCATGATGAAAATAATCAGAGGTAGGTACTCACCTGATATCCTGAGCAACGACTGAGTATTAATGTTCGAACCGGCGTCACAAAGACCTATTATGAAATTACAGAGTTATATGATGTTATAGGATAAAATTTTTATTTAAATGCATTAATTATATGCTTCTAGGTCTCTTCTAGGTCATGAAAGTCAAACTGAGTCAACGCTAGGCCAAAATAGTCCAACTTGGTTGTATGAGTCTGTTTCTAGGATATTGTGTCCATACCCTATGTTTCTAGACTATTCTAGTTACCCTTTATATATATATATTTTAATATATATATATATATATATATATATATATATATATATATATATATATATATATATATATATATATATATATATTTTAACAATGGCTAAAGCCTTCATTGAAACCAAATAAACAAGGTTGGAACCGGGAGATGGCCCAAGTTCCTACAAAGGTGCGGGTGTGACCCAAAACCTACATCTAGACGCGACACGTCATTACCCAAAAAACAATTTTTTTTTTTGGGTTGGAAGAACTCCAAACCGAAAACCAAACATTCAAAATTCGAAACTTAAAAATAGAGGGAGGCGGTGGCACGGTACCCCGGGGGGGGGCACGTAGACGACCCACGCGGGGCCCGAGGAGGCCTGCACCGACCGCGTGGGCCAGCGCGGAGATCGAAACGACGCTAGCGTGGGGCGCGGTCCCGAGGGGGCACTGGACCCGAAGGGGCGCCCGGGCCCGGGGAGCGGCGCCGGGCGGAGACGACCACCGGGGAGCCCGAGGGGGGTGGCTCCGCCGAGAATCCCGACGAGAGGAGAGGAAGACGGGGGACGGGGAGTGGATGGCCGCCGCGGGGAGGGGGAGGCGGATGGGGGGGAGGGGAAGGTGGGGGGTGGCCCGAGGGCGGGGTCTCCGGCAGAGGAGGCCGGGAGGAGAGCCCGAGGAGGAGGAGGAGGGAGGGGGGGGGGGGAAGGGACGACTGGGCCACCGATCGAAGTCTACCACAGACGAGGGGTAGCGGCCTCCGGGGCCTGGGCCGGCCGGGAGCTAGCGGATGGGCCCCCCCGAGCTCCTGAGAGCATAGCGGGGGACGGGCGCCGGAGTCGTCGACGCCGCCGACTGGGAGGACTCCACCGACGACAGGGAGGGGGAGGGGGGCGCCGGGAAGGGGGGGAGGCTCCACGGGGCGGAGGCCGGAGCGAGGGCGGTCCGCGGCGAGGCCGCCATAGCCCACGAGAAAGGGGTCGTCGACGCAGGTGGAACCGCCGAGGAGGAGGAGGGGGAGGCGGCGATGGCCGGGCCAGTGCCGCCGAAAACCGGTGGGGGCGAGAAAGACGGCCACCGAAGGGAAATGGAGGGGGTAGGCGCTGGCCGTGGGGGGTGAGGAGCCGCTGAGGGGAGGAGCGCCGGCCACACAAGAGGACGCGCTGCTGCAGGGGGGCCGCTGCGGCGGTGGGGAGCGCCGGCCACGAGAGGGGAGCGGCTGTAGGAGGAGGCGCCGTGGAGGGAGGAGTCGACGGACGGGGGGGCGTGGCCTGCGGAGCCGCGGGAGAAGGGGCGGCCGGCGCTGAGACCCGCGGGGAACTGGTACGTCGCTGCCGACGCTGGCGGCGACGCCGACGGGGAGGAGGGAGGAAAGGGGAGCCGAAGGGGGGGAGGCAACTCGCCAGGGATCCGGCGAGCGGAGGAGGGCTCCACGAGGGGTGGGGCCAGGCGCAGCTCGGCCGGCCAGGGGAGGGTGGCCAGGCGCTTCCTCCGAGGGGGGAGAAGACCCAAATCGGCGTGGCCGGGCCAGGAAGGCCAACGGGCCAGCCGAACCACCAGACTCCGACGGGGGCGGTGGCCAGAGAAGCAAGAAGAGGGACTGGGAGGGGGACTCGACCAGTCGCCTGCTTCCCCATCCTCCCCATCTTATGGAGAGATATATATATATATATATATATATATATATATATATATATATATATATATTATATATTTATATATATATATATATATATATATATATATTATATATATATATATATATATATATATATATATATATATATATATATATATATATATATAAATATATATATATATATATATATATAAAAAAAAATATATATATATATATATATAAATATATATATATATATAATATATATATATATATATATATATATATATATATATATATATATATATATATATATATATATATATATATATATATATTTATATATATATATAAAATATATATATATATATATATATATATATATATATATATATTATATATATATATTATATATATATATATATATATATATATATATATATATATATATATATATATATATATATATATTATATATATATATATATATATATATATATATATATATATATATATATATATATATATATATATATATATATATTATATATATATATATATTATATATATATGATATATTACCTTATATATATATATATATATATATATATATATTATATATATATATATATATATATATATATATATATATATATATATATATATATATATATAGTGAAACATGTCAGTCCTATATAATCTGATATAGGCTCCTATATAACTAATATATGATCCCCCTTCACATAACACTGCAAAAGCTACTTACCTATCCTTCCTCTCAACCTAACTGATACTTGTCATCACATATAACTGATACTTAGAGCCTCCCCTTCATCACTTCCATGCCCTTTCTCACCATATACTGATACCTTAGATATCCTATATAGCAGATATAATGCATAACCTATATAGGATAGTTGCATTAAGGCCTCTAATATAACTGCTACTATGTAAGTAGCAGTTGCTACTGCTACTGCCCTGCTTTACCTAAGCCTGAGCCCATCTACTCCTAATAACTAATACACAAAACCAAATTATAGGACAATTATCCTATCTACCCTCTTGACTGATACATGAATGTCTATCCTAGGATTGATATAGGTTCCTCTATAGGTCTGATATCCTATATAACTATACATGCTACCTGTTGTATAGGACTAAACCTGAGCCCCCTTCATCTCATGTATACTGCCAATGTTGCTGCTATTGCATTCACAAGTAGGAAGGGTTGCTACTTCAATGGGGGAAGAGTAGCTGCTGCACTTCTTAGTTCAGCAAGTTGTTGCTGCTATAGATCGAGCCCCAACTTATGTATACTGTTGCTCTTCAATCCTCTATAGGACAGATACATAGGCCCATTTCCCTCTTCATACATATCCCCTCTCACTCACAGATACACAATAACATCTCAGTTTTCTATGGATTGATGCGAAGTATCATGACTGATACATTAGAGATTGTATAAAAGATACATGTATCCCCTATCTATATGTTAACTGATAACTGTTCGACATAACAAAAGGTTGAACGAACTTTTTTGCTTTATTGAACATATAAGGTATCTGTGTACAAAGAAAGAGGTCCTAAATAGGATATTCTAAGTACAGGGAGAAGAGGTTTCTGGAAAAGTGTGACGGTGGATATCGAGCACTGCAACAACTTCTTTACTCTATTGACGATCTGACGATAAATCAACCTTGCTCTGGCTCTCTGGCGCCTTTGATGGAACTCTGGGGTCACCGATCAAGAGGCTGTCTGGAGGAGAAGATGCCTTGGAGGTGGTTGTTCTTCTGTTGGTTGGTTGGTGGATTGTTCCTTCTTAGATAAAGGTTGTCCCTCTTTAAGTTGAAGGATAACTCCTATTTATAGAGAACCGAGCACATATGCGATGTGCATTAGAGTTTCTGAGATATGAAAGAATCTGTCGTCATTGCACGGTACGGGCTTCTGCGGTGCCGACACGTGGCGGACATTAAGATTTCCTTCAATCGAGATCTCTGATGGTTATCAACATAACCGAAGGAGGTGGCACGTGGCGCATGCCGATTTGCTTGCTCGGATACAACCGAGTAAATCTTAGGATTTCTGTAAGGACCCTGATTTTTTAGAGTTATTTTTTTAATCTATTTTATATGTTTTCTATTTATTAAATTAGATTTTTATTTTTTAATTATGACTATAGATGTACTTTTTTATAGTTTTTGATTTTTGAAGCACAATATTTATCAATTTCTCAAATCTATCCCCATCATTGTATTCTAGACGAGTCCACCTTCAGTTTGATATATCATGTCCCATCCAAACGTGTTCCCTTGTGCTATATTTTTTCATGTGCAACTTTAGGGGTAAAATAGTCATTTTAGTCACTACCGTAAAATTTGACTAGCTTTCCAATTAGCAATTAAGGCCCAACTTTGATCCAAATCATTTGACCCAATATATGATTTTGACCCATTTTGAGCCTATTAGGCACATGTCATTGGTGTGCCACTCAATTGAGTTCTCATGTGCTAGTTTATCTTAAGTGGCGCACAAGTCGAAACTATAGACATATTGGACTCAAATCGATCACAAAAATTCTACCGACCCAAAACTAGTCCAATTAGGAACCCGTGGAGCCTAACCTAGGGCATCCTAACCTATTAGACATATCTTAGATTAATTTTGTGGATTAATATGCAGCCACATTAATCAAATCTAATTTAAATCAAATCCTATAACAACTTTTCTATTTTGGAACCAATTTAAATCATAGGAGATAAAATTGGTGTATCTTTTAGAATATACAATCAAATCCAAACAAACCAAATCCTAATCCAACCCAACTTCTTTCCCCTTACGTGAATCTCTCCCATCTAGGATTTACGTACACTTTTTATATATTTCTCTATTAAAACCCTCCAATTACTTTTCTATTTTTACACTTTTCTTTCCACCCCACAGAAACTCATCACCCCGACCTCTTCCAACGCTCCTACCACCTTCATCTCAACCTTAAGACACCCCCTAACACACCGACACCTTTCTAAGGAGCCTCAGCCTCTAATTTGATCGATACGAGACGCGGAAGGCACCCGAAGTCGACCGAATTAGTGCTGAATTCGTCACAGCAGGTTAGTCAACTTGTAGACAAAATTTCATCAACTTTTTCTCATCCATTTTACTTCAAACCAAATCTTAGAGTTACCTTTCTGTGTCTACTCCAAATTCTGATTGCTGGATCCCCCAGTTCCAAGCGGTTTGTCCGTGGCATCGATTCTACGACAGGGTATGTAGAACTGACGAATCTGGTTGCGAGCCATTTTTCACCTATCTAACGTCAGTTTCTAACATTCTTATATTTTTATTTAAAATCTAGACGTCGATACCTTTCCGACGCATATCTGTTGGATAGATTTCACATCCGTTTACTAATTTTAAAAATTTATGATTTTTGCCGTGTCATCGAACTCTGAAAAATTCTTCTTTCCTTGTGTCCAAAAGTGTCAAAATTTTATGAAACCATATTGAACTTTATGTTGTGCAAGGTTTAACATTATAAATACTATTTTAACTAATTTTTGGAATTTTTATAGGATTTAATATTTTAAACATTTATTGTTTCGGGCCTCAAATCGCAAACCAAGTCTAGGAATAATGTTGTAGAATCAATACAAATCTTGTACCGATATTTTTCTATGTATAAAATTTATTTTTTATTATTACATAATATTTATAAATATTTTTCTTTATTAAAAGTATATTTTATGTTAATAAAATATTACTTTTATATATAGATTTAATAATATATATGTTATATTGAATAGAGTAGTCAATATGACTAGTTTTGGTATAAATATATTATTAAGGTCTATATACGGTAAGTACATATATAATAAGTTATTAATTTATATTATGTTCGTATTTCAGAATTCGAGCGTCGAAACTGAGATCCGTCAATTCCAGTGATCTCACATCGCTGAAATTGACAAAGCGACCGTATGGATCGCTAAGACAAGATTGTTAACCTTGTGGTTAATCGTCTTGTCTCTATTCGTGTGGCATAGGTTTCGTTATATAAATTACGAGATAAAAACATAATATTTGAACCTAGAGTTTGTAATCCATAATATTAACAAATAGTGATCATAGAGATTAGTATAACCTAGCTCTAGGTGGTATGATTAATAAAATGGTTTATGTAGGCATTACATGACTTAGAACAACCCAAGCTTTCTAGGTAGGAGTGGTTAGTCATAATTGTATTTAGTAAATAATGCATATTTGTTTATGATTTGGGTTGGTAGATATTGTACGGAGTATGATTCATTCGTTCATGGATAGTTCGGGTAGATTTTGGTTCTGCACTCTCCGTACAGATTGGACAAAACTTCAGACAAGTACACCGTGCCAAACTTTACAGTATTTACATGCTTTTCTATAGTTCCATTCCTTCTTGCTTGGTTATATATTTCTCTTGCTTCATTTATGGTTACTCTCTAGTTTCACGTGCACGTAGATTGTTACTTTTTCTTTCCATATTTACTTGTTCTATCTTTTCTATCTTGTTCGTGTCTAGTTATAGTATTAATATGCCTATGCCATGTTTCTTCTGACCTGTTTGACTCGTACTTGACTTGGACATAACTAGATAGACTTGAGTTCCTAGTACCTTAGGTGAGAATGTTTAATTAGCCATGGCTATACCTCTATTGTTAGTACCTCCCCAGACTACGATATAGTACCTGTTATAGGACTGTTAGTGCCTCACCGGGCTGCAATTTTTATCACATGCACCTATAACCATAATTAATATTATATTCTCATGACATGTCACCATCTGTAGAGTTCATTTATGTGTTATCCTTTCCTCTACTTGTTGTTCCTATTTTTCTTGTATGTTATTTACTGTACAGTAGGTATGTATATTATGCGTCTTGCTAGTCCTCTGAGGAATTGGTGATCTCTCCAGGTATTAGATGAAGGTTTGGTACACTGATGGAGGATGATTGCTACACCAAGATTGCAGGTATATTTAGTTGATATTTTATCTTTCTCTTTCGAAATTAGATTTTGTCCTATATTTGATTTTTGCTGCATTATAGCCTAGTCTTCTACAAGCTTCTACTTTTCTCTAGCTTGTTCATGATAAATGTGTTATTGGGGATCCACTCTAACATATTTATCTATTCTAGAATCAGTGTATTATGGTCTGATCAGCCTTACTGCACTTGATTCGTTATTGTTACCGATATTTAGTGGATTGAGATATAGTTGGTCTAAAATAACCAGACAGCTTATATGTATTCGAGCTGGACTAGAGTCCTCTTGATGCGTAGCTAGCATGTATACGTATCCTAGTCCTACGTATTTTGGGACTGGGGCGTTACAATTTTATCCTAGATTTGGAGTCTAATTAATCCTCGTCTAAGATTTAAATCAATCTGATATGATATCAATCATGATTTAATCCCAATCTTTTCTGTAAGAGGCAGTTTAAACAAATCAATTGGGGTGGAGCCATGCTTCCTGCGCCTCTGGTGAGGACTAAGTACTGCTGTGCTTCTGGAGCGACGAGTAGTCCGTGCTTCTCGAGACGACGGAGCCTCTGTGCTTTCAGGCGACGAGTGGACTTGGCTTCGAATGACGACGAGACTTCTGTGCATTTAGAGCAACAATAAAGCTGTGTTTCGGAGTAATAGAGTCATTGTGCTGTAGGCGACGAGTAGGATTGTGCTTCAGGTTGGCGAGGTTATTGTGCTTTTGGAGCGACAGGCTGACTTGCATTGGTTGCAGTAGGAGTTCCCAAGTCTCTTGTAGAGAAGTGACTTAAGCTTCTGGATCGGAGCAGATGACTGTATCATAGGAATGGAGATAGTGTGAACACATCACCATCCCGTACCTCATGTGGATGCATGTAAGTAGCTGCACCTCTGAACTTTGAAGACGTTGGCTTTAGAGGAAAGGGTATAACACCCTTGTGTGTCTGGGGTTAGCACAGGCAAGTAGCTGCTTCTCTGGAGTGAAGACAATGGTTTCTGAAGTAAAGAAAAGGGCGGGGCCTACCACCATCTTGCTTCTAAGGTTGGCGCAGGCGAGTAGATGCACCTATGGCTTGAAGGCTTTGGCTTCTGAAGTAAAGAGCAATAAATACCCGTTCTTTAAGGACTTCCTTCTTAACTGCCATCGTAAAATATGGAATTCCAAGGGTCTAAGACTGACATTCATCGTACTGAGTCTTAGGTTCATTCCATTAATACGAGAATTCTGACTGTAGGCCATGTGACGTGTACTCTAGGCCATTCTCGGTCCTATAAAAGGGAAAGTCCTCCTCTGAAGAGTCGTTGTCTTCTTCATGGCATCCTTCACCACCATGCAAGATCCAAACTTAACTTCGAGCAACGATCGACCTTGTATAAGTTGGCTACTGGTTGAGGCTTTTTTCGTTCATAGGAGCCATGTTCTTATAGAAGATGTAACACCCAGTTTTCCAGATGAGGGTATTTTTGAATTTTTGTATTTATAATTATTATTTATTGATATTTATTTCACATTATAATTTTTGGTGATTTTTAATTATTTTTAAACTATTTAAAAATGGTTTAAATTATGACTTGTGATTTTGGTGTGCAGCTAGTGAAACCGTAGAGACTGCATGACCTAGAGCCTAACCGTGTCATTAGGATGATTTAATTATCATTTTTAGTCTAGGGGTAATTTGGTTATTTTGACTTATTTGAATTATTTGGTGATTTGTTGAATTGGTGAATTTTAGGTTGACTTGACTTGTTGAGACCTAGTGAACTAGCCTAGAAGCTAACCCTAGCTATGGTAACCCTAGTCTAACTTAGGTTAACCTACATTTAGTCATTAGAAACTAATTTTAGAATGAGGGGATTTGGTTTAGTGCATTTAAGTCATGGTTTATGATTTCATGAAATGACGTATGCCTTAATGTTTTATTTGATCAAGACTTGGCCCATGGCCCATAACTAGAAGCCCTAACCCTAGCCAAACCCTAAATGACCAGCTATAGGGATCCCCACCCTATATAAACACTTATTCTCTAGGGCTTGCCTCCTTCTTTCATTCATTTCAACATTGGAAAAAGAAAGGTATTGTCCCTCTTCCAAAAATCCCCATAAATCTATTTTAAGTGATTTTTAATCCTAGTTTCTTGAATTAGAACCTAATACTCTCCTACTCTCTGATTTTGGAATTTAATCCCAGCTTTGGGACAATTTGGAGCTTTTGGCATCAAGAGGAAGAATCCTCCATTTGAGGCTTTTCCAAGCATTTTGCACACATAGGTAAAACCCTCTAAATTGATTTAAATTTCAGTTTTCTTTGCATGTAGGGCTAGATCTAGGAGTCCCCTAGGTGTTCCCAAAATTTGGGTGGATTTCGTGTCCGTTTGGTGTCCGTATCGGACACGTGTCGTAGTGTAGGTGTTTGTTGAAATGTCTCAATAGATTGAATGTTACTGTTTTTCAAAACAAATTACATGGTTGTGTAGCCCTATATATGGGGATCAATTATATATATGATTGAGCATGAGTTGGACACCTGTTCGTGTCCAAAATCGGACACGAACGTGCTGTTGGACACTACACAGGGGAGTACTATGCTCCCCTGCCGCCCGAGTGTCCTGTAGGACACGACACAGATTTTTACGGTACAAGTTTTGGTCGACATGTGCGGGCAATCACTGTCAGCATGCACACCAATTTTTAGGCGACTTCGTCGAGTAGTTTGTGAGTAATCACACGCGCACGGGTTTTTCAATACACTGTGCACACTGTTTTCTCTTCACTGTTTCGTGTCTCGTGCTCAGGACACGCGACACTTGGACACTGGTCAGGGTGACACACATGGACCCCTAGACCCCCTATAGCTCTGGACACGTGCACGAGATAGATGGTTGACTGTGTCGTGTCCTTTTGGACTCGACATGTGTGCACGAGCCCAGTTTTTCACAGTTTCTGATACACTAAATTCTGCATATCTGGACACCTTCCTGTCCTAATTTTTGGACACGATGGACACGTGTGAGTGTCACACACATGACCCCCCTGACATGTGTTGGGTCGATATTTGCTTGAGTGTAAGTTGATTTTGATTGTAGTTGCACGAATACATTTTTGGGTTCGTACTTAGGATATCCTGATACTTCAATCAGGGATTTCTAGTGGAGTTCAATCCTTAGAAACCTGAGATTAGTTGTATTCCAGTCGGTTTTCATGAATGTTGGGTTTTGATTATATGTATATTATCAAAATCTGAATATATGTCCTGGTGTAGGTATTTATATCAATCTGAGTTATGAGGAGCTAGGTATGTTAAACTGAATATTGAGTTCAGTTTGGGTAAGATGGTATTAACTAGAATTTAGATTGAATGTTAGGAAATCTAGGATGTATTAGATGGGTTTTGACAGGTGTTCCAGTTCGATCATGGGCATAAAAACTGGAATGAGAGGTTGAGATCGAGTTCAGGTTTTGGTGATACAGGTAGGAGTTCTTCTCTAGTTCAGTATACTGATTTTGAGTAATATCTGATATAGATATCGGTTTTTGACATCTGAATTAAGTTGATATCCGAGTTAGATGTCATCTCAGGTTTCCTGAGATGACCTTGCTAAGTATCAGTTAGGTCCTGGGTGGTTAATGTTAAGCTGGAGCCTGGATTAGGTTCACATATGCTGAGTAGGAGTTGCAGCAGTAATAATTAGCCACTTGCCTTGTCCTGACCTGGCAGGGCATAGCCTTGACTTGGTAAATAGTTACAGTAGCAGTAGGCATAGCAGTAGCTTGAGTAGTAGCAAGCAGCAGCAGTAGGAGCAGTGGCCAGTAGCATGGTTGGAATTGCTTGGCTTGGCCAGCCATTTTGGGCATTTGCCTTGGCATTGCAGTAGCAGCAAGCATTGGCAGGCATGGCTTGGTTTCATTGCAACGCAATATGGTTGCAGCAATAGCAGGGGTACACCTTGTTTGGGATTTGAATGGCTAGGCCATTTCAATCTCAGGTGGTGGGGCTTGGTATTAGAGATGGGGACAGGCCTTACATACAGGTGAGTGGCTTGGAAATGGCTTGGGGGCCATAGGCTTGATAGGGTTGAGGTTTAGGAATAGAAGGTTACTGGAATCTAATAACTAAGTGAGGACTGGCTTAAGTAGAGGAGCATGTTCAGGTTTGAGGGCTTCACAGGTTATCAACTGATTAGGGGCAGTAGGCCATATCTAATGGGGGTTTAAGTTTGAGTAGGGAAATAGGTTTTGTGCTTAATTGATATACCAAACTGTCATTGCCATGTTTGTACTGTTTTGCACTTCACAAATTCCTGAAAATGCATATCTCTGTAATGCACACATAAGTTGAGTTTACCACGATTATGTCTCTTTTTAACTGTCATCTAGTTTTCAAAATTTTGAACTGTTTTTCTATGCATCCTCCAGCCACACACACACACACACTGAAAATACAATTCCTAAGAACACACAGGGTCTCACATTGTCTCCTGGATTACACACACACTGGACACATGTACACTGAATTGGCATATCATACTATTTTCTGTCTTGGTTTTCTGGAAGCACACATACACACACAGTTCACATATACCCCCCTGGTATATATTTCCAGTACACACACTGTTTTCAGAAATTCCCTTCACTGTTGGCCCATGCATTCACTCACACACATTTCCTATCTAACCCACACACATATGTCACATTCCTGTCATATTTTGCTAACCCCCACATTCCTGTCAATACCTATACACACACATACACAGGTATCTAGTTACATTGACACCCTCTTGTACTCTCTACACATAATTGCCTATACATACACACCCTCATATGTTTTTTCCTCTACCTATCACTCTAGGTATATACATATATATATATGTATATATATATGTATGTGATGCATATATTATGTAGCCTATATATGTATATGAGATTATCTATGCTCAATTAGATATATGTATATAGGAATTGTGTATGTGTGATGTTGGTTTTGACATGGTGATTGTGTATGAGTACTAAGCTCGACTTGTTAGACTAGTATAGGCTAGTTTAGCCTTGATTAGACTAATATAGACTTGATAGGCTTGGTTTAGGCTTGTATGGTCTTGTGGGCTTGTTTAGACCTAGAATAACTTGTTTGACCTAATTTAGACTTGTTAGACCTAGTTTGACCAATAGTGGACTATTTAACTAGGATAGACTTCATTGACCTAGTTTGACTAAAGTGTTGACCAGGTTGACTTAGAGTTGACTTTGACCTAGATCGGCTTAGAAATCATGTAGTTTGTATTGTAGCTTTCAATTCTATTGTATTTTACAAATCATGACCCATATTACTCTGTTTAGAACATTGTGACTCTGGTGCAGACATCTGACATTACACTACTCTTTTCAGAGTATCAGGCGAGTGCATTCTCTGATAGTTCTCTCATTTATTTGTCAATTACTGTATTTCAGTTATAGTTAGCTGTATGTGATTCTCTGTTACAAACACGTACTGTTATTTCTGAATTCATGTATACGACACACATTTATTTTTTGGCCTCTATTACTGGTATCATCATTTCCGGCTTCTATTACTGGAATCACCTGCTGGAATCATTTATTGGAATCATTTAATGGTATCATTATACTTGGCTGGACTCATCTTGAATCATTGTGTCGAAATTATGGATTCACTTGCTGGGAGGGGAAATACTAGAGTAAGACATGTAGACATACCCCATTACTGGAATCACCCCTACTAGAATCTACTGGAATGATAGCCATCTCTCGTCTGATCAGTGAGAGGTGTGCCGGATTACCCACAGCCGTTTACATGTCGATCTCGGTATTTTAAAAAACACTGCTAAAGTATAGGCTGGACTCACCCTGGAATCATTGATCACTATAACTGGAATCGTCCCTTGCCGGATTCATCTTGTATGAGATTCATCCTGTACTGGACTTACATTGGAGTTACACTGGTCTACATTGTTGCCTGGACTTTATATCATATTACCCTGGTTCAGCTAGTTCAATTTTTTACAGTCTTCATTGCTACGATTCTTCTCTTGTTTAGTATTTACTTTCCTTGCACTTTATTTGTCTTTTTTACCATCACCTGAATATAAACTGCCATTTTCATCAATACAACTGTCTATAACTGCTTTATAGTTCTTTGTCATTTACTTGGGTTTTCTAGATGAGATGTGCTCGTTCCTGTCCTGATTGGACCGGTTGAAAATTTTACAGATGATTGTCCTGAGGACATATGCCCTACATTTTACTGAGGAGATGGCTTAGCTACCTATGGCCCCGACACTCAGGAGTGATCGGGAGTTTAGCTAGTTTGTCTTGTTTTTAGTTTTCCTGTTTAGAACTGGAGTTGTATATAGAGATTTGAGACTTTAGATGTATTTGAGATTTTTTGAGTTTGTTGTTATTTTATTAGTAGTTTTGTTGTCTTCAATTTCTTAGTATATTCGGTGTTATCTTATCGTGCTTAGACTGTGATTGAGTTACACCATATCTTATACTTGTCCTCCGTTCGGAGTTGATCTTGATGAGTACATTATATACTGCATGAGTTGATGGTTAGTTAGAGACTTAGAACAGCGTTCTACCGTCGACACTGCGGCGTAGGCTGGGCGTTGTTACGTACTCGTACCCTCACAGTGGGTGCGGATCGTGACACGTTTTTAGTGGTGGCCCATGCAGGTCGAGAATCGCATTAGTGCGATATCGTGGTAGTACGGCGACTTAGTTGTACTGCTGCGAGCCTGCGATAGGACTGAGAGATAGGCTTTACCGGAGAGGCACTCAATCACAGTTAGGAAAAATTCTGCTTTAAATTATGCCATCTACATATCGTACTGATTTGTCTTCTTTGAAATAAACTGTCCTCCTTTGATATATCGATTCCTGCTCAGTATTGACTTCCTTGTACGATCTGTCTTCAGGATGGTGGAGACACGATCACATCGCTCTGGTGCAGCAGTTGTTATAGAGGGGACTGCCATCTCTCAGCCAGATCAGCAGGGTCAGGAGGCTGCAGCTCCTGCCACCTCTATTCATATTGGGACTTCAACAGCAGCAGCAGAGGGTATGCCTCCACCAGCTCTGGGCAGGACCCAGTCATCCCAGAGATGCAGTTCCAGCAGCCGCCGCCTACAGGACACGTAGATGTGGCACAGATGTTCGCTTACTTCCAGCAGTTTATGGACCGGCAGCAGGCCCGATGTAATGCCTGTAGTTCGTATTACGTATTTTTGGAATACGCGTACGTAATTATTCTTGTATTGCCTAATTTTCTTGCTTAATTCCTTCTTGGCTTGGTCTATTCCTGGTTTGGGTTGGTTGGTTCGGCCTGGCTTGGTTTTGATTGGGTTCATGATGAACCCAAAGTGAACCCCTACCTACCACCACCATTTTGTATTTATTAGCCCTCTTTATTCTCTCTCTTCATTTATCATCTTCTTCTTCCTCATTTACTTCCCTACCTACCAGAGAGAGAAGAGAGAGGTCTAGGCAAGTGCAACTTACTTCATGGAGGAACTCCAATTTTATTACTTCATTCTCTTCCTTACTATATTCTAAAGCACTTTAGTACTTGGCATTTTCACTTTCCATGGCTAGATTCTTGTAGATCTATATTTATTTTATTTTTGGATTTCTTGGGTTTTGATCTACTTAGTCTTGTTATTTCTATGTTTTGATGGTTCCATGTTGTAGAGAATTTTGTTCTACCCCATTTTGACCTATGGAAGTTCGGATTTGGGCTCCGGATGAAAGTTTTATGAAGCTTGGAAGGCATGGGTTCCTAGTGTTCTTCTCCTCGGAATTTTGGAGAAGAAGAACAGTTCCCTGGCGCATGGCTGTACTTGACCGCATGAGTAGTCATGCGGCAAGTCGCCATCAGCCGCATGAGACCCTTGTACTTCTAAACCGCATAAAACTAAGTCCCAGCCGCATGAGGCTGAGTCTCATACTCAGCCGCATGGGCTCATTTCCCATCAGCCGCATGAGTCTACATGGACTTAGTCGCAGGGCTGGAAACGAACTCTTCTCGAACCGTATATGCAACTGTTTCTCCCCAGCCGCATAAGCCATCGCATCGACCCAGCCTCATGCGCCCTCACTTCTTCCGGGCCGCATGGGTTTTTCTATGTGAGCCGCATGGACTTGAGTTCGCCATCATCCGCATGAAGACCCCTTTCTAATTCGAGCCGCATATGCGCTCACCTCCCTGAACCGCATAAACTCAAGCACTTGCCAGCCGCATAGGCCCTGATCCCCGAGCCGTATGAGAACCCTAGACCCTGGCCGCATGGACTTCTGAGTCCGGGCCGCATGATCCCGATTAATTCCAGCCGCATGCGCCTTTGCATTTCCAGCCGCTGGCGCCCTTGTACTTCCAGCCGTATGCGTCCCCCTCCTTTTCTGGCCGCATATGACTGAACCGCATGACTTTCTCATGGTCCTGTGTGCTATTATTTATTATTATTTGCCCATGTTTCGTAACTCCTTTATTAGATATTTTACGTCCATTTTATATCCTTACGCCTTTTGTCATGAACTTGATTTTACTTACATGTTTGGAATTGATAATGGAGCACGACCTGACAGTGACCCATCGTGGTGCACTCATGATAAGAAAACCTGACATGACCTGATTGTGGCCCGTCGTGGCGCACTCCGGACTAGTACACTTGATATGATAAACCTGACATGATTATCTCGAATAGCTGTTGCGACGGCTACCTGACATGACATGACCTGTACAATGAATCCTGGACACCGTGGGCGATTGTGCTTGTATAAATAATCCAGTCCTGTCTTGCATCAGGTCTAGGAAGGGACTCCTGAGTACTACGGTCAGGAGTACCTACTGAAATGGACTAAGGCTAATAACTAGATTAATACAGTAGTCATAAAGAGATCTTCCAGCTACAGGCAATCCCGTTACCTGGGCACGCTTGGGATCTGTAGCCTGTCGTCGAGTAGGGCACATTTCCAGCACACTGTCATGTGTTGCACCCTTCAAGCTACTTAAGGGTACATTCGTTTCCTGGACGATGTACCCACCTGAATTCAACCCTAATCTTTCGTCCTGGGTAACCTGGATGGTCTGCAGGGCTTGTGGCTGTGGAATAATCTCACTGCATCTTGCTAGTAATTAGGCCTGTGATAACCCTAGTTAGTTAAAGTATCAAGCCGTAATTCTTGCTTGGCCGTGAAATGATTGGATGGAGTTTAACCAGTCTAGTCTTGTCCTGATCCTGTTCCAGATTACTGCATGACCAGAATGCCTGTATTTATTTTACCGATAAATGGTGAGAATTCCAAGTTCTGTTCAGACGAAGGGTTACAACCCCGGTCCTTGTTTGGTTTACGGGTTGTAACCTGGTTATCTGAATAGTTCCATGGTTATCTCGTCGTATATCATCCTGATGTATTTTCTTTATTTCCAGTTCTTACTTTTATTTATATCTTGTACTGAGTGCTGGTTTTAGTTCCTAAGTGAAGCTTCCTTTGAGGCACTTGCTTTTTCTGGGATCTGACCCAACTGGTTTTGTATGGCCAGATTTCGGAGCAGCTCCGGAGGATCCACCGACCTTCCAGCCAGATGGTGGCCACTAGACGGAACCCTGGCAACGAGTGGATTTATTTTTGATCTCCCACTTTATTGTAAAAATATTCTGTTGAGGCGTTTAGCCGACGAGCACCTGTTTAGCTCGATTGTACTTTACTTACTGTCTGCCTACGGGCTGTAACATGATTGACAGATCCTAGGGTTGATCATGTACGACTAAACTCTTGCTAGTCCTCACATTTTGTAACGACTAGCTTCATGATCAGCTGAATATGTAATATTTGGGACGCCTTATTATTGTATATTTAATGATCATATATCTTGCAATATTTACTTACTTGCTTGTGATTGAGACACTAGGCTTGATCATGACCATAGGAGACTGTTGGCTTGTAGATAAACCCTCATGTATCTAGACAGCCGTGACCGTATAGCGAGATGGATTCTATTTCATATACGTAGCTGGCTATGTCTGCCCCCGCTCTCCAGTATTCTGGTTCTGGGGCGTGACATGGTTTAAGTGGTGGCCCATGCAGGTCTTGTAAATCAAGATATGTGAGGGTTTACCGAATAGATGTCTCAATCAGTATTCGTCCTTGATCTCTACTCGTATCTTCTGAATCCCTGGATTTTTGTCCTGATCATGTGCTTGTATCGTTGATCTGTCCTGGTCCTTCCTTATTTTTCTCTATGTCGTCTTCTTCAGCGACATTGTTCCTGGACCTGTCGGCCAGCAAGGCGGAGCACCTCCCGCGGACCAGCAGCAACCTGGAGATCAAGTCCAGCACTCCGGAGTAGCCTCCAGAGTCGAGCCTATTGGAGAAGAGCCCCCAGTTCAGCCAGTTCAGCCTGCCGAACCTGATGATGGCACATTAGTAGGACTCGTCAGGACCTTGATAGCTTCTCAAGATCGTCGTGGAGATGCCTTGCAACAGGCAGTGACGGATGCTTTGACCAGAGGAGGTCATCAGGGTAACAGCGCGGCCAACAGCTTCAAGTGCTTGAACCCTCCATTCTTCGACGGTAGTGAAGATGCTATCGCGACAGATGCATGGCTTCAGGACACAGAGGTGGTTCTAGAAGCAGCCAGGACTGCAGAGAACGAGAAGGTGGCAGTTGTGCGCCTGCAGTTGTTAGATCTTGCCCGCAGCTGGTGGGCAGCTCAGGCCATTGGATTAGCAGCTCCTATTGCTTGGGCGGTGTTCAGAGAGAGATTCCAGACCAAGTATTTCGATGCCGTGGCTCGATATGATCTACAGACGAGGTTTACCAATCTGAAGCAAGGAGGCAGGACGGTCGATGGATATGCGGCCGAGTTTTCAAGACTCAGTCGGTTTGCTCCCACTTTGGTGGCAACCGAGTATGATAGAGCCCAGCAATTCCAGCAGGGACTTCACCTAGAGATCTTGTTGGCAGTTGAGCAGTTTGAGCATCAGACTTTTGATGCAGTCTTGAGAGCAGCCCGGAGGCATGAGTATACCTCCCAGAGGATTGTGGATAGGACCGGAGGTCGGAAGAGATCTCACGGCCAGATGAATCAGTCTTCAGCACCAGCCCCGGCAGCCAGGGCTTTGACTATTGGAGCTCCGAGGCGGGCGGCCTCAGTAACGTCGGTTCAGCATTCCACTCCGACGTACCCTCAGCAGCAGAAGCAGAAGCAATCTTCCGCAGTGGGTTGTTCTCATTGTGGGAAGCCAGGCCATATAGTGGCAGAGTGTCGCAGGGCACAGGGATTGTGTCTGGCCTGTGGAGCACCAGACCATAGGGTTGGATCCTGTCCCGAATAGGGGTGGTTCATCATCGTCCAACCTTTCCAGCTCTTCGGTGAGAGGACCAGCACCGGTCCAGCAGCAGCAGCAGTACCCATTGTCGAGGCCCTTGCCGCCTCAGTCCCAGATGTTCCAGCAGCAGAACCCCTAGCAGCATGCACAAGCCCAAGCCTTGAGCCAGAGCAGACAGCAAGGATTTCAGCAGAGGGGACCAGCACCCCGAGGGCATGGTCATGCTATGGTGATGACCGCAGAGGAAGGATTGGCACCAGGAGAGGTAGTGGCAGGTACTATTCTCGTCAACTCCTTTCCAGCTTCAGCTTTATTTGATTCTGGTGCATCGCATTCTTTTATGTCTGCACGATTCGCGACACGGGTAGGATTGGAGCCCGAGTCATTATCAGTAAGGCTCAATATACTTACTGATAACGGACTTGAGGGAGTAGATAGAGTGTTTTCCTCATATCGGATCGTAGTTAGCGGTAGAGAGTTCCTCGCTAGATTGATAGAATTCCCGATGGCCGATTATGATGTGGTCTTAGGGATGGATTGGTTGAGGAACCAGTATGCTAGAATAGACTGCCACATTGGCAGGGTTGTTTTTAGCATTCCAGGCGAGCCACAGTTTTCCTTTTCCCGAGGTGAAGTTGAGCCTTCTCCTCCGATATTGCGGATGGCAGTAGCAGCAGTGCAGTTGCCCAGGATAGTGGATGAGTTCCCAGATGTTTTCCCAGAAGAGCTACCAGGTATGCCTCCAGAGCGGGAGATCGAGTTTATTATAGACTTGATTCCTGGGACAGCCCCAGTGTCAGAGAGAGTCTACCGGATGGCGCCGTCAGAGTTGGAGATATTGTACAAGATAATTGAAGAACTTCGAGCCAAGGGATTCATTCGTGCTAGTGGATCGCCTTGGGGAGCACCGATGCTTCTTGTGAAAAAGAAGGATGGTACGTCTAGGTTATGTGTTGATTATCGTACCTTGAACTCCGTGACAATCAAGAACAGATACCCTCTTCCGAGGGTAGATGACTTGTTTGATCAACTCAAGGGGACTTCAGTATTCTCGAAGATCGACTTGCGCTCAGGATATCATCAGATCAGAGTCAGAGAGCAGGACATCCCGAAGACAGCTTTTAGATCGAGATATGGGCATTGAGAGTTCCTTGTTATGCCTTTTGGAGCAACCAATGCGCCAGCCGTATTCATGGATCTCATGAATCGCATTTTCATGCCTTACTTGGATCAGTTTGTGATTGTGTTCTTGGATGACATTCTGGTCTACAGCAAGAGTGAGGCTGGAGCATGAGCAGCATCTCAGAGTTGTTCTTCAGATTCTCAGGGAGCACCAGTTATATGCCAAGTTCAGTAAATGCGAGTTCTGGCTCGATCGCATTTCGTACTTGGGTCATATCATCACCAGAGGAGGAGTGGAAGTGGATCCCCAGAAGATTGTGGCTATTGAGTCATGGCCAGTGCCCAGCACAGTTGCAGAGGTTCGTAGTTTTCTTGGATTGGCCGGCTACTACCGGCGGTTTGTTTTGGATTTTGCTCAAATTTCAGCGCCATTGACGCAGTTGACCCGCAAGGATGCGCAATTTGCTTGGACAGCAGAGTGTCAGAGTTCTTTTGAGCAGTTGAAGCGAGGCCTGATAACAGCTCCTATTCTCATGCTTCCAGATGGAACCGGAGGATTCTCAGTATATTGTGATGCTTCAGGCAGAGGCTTAGGATGTGTTCTGATGCAACATGGAAAGGTAATAGCTTATGCATCACGGCAACTTCGTGATCATGAGAGAAATTACCCAACCCATGACTTGGAGCTGGCAGCAGTAGTGTTTGCACTTAAGATGTGGAGGCACTATTTGTATGGAGATAGGGTGGAGATTTTCATCGACCACAAGAGTCTGAAGTATGTTTTCACTCAGAAGGATCTTAACATGCGTCAGAGGAGATGGCTGGAGCTTCTTGTGGATTATGATGTCAACCTGCAGTATCATCCTGGGAAGGCCAATATTGTTGCAGATGCTTTGAGCAGGAGAGCCAGAGTTTATTTTCTAACAGCGCAACCAGAGCTGTTAGCAGATCTTCAGAAGATGGGTATAGAAGTTGTTCTCCCTTCCAGTGTAGCCTTGATGGCCAGCATGCAAGTTCAGTCTACTATAGTCGAGAGGATCTGGATGGCACAGTCAGCAGATTCCAAGCTTCAGCGACTCAGAGCAGGGTACGAGGCAGGTCAAAGACCAGAGCTATGCATTCATGAGGACGGTACACTTCGACATGGGAAGCATCTTTGTGTACCCAGTGGAGATATCAGGCAGGAGATCATGTCAGAGACGTACAGTTCTCAGTATTCCATCCATCCTGGCAGTACGAAGATGTACCGAGATATCCGTCAGCACTTCTGGTGGAATGGCATGAAGCGGAAGATAGCTCGGTTTGTCTCTCGGTGTTTGGTTTGCCAACAAGTCAAGGCTGAACATCAGAGACCGGCTGGACTTCTTCAGCCCTTGCCGATTCCAGAATGGAAGTGGAAGCATGTGACCATGGATTTCGTGACCGAATTACCTAGATCCCCAGCTGGTAGGGATGCTATCTGGGTTATAGTTGATCGGCTCACGAAGGTGGCTCACTTTCTTCCATTCAGAGTTGGTCAGTCGACGGCTCAGCTAGCAGAGATGTACCTCAGGCAGATTGTCAGGTTGCACGGTGTGCCAGTCAGTATTACCTCGGACCGAGATTCAAGATTTACGTCGCACTTTTGGCGTAGCTTGCAAGAGAGTTTGGGGACTCGTCTCCAACTCAGTTCAGCATATCACTCGCAGACAGATGGTCAGTCGGAGCGCACGATCCAGACACTTGAAGATATGTTGAGATCATGCACACTCGACTTCGGTGGTTCGTGGGAAGATCACTTGCACCTGGTGGAATTCTCGTACAACAACAGTTTCCAGGCCAGTATCCAGATGGCACCGTTCGAGGCACTGTATGGTAGGAAGTACAGATCCCCGCTAGCTTGGGATGATGTTGGAGAGAGGCAGATGCTCGGTCCAGAAATGATTGCTCAGACAGTTGAGGTGGTCAGGAGAGTCCGAGATCATCTTAGAGTTGCCCAAGATCGCCAGCGTCATTGGGCCGATTCTCATCGGCGCCCTCTAGAGTTTTCGGTCGGCGATCATGTATTCCTGAGGATTTTGCCTAACCGTGGCGTCATTCGTTTCGGCGTTCGGGAAAAGCTTAGTCCTAGGTATATAGGACCGTTCGACATTCTGGAGCGAGTAGGAGATGTATCCTATCGTCTCGCTCTTCCGCCGTCGCTAAGCGAGGTGCATGACGTGTTCCATGTATCCCAATTACGACGGTATATCTCGGACCCGAGCCACATCCTGGATCATTCGGAATTGGTTGTTGGTACCAACCTTTCGTATGAGGAGAGGCCCGTGTCTATATTGGACCGGAGAGAGAAGATACTCAAGAACAAGACTATTAAGTTAGTCCGAGTTGCTTGGGGTCATCACTCTTTGGGTGAGTCAACGTGGGAGCATGAGGATGATATTCGATCACGATATCCCGACTTGTTTGACTCGTGAGGTATAATGTCCTTCTTATGCCTCATGCCTTCGATTCCTTGCTTGCATGATTGATTGCTTGATTGATTGTCTAGTATAGCTTGCCTGTGATTAGTGTAGCTTATTCTTGTCTCTCTAGCCTCTTAATTAAATTCCGAGGACAGAATTCTTTTAAGGTGGGTAGAGTTGTAATGCCTGTGGTTCGTATTACGTATTTCTGGAATACGCGTACGTAATTATTCTTGTATTGCCTGATTTTCTTGCTTAATTTCTTCTTGGCTTGGTCTATTCCTGGTTCGGGTTGGTTGGTTCGGCCTGGCTTGGTTTTGATTGGGTTCATGATGAACCCAAAGTGAACCCCTACCTACCACCACCATTTTGTATTTATTAGCCCTCTTTATTCTCTCTTCATTTATCATCTTCTTCTTCCTCATTTACTTCCCTACCTACTAGAGAGAGAAGAGAGAGGTCTAGGCAAGTGCAACTTGCTTCATGGAGGAACTCCAATTTTATTACTTCATTCTCTTCCTTACTACATTCTAAAGCACTTTAGTACTTGGCATTTTCACTTTCCATGGCTAGATTCTTGTAGATCTATGTTTATTTTACTTTCGGATTTCTTGGGTTTTGATCTACTTAGTCTTGTTATTTCTATGTTTTGATGGTTCCATGTTGTAGAGAATTTTGTTCTACCCTATTTTGACCTATGGAAGTTCGGATTTGGGCTCCGGATGAAAGTTTTATGAAGCTTGGAAGGCATGGGTTCCTAGTGTTCTTCTCCTCAGAATTTTGGAAAAGAAGAACAGTTCCCTGGCGCATGGCTATACTTGACCGCATGAGTAGTCATGCGGCAAGTCGCCATCAGCCGCATGAGACCCTTGTACTTCTAAACCGCATAAAACTAAGTCCCAGCCGCATGAGGCTGAGTCTCATACTCAGCCGTATGGGCTCATTTCCCATCAGTCCGTATGAGTCTACATGGACTTAGTCCCAGGGCTGGGAACGAACTCTTCTCGAACCGCATATGCAACTGTTTTCCCCCCAGCCGCATAAGCCATCGCATCGACCCAGCCTCATGCGCCCTCACTTCTTTCGGGCCGCATGGGTTTTGCTATGTGAGCCGCATGGACTTGAGTTCGCCATCAGCCGCATGAAGACCCCTTTCTAATTTGAGCCGCATATGCGCTCACCTCCCTGAACCGCATGAACTCAAGCACTTGCCAGCCGCATACGTCCTGATCCCCGAGCCGCATGAGAACCCTAGACCCTGGCCGAATGGACTTCTGAGTCCGGGCTGCATGATCCCGATTAATTCCAGCCGCATGCGCCTTTGTATTTCCAGCCGCTGGCGCCCTTGTACTTCCAGCCGCATGCGCCCCCCTCCTTTCCTGGTCGCATATGACTGAACCGCATGACTTTCTCATGGTCCTGTGTGCTATTATTTATCATTATTTGCCCATGTTTCGTAACTCCTTTATTAGATATTTTACGCCTATTTTATATCCTTACGCCTTTTGTCATGAACTTGATTTTACTTACATGTTTGGAATTGATAATGGAGCACAACCTGACAGTGACCCGTCGTGGTGCACTCATGACAAGAAAACCTGACATGACCTGATAGTGGCCCGTCGTGGCGCACTCCGGACTAGTACACTTGATATGATAAACTTGACATGATTATCTCGAATAGCTGTTGCGACGGCTACCTGACATGACATGACCTGTACAATGAATCCTGGACACCGTGGCGATTGTGCTTGTACAAATAATCCAGTCCTGTCTTGTATCAGGTCTAGGAAGGGACTCCTGAGTACCACGGTCAGAGTACCTACTGAAATGGACTAAGACTAATAACTAGATTAATACAGTAGTCATAAAGAGATCTCCCAGCTACAGGCAATCCCGTTACCTGGGCGTGCTTGGGATCTGTAGCCTGCCGTCGAGTAGGGCACATTTCCAGCACACTGTCATGTGTTGCACCCTTCAAGCTACTTAAGGGTACATTCGTTTCCTGGACGATGTACCCACCTGAATTCAACCCTAATCTTTCGTCCTGGGTAACCTGGATGGTCTGCAGGGCTTGTGGCTGTGGAATAATCTCACTGCATCTTGCTAGTAATTAGGCCTATGATAACCCTAGTTAGTTAAAGTATCAAGCCGTAATTCTTGCTTGGCCGTGAAATGATTGGATGGAGTTTAACCAGTCTAGTCTTGTCCTGATCCTGTTCCAGATTACTGCATGACCAGAATGCCTGTATTTATTTTACCGATAAATGGTGAGAATTCCAAGTTCTGTTCAGACGAAGGGTTACAACCCCGGTCCTTGTTTGGTTTACGGGTTGTAACCTGGTTATCTGAATAGTTCCATGGTTATCTCGTCGTATATCATCCTGATGTATTTTCTTTATTTCTAGTTCTTACTTTTATTTATATCTTGTGCTGAGTGCTGGTTTTAGTTCCTAAGTGAAGCTTCCTTTGAGGCACTTGCTCTTTCTGGGATCTGACCCAGCTGGTTTTGTATGGCCAGATTTCGGAGCAGCTCCGGAGGATCCACCGACCTTCCAGCCAGATGGTGGCCACTAGACGGAACCCTGGCAACGAGTGGGTTTATTTTTGATCTCCCACTTTATTGTAAAAATATTCTGTTGAGACGTTTAGCCGACGAGCACCTGTTTAGCTCGATTGCACTTTACTTACTGTCTGCCTACGGGCTGTAACATGATTGACAGATCCTAGGGTTGATCATGTACGACTAAACTCTTGCTAGTCCTCACATTTTGTAACGACTAGCTTCATGATCAGCTGAATATGTAATATTTGGGACGCCTTATTATTTTATATTTAGTGATCATATATCTTGCAACATTTACTTACTTGCTTGTGATTGAGACACTAGGCTTGATCATGACCATAGGAGACTGTTGGCTTGTAGATAAACCCTCATATATCTAGACAGCCGTGACCGTATAACGAGATAGATTCCATTTCATATACGTAGCTGGCTATGTCTGCCCCCGCTCTCCAGTATTCTGGTTCTGGGGCATGACATGGTTTAAGTGGTGGCCCATGCAGGTCTTGTAAATCAAGATATGTGAGGGTTTACCGAATAGATGTCTCAATCAGTATTCGTCCTTGATCTCTACTCGTATCTTCTGAATCCCTGGATTCTTGTCCTGATCATGTGCTTGTATCGTTGATCTGTCCTGGTCCTTCCTTATTTTTCTCTATGTCGTCTTCTTCAGCGGCATTGTTCCTGGACCTGCCGGCCAGCAAGACGGAGCACCTCCCGCGGACCAGCAGCAACCTGGAGATCAAGTCCAGCACTCCGGAGTAGCCTCCAGAGTCGAGCCTATTGGAGAAGAGCCCCCAGTTCAGCCAGTTCAGCCTGCCGAACCTGATGATGGCACATTAGTAGGACTCGTCAGGACCTTGATAGCTTCTCAAGATCGTCGTGGAGATGCCTTGCAACAGGCAGTGACGGATGCTTTGACCAGAGGAGGTCATCAGGGTAACAGCGCGGCGAACAGCTTCAAGCGCTTGAACCCTCCATTCTTCGACGGTAGTGAAGATGCTATCGCGACAGATGCATGGCTTCAGGACACAGAGGTGGTTCTAGAAGCAGCCAGGACTGCAGAGAACGAGAAGGTGGCAGTTGTGCGCCTGCAGTTGTTAGATCTTGCCCGCAGCTGGTGGGCAGCTCAGGCCATTGGATTAGCAGCACCTATTGCTTGGGCGGTGTGCAAGAGAGAGATTCTAGACCAAGTATTTCGATGCCGTGGCTCGATATGATCTACAGACGAGGTTTACCAATCTGAAGCAAGGAGGCAGGACGGTCGATGGATATGCGGCCGAGTTTTCAAGACTCAGTCGGTTTGCTCCCACTTTGGTGGCAACCGAGTATGATAGAGCCCAGCGATTCCAGCAGGGACTTCACCTAGAGATCTTGTTGGCAGTTGAGCAGTTTGAGCATCAGACTTTTGATGCAGTCTTGAGAGCAGCCCGGAGGCATGAGTATACCTCCCAGAGGATTGTGGATAGGACCGGAGGTCGGAAGAGATCTCACGGCCAGATGAATCAGTCTTCAGCACCAGCCCCGGCAGCCAGGGCTTTGACTATTGGAGCTCCGAGGCGGGCGGCCTCAGTAACGTCGGTTCAGCATTCCACTCCGACGTACCCTCAGCAGCAGAAGCAGAAGCAATCTTTCGCAGTGGGTTGTTCTCATTGTGGGAAGCCAGGCCATATAGTGGCAGAGTGTCGCAGGGCACAGGGATTGTGTCTGGCCTGTGGAGCACCAGACCATAGGGTTGGATCCTGCCCGAATAGGGGTGGTTCATCATCGTCCAACCTTTCCAGCTCTTCGGTGAGAGGACCAGCACCGGTCCAGCAGCAGCAGCAGTACCCATTGTCGAGGCCCTTGCCGCCTCAGTCCCAGATGTTCCAGCAGCAGAACCCCTAGCAGCATGCACAAGCCCAAGCCTTGAGCCAGAGCAGACAGCGAGGATTTCAGCAGAGGGGACCAGCACCCCGAGGGCATGGTCATGCTATGGTGATGACCGCAGAGGAAGGATTGGCACCAGGAGAGGTAGTGGCAGGTACTATTCTCGTCAACTCCTTTCCAGCTTCAGCTTTATTTGATTCTGGTGCATCGCATTCTTTTATGTCTGCACGATTCGCGACACGGGTAGGATTGGAGCCCGAGTCATTATCAGTAAGGCTCAATATACTTACTGGTAACGGACTTGAGGGAGTAGATAGAGTGTTTTCCTCATGTCGGATCGTAGTTAGCGGTAGAGAGTTCCTCGCTAGATTGATAGAATTCCCGATGGCCGATTATGATGTGGTCTTAGGGATGGATTGGTTGAGGAACCAGTATGCTAGAATAGACTGCCACATTGGCAGGGTTGTTTTTAGCATTCTAGGCGAGCCACAGTTTTCCTTTTCCCGAGGTGAAGTTGAGCCTTCTCCACCGATATTGCGGATGGCAGTAGCAGCAGTGCAGTTGCCCAGGATAGTGGATGAGTTCCCAGATGTTTTCCCAGAAGAGCTACCAGGTATGCCTCCAGAGCGGGAGATCGAGTTCACTATAGACTTGATTCCTGGGACAGCCCCAGTGTCAGAGAGAGTCTACCGGATGGCGCCGTCAGAGTTGAAGATATTGTACAAGATGATTGAAGAACTTCGAGCCAAGGGATTCATTCGTGCTAGTGGATCGCCTTGGGGAGCCCCGATGCTTCTTGTGAAAAAGAAGGATGGTACGTCTAGGTTATGTGTTGATTATCGTACCTTGAACTTCGTGACAATCAAGAACAGATACCCTCTTCCGAGGGTAGATGACTTGTTTGATCAACTCAAGGGGGCTTCAGTATTCTCGAAGATCGACTTGCGCTCAGGATATCATCAGATCAGAGTCAGAGAGCAGGACATCCCGAAGACAGCTTTTAGATCGAGATATGGGCATTGAGAGTTCCTTGTTATGCCTTTTGGAGCAACCAATGCGCCAGCCGTATTCATGGATCTCATGAATCGCATTTTCATGCCTTACTTGGATCAGTTTGTGATTGTGTTCTTGGATGACATTCTGGTCTACAGCAAGAGTGAGGCGGAGCATGAGCAGCATCTCAGAGTTGTTCTTCAGATTCTCAGGGAGCACCAGTTATATGCCAAGTTCAGTAAATGCGAGTTCTGGCTCGATCGCATTTCGTACTTGGGTCATATCATCACCAGAGGAGGAGTGGAAGTGGATCTCCAGAAGATTGTGGCTATTGAGTCATGGCCAGTGCCCAGCACAGTTGCAGAGGTTCGTAGTTTTCTTGGATTGGCCGGCTACTACCAGCGGTTTGTTTTGGATTTTGCTCAAATTTCAGCGCCATTGACGCAGTTGACCCACAAGGATGCGCAATTTGCTTGGACAGCAGAGTGTCAGAGTTCTTTTGAGCAGTTGAAGCGAGGCCTGATAACAGCTCCTATTCTCATGCTTCCAGATGGAACCGAGGATTCTCAGTATATTGTGATGCTTCAGGCAGAGGCTTAGGATGTGTTCTGATGCAACATGGAAAGGTAATAGCTTATGCATCACGGCAACTTCGTGATCATGAGAGAAATTACCCAATCCATGACTTGGAGCTGGCAGCAGTAGTGTTTGCACTTAAGATGTGGAGGCACTATTTGTATGGAGATAGGGTGGAGATTTTCACCGACCACAAGAGTCTGAAGTATGTTTTCACTCAGAAGGATCTTAACATGCGTCAGAGGAGATGGCTGGAGCTTCTTGTGGATTATGATGTCAACCTGCAGTATCATCCTGGGAAGGCCAATATTGTTGCAGATGCTTTGAGCAGGAGAGCCAGAGTTTATTTTCTAACAGCGCAACCAGAGCTGTTAGCAGATCTTCAGAAGATGGGTATAGAAGTTGTTCTCCCTTCCAGTGTAGCCTTGATGGCCAGCATGCAAGTTCAGTCTACTATAGTCGAGAGGATCCGGATGGCGCAGTCAGCAGATTCCAAGCTTCAGCGACTCAGAGCTAGGGTGCGAGGCAGGTCAAAGACCAGAGCTATGCATTCATGAGGACGGTACACTTCGACATGGGAAGCGTCTTTGTGTACCCAGTGGAGATATCAGGCAGGAGATCATGTCAGAGACGCACAGTTCTCAGTATTCCATCCATCCTGGCAGTACGAAGATGTACCGAGATATCCGTCAGCACTTCTGGTGGAATGGCATGAAGCGGAAGATAGCTCGGTTTGTCTCTCGGTGTTTGGTTTGCCAACAAGTCAAGGCTGAACATCAAAGACCGGCTGGACTTCTTCAGCCCTTGCCGATTCCAGAATGGAAGTGGGAGCATGTGACCATGGATTTCGTGACCGGATTACCTAGATCCCCAGCTGGTAGGGATGCTATCTGGGTTATAGTTGATCGGCTCACGAAGGTGGCTCACTTTCTTCCATTCAGAGTTGGTCAGTCGACGGCTCAGCTAGCAGAGATGTACCTCAGGCAGATTGTCAGGTTGCACGGTGTGCCAGTCAGTATCACCTCGGACCAAGATTCAAGATTTACGTCGCACTTTTGGCGTAGCTTGCAAGAGAGTTTGGGGACTCGTCTCCAACTCAGTTCAGCATATCACTCGCAGACAGATGGTCAGTCGGAGCGTACGATCCAGACACTTGAAGATATGTTGAGATCATGCACACTCGACTTCGGTGGTTCGTGGGAAGATCACTTGCACCTGGTGGAATTCTCGTACAACAACAGTTTCCAGGCCAGTATCCAGATGGTACCGTTCGAGGCACTGTATGGTAGGAAGTGCAGATCCCCGCTAGCTTGGGATGATGTTGGAGAGAGACAGATGCTCGGTCCAGAAATGATCGCTCAGACAGTTGAGGTGGTCAGGAGAGTCCGAGATCATCTTAGAGTTGCCCAAGATCGCCAGCAGTCATTGGGCCGATTCTCATCGGCGCCCTCTAGAGTTTTCGGTCGGCGATCATGTATTCCTGAGGATTTTGCCTAACCGTGGCGTCATTCGTTTCGGCGTCCGGGGAAAGCTTAGTCCTAGGTATATAGGACCGTTCGACATTCTGGAGCGAGTAGGAGATGTATCCTATCGTCTCGCTCTTCCGCCGTCGCTAAGCGAGGTGCATGACGTGTTCCATGTATCCCAATTACGACGGTATATCCCGGACCCGAGCCACATCCTGGATCATTCGGAATTGGTTGTTGGTACCAACCTTTCGTATGAGGAGAGGCCCGTGTCTATATTGGACCGGAGAGAGAAGATACTCAAGAATAAGACTATTAAGTTAGTCCGAGTTGCTTGGGGTCATCACTCTTTGGGTGAGTCAACGTGGGAGCGTAAGGATGATATTCGATCATGATATCCCGACTTGTTTGACTCGTGAGGTATAATGTCCTTCTTATGCCTCATGCCTTCGATTCCTTGCTTGCATGATTGATTGCTTGATTGATTGTCTAGTATAGCTTGCCTGTGATTAGTGTTGCTTATTCTTGTCTCTCTAGCCTCTTAATTAAATTCCGAGGATGGAATTCTTTTAAGGTGGGTAGAGTTGTAATGCCTGTGGTTCGTATTACGTATTTCTGGAATACGCGTACGTAATTATTCTTGTATTGCCTGATTTTCTTGCTTAATTCCTTCTTGGCTTGGTCTATTCCTGGTTCGGGTTGGTTGGTTCGGCCTGGCTTGGTTTTGATTGGGTTCATGATGAACCCAAAGTGAACCCCTACCTACCACCACCATTTTGTATTTATTAGCCCTCTTTATTCTCTCTTCATTTATCATCTTCTTCTTCCTCATTTACTTCCCTACCTACCAGAGAGAGAAGAGAGAGGTCTAGACAAGTGCAACTTGCTTCATGGAGGAACTCCAATTTTATTACTTCATTCTCTTCCTTACTACATTCTAAAGCACTTTAGTACTTGGCATTTTCACTTTCCATGGCTAGATTCTTGTAGATCTATATTTATTTTACTTTCGGATTTCTTGGGTTTTGATCTACTTAGTCTTGTTATTTCTATGTTTTGATGGTTCCATGTTGTAGAGAATTTTGTTCTACCCTATTTTGACCTATGGAAGTTCGGATTTGGGCTCCGGATGAAAGTTTTATGAAGCTTGGAAGGCATGGGTTCCTAGTGTTCTTCTCCTCGAAATTTTGGAAAAGAAGAACAGTTCCCTGGCGCATGGCTATACTTGACCGCATGAGTAGTCATGCGGCAAGTCGCCATCAGCCGCATGAGACCCTTGTACTTCTAAACCGCATAAAACTAAGTCCCAGCCGCATGAGGCTGAGTCTCATACTCAGCCGCATGGGCTCATTTCCCATCAGCCGCATGAGTCTACATGGACTTAGTCGCAGGGCTGGGAACGAACTCTTCTCGAACCGCATATGCAACTGTTTCCCCCCAGCCGCATAAGCCATCGCATCGACCCAGCCTCATGCGCCCTCACTTCTTCCGGGCCGCATGGGTTTTGCTATGTGAGCCGCATGGACTTGAGTTCGCCATCAGCCGCATGAAGACCCCTTTCTAATTTGAGCCGTATATGCGCTCACCTCCCTGAACCGCATGAACTCAAGCACTTGTCAGCCGCATAGGTCCTGATCCCCGAGCCGCATGAGAACCCTAGACCCTGGCCGAATGGACTTCTGAGTCCGGGCTGCATGATCCCGATTAATTCCAGCCGCATACGCCTTTGCATTTCCAGCCGCTGGCGCCCTTGTACTTCCAGCCGCATGCGCCCCCCTCCTTTCCCGGCCGCATATGACTGAACCGCATGACTTTCTCATGGTCCTGTGTGCTATTATTTATCATTATTTGCCCATGTTTCGTAACTCCTTTATTAGATATTTTACGTCCATTTTATATCCTTACGCCTTTTGTCATGAACTTGATTTTACTTACATGTTTGGAATTGATAATGGAGCACAACCTGACAGTGACCCGTCGTGGTGCACTCATGACAAGAAAACCTGACATGACCTGATAGTGGCCCGTCGTGGCGCACTCCGGACTAGTACACTTGATATGATAAACTTGACATGATTATCTCGAATAGCTGTTACGACGGCTACCTGACATGACATGACCTGTACAATGAATCCTGGACACCGTGGACGATTGTGCTTGTACAAATAATCCAGTCCTGTCTTGTATCAGGTCTAGGAAGGGACTCCTGAGTACCACGGTCAGAGTACCTACTGAAATGGACTAAGACTAATAACTAGATTAATACAGTAGTCATAAAGAGATCTCCCAGCTACAGGCAATCCCGTTACCTGGGCGCGCTTGGGATCTGTAGCCTGCCGTCGAGTAGGGCACATTTCCAGCACACTGTCATGTGTTGCACCCTTCAAGCTACTTAAGGGTACATTCGTTTCCTGGACGATGTACCCACCTGAATTCAACCCTAATCTTTCGTCCTGGGTAACCTGGATGGTCTGCAGGGCTTGTGGCTGTAGAATAATCTCACTGCATCTTGCTAGTAATTAGGCCTGTGATAACCCTAGTTAGTTAAAGTATCAAGCCGTAATTCTTGCTTGGCCGTGAAATGATTGGATGGAGTTTAACCAGTCTAGTCTTGTCCTGATCCTGTTCCAGATTACTGCATGACCAGAATGCCTGTATTTATTTTACCGATAAATGGTAAAAATTTCAAGTTCTGTTCAGACGAAGGGTTACAACCCCGGTCCTTGTTTGGTTTATGGGTTGTAACCTGGTTATCTGAATAGTTCCATGGTTATCTCGTCGTATATCATCCTGATGTATTTTCCTTATTTCTAGTTCTTACTTTTATTTATATCTTGTGCTGAGTGCTGGTTTTAGTTCCTAAGTGAAGCTTTCTTTGTGGCACTTGCTCTTTCTGGGATCTGACCCAGCTGGTTTTGTATGGCCAGATTTCGGAGCAGCTCCGGAGGATCCACCGACCTTCCAGCCAGATGGTGGCCACTAGACGGAACCCTGGCAACGAGTGGGTTTATTTTTGATCTCCCACTTTATTGTAAAAATATTCTTTTGAGGCGTTTAGCCGACGAGCACCTGTTTAGCTCGATTGCACTTTACTTACTGTCTGCCTACGGGCTGTAACATAATTGACAGATCCTAGGGTTGATCATGTACGACTAAACTCTTGCTAGTCCTCATATTTTGTAACGACTAGCTTCATGATCAGCTGAATATGTAATATTTGGGACGCCTTATTATTGTATATTTAGTGATCATATATCTTGCAACATTTACTTACTTGCTTGTGATTGAGACACTAGGCTTGATCATGACCATAGGAGACTGTTGGCTTGTAGATAAACCCTCATGTATCTAGACAGCCATGACCGTATAGCGAGATGGATTCCATTTCATATACGTAGCTGGCTATGTCTGCCCCCGCTCTCCAGTATTCTGGTTCTGGGACGTGACACCCGACAGGACAGGAGCATGGAGTTGGCCCTTACGACGGCCGCAGCTCGACCAGTGATCCAGCAGCCGAGGACACCGGGGATAGAGCAGTTCCAGAAGATGAGCCCCAGAGACTTCCTGGGGACAGAGGGGATTTTATATGCTGACGAGTGGATCGAGCATATTGAGAAGATCTTTCGCCTGGCCCGGATACCGGCAGATCTCTAGATAGAGGCAGCAGCTAGCCGGATGCGAGATCTTGCTCGCACCTGGTATCAGTTAAACCCCAGGGTGGGGGTAGCTGGACAGACTTGGGAGGAGTACGCTGGGGAGTTTGGCCGCCTCAGCAGATTCGTAGAGGGCTTGAGCGAGGCGGTGAAGGCCCAGAGGTTCCGGAAGGGTCTGGTCAAGGAAGTCAAGTCCTTGACCAAGGACAACAGGGATGCCACTTTCGAGGAGATTTTGACGGGAGCTTTACTGGCTGAGGATGACCTTGAGCCGAGGCTCAAGAGGGGACGGGACGCTCACGGTACCAGCAGCAGCGGAGGCCAGGCCAAGAGGCCTCATGTGCAGACTCAGCAGATGCAGGCACCAGTGGGAGTTCAGCAGGTGCAGCATCAGTATCGGGGTCAGGACCCAAAGGCGATCGGTTGTTCCTACTGCAAGAAGCCGGGACACATCTGGGAGCAGTGCAGGAAGAGGTTGAAGGTTTATTATTTCTGTGGATCAGCTGCCCACCAGAAGATAGATTGTCCCATTGCACCTCCTTTTGAGGAAGCTAGGCCACCTATAGCTCAGCACCAGAGGGGTGGAGCTTTTGCGATGGCAGCCGAGGAGACTGACGTCGCAGGTGATGGATTGGCAGGTTTGACCTTCTTGTTCTTCCTCTCCACTTTCATGTGTGATTTCCCTTAGTACCTGCCAGGATATTCCTTGTGATTGCTAGATAGTATAGCTACCCTGTTCGAGACTGTGAAATCATGACCAGTAGGATTTTGTTGCTTCGACTTTGATTGATTGGGGGTTTGACCTAGGAAAGGTGCGATCATCTTAATTTCGAGGACGAAATTTTTATAAGGTGGGTAGGATTGTAACACCCAGTTTTTCAGATGAGGGTATTTTTGAATTTTTGTATTTATAATTATTATTTATTGATATTTATTTCACATTATGATTTTTGGTGATTTTTAATTATTTTTAAACTATTTAAAAATGGTTTAAATCATGACTTATGATTTTGGTGTGCAGCTAGTGAAACCGTAGAGACTGTATGACCTAGAGCCTAACCGTGTCATTAGGATGATTTAATTATCATTTTTAGCCTAGGGGTAATTTGGTCATTTTGACTTATTTGAATTATTTGGTGATTTATTGAATTGGTAAATTTTAGGTTGACTTGACTTGTTGAGACCTAGTGAACTAGCCTAGAAGCTAACCCTAGCTATGGTAACCCTAGTCTAACTTAGGTTAACCTACATTTAGTCATTAGAAACTAATTTTAGAATGAGGGGATTTGGTTTAGTGCATTTAAGTCATGGTTTATGATTTCATGAAATGACTTATGCCTTAATGTTTTATTTAATCAAGACTTGGCCCATGGCCCATAACTAGAAGCCCTAACCCTAGCCAAACCCTAAATGACCAGCCATAGGGATCCCCACCCTATATAAACACTTATTCTCTAGGGCTTGCCTCCTTCTTTCATTCATTTCAACATTGGAAAAAGAAAGGTATTGTCCCTCTTCCAAAAAACCCCATAAATCCATTTTAAGTCCTTTTTAATCCTAGTTTCTTGCATTAGAACCTAATACTCTCCTACTCTCTGATTTTAGAATTTAATCCCAGCTTTGGGACAATTTGGAGCTTTTGGCATCAAGAGGAAGAATCCCCCATTTGAGGCTTTTCCAAGCTTTTTGCACATATAGGTAAAACCCTCCAAATTGATTTAAATTTCAGTTTTCTTTGCATGTAGGGCTAGATCTAGATGTCCCCTAGGTGTTTCCGAAATTTGGGTGGATTTCGTGTCCGTTTGGTGTCCGTATCGGACACGTGTCGTAGTGTAGTGTAGGTGTTTGTTGAAATGTCTCAATGGATTGAATGTTACTGTTTTTCAAAACAAATTACATGGTTGTGTAGCCCTATATATGGGGATCAATTATATATATGACTGAGCATGAGTTGGACACCTGTTCGTGTCCAAAATCGGACACGAACGTACTGTTGGACACTGCACAGGGGAGTACTGTGCTCCCCTGCTGCCCGAGTGTCCTGTAGGACACGACACGGATTTTCATGGCACAAGTTTTGGTCGACACGTGCGGGCAATCACTGTCAGCATGCACACCAATTTTTAGGCGACTTCGTTGAGTAGTTTGTGAGTAATCACATGCGCACGGGTTTTTCAATACACTGTGCACACTGTTTTCTCTTCACTATTTCGTGTCTCGTGCTCAGGACACGCGACACTTGGACACTGGTCAGGGTGACACACACGGACCCCTAGACCCCCTCTAGCTCTGGACACGTGCACGAGATAGATGGTTGACTGTGTCGTGTCCTTTTGGACTCGACATGTGTGCACGAGCCCAGTTTTTCACAGTTTCTGATACACTAAATTCTGCATATCTGGACACCTTCGTGTCCTGATTTCTGGACACGATGGACACGTGTGAGTGTCACACACATGACACCCCCTAACATGTGTTGGGTCGATATTTGCTTGAGTGTAAGTTGATTTTGATTGTAGTTGCACGAATACATTTTTGGGTTCGAACTTAGGATATCCTGATACTTCAATCAGGGATTTCTAGTTGAGTTCAATCCTTAGAAACCTGAGATTAGTTGTATTCCAGTCGGTTTTCATGAATGTTGGGTTTTGATTATATGTATATTATCAAAATCTGAATGTATGTACTGGTGTAGGTATTTATATCAATCTGAGTTATGAGGAGCTGGGTATGTTAAACTGAACATTGAGTTCAGTTTGGGTAAGATGGTATTAACTGGAATTTAGATTAAATGTTAGGAAATCTAGGATGTATTAGATGGGTTTTGACAGGTGTTCCAGTTCGATCATGGGCATGAAAACTGGAATGAGAGGTTGAGATCGAGTTCAGGTTTTGGTGATACAGGTAGGAGTTCTTCTCTAGTTCAGTATACTAATTTTGAGTAATATCTGATATAGATATCGGTTTTTGACATCTGAATTAAGTTGATATCCGAGTTAGATGTCATCTCAGGTTTCCTGAGATGACCTTGCTAAGTATCAGTTAGGTCCTTGGTGGTTAATGTTGAGCTGGAGCCTGGATTAGGTTCATATATGCTGAGTAGGAGTTGCAGCAGTGATAATTAGCCACTTGCCTTGTCCTGACCTGGCAGGACATGGCCTTGACTTGGTAAATAGTAGCAGTAGCAGTAGGCATAGCAGTAGCTTGAGTAGTAGCAAGCAGCAGCTGTAGGAGCAGTGGCCAGTAGCATGGTTGGAATTGCTTGGCTTGGCCAGCCATTTTGGGCATTTGCCTTGGCATTGCAGTAGCAGCAAGCATTGGCAGGCATGGCTTGGTTTCATTGCAAGGCAACATAGTTGCAGCAATAGCAGGGGTACACCTTGTTTGAGATTTGAATGGCTAGGACATTTCAATCTCAGGTGGTGGGGCTTGGTATTAGAGATGGGGACATGACTTACATATAGGTGAGTGGCTTGGAAATGGCTTGGGGGCCATAGGCTTGATAGGGTTGAGGTTTAGGAATAGAAGTTTACTGGAATCTAATGACTAAGTGAGGACTGGCTTAAGTAGAGGAGCATGTGCAGGTTTGAGGGCTTCACAGGTTATCAACTGATTAGGGGCAGTAGGCCATATCTAATGGGGGTTTAAGTTTGAGTAGGAAAATAGGTTTTGTGCTTAATTGATATACCAAACTGTCATTGCCATATTTGCACTGTTTTACACTTCACAAATTCTCGAAAATGCATATCTCTGTAATGCACACATAAGTTGAGTTTACCACGGTTATGTCTCTTTTTAACTGTCATCTAGTTCCCAAAATTTTGAACTATTTTCCTATGCATCCTCCAGCCACACACACACACACACACTGAAAATACAATTCCTAAGAACACACAGGGTCTCACATTGTCTCCTGGATTACACACACACTGGACACATGTACACTGAATTGGCATATCACACAATTTTCTGTCTTGGTTTTCTGGAAGCACACATACACACACAGTTCACATATACCCCCTGGTATATATTTCCAGTACACACACTGTTTTCTGAAATTTCCTTCACTGTTGGCCCATGCATTCACTCACACACATTTCCTATCTAACCCACACACATATGTCACATTCCTGTCATATTTTGCTAACCCCCACATTCCTGTCAATACCTATACACACACACACACACACAGGTATCTAGTTACATTGACACCCTCTTGTACTCTCTACACATAATTGCCTATACACACACACCCTCACATGTTTTTTCCTCTACCTATCACTCTAGGTATATACATATATATATGTATATATATATGTATGTGATGCATATATTATGTAGCCTATATATGTATATGAGATTATCTATGCTCAATTAGATATATATGTATATAGGAATTGTGTATGTGTGATGTTCGTTTTGACATGGTGATTGTGTATGAGTACTAAGCTAGACTTGTTAGACTAGTATAGGCTAGTTTAGCCTTGATTAGACTAATATAGACTTGATAGGCTTGGTTTAGGCTTGTATGGTCTTGTGGGCTTGTTTAGACCTAGAATAACTTGTTTGACCTAATTTAGACTTGTTAGACCTAGTTTGACCAATAGTGGACTATTTAACTAGGATAGACTTCATTGACCTAGTTTGACTAAAGTGTTGACCAGGTTGACTTAGAGTTGACTTTGACCTAGATTGGCTTAGAAATCATGTAGTTTGCATTGTAGCTTTCAATTCTCTTGTATTTTATATATCATGACCCATATTACTCTGTTTAGGACATTGTGACTCTGGTGCAGACATCTGACATTATACTACTCTTTTCAGAGTATCAGGCGAGTACATTCTCTGATAGTTCTCTCATTTATTTGTCAATTACTGTATTTCAGTTATAGTTAGCTGTATGTGATTCTCTGTTACAAATACGTACTGTTATTTCTGAATTCATGTATACGACACACATTTATTTTCTGGCCTCTATTACTGGTATCATCATTTCCGGCTTCTATTACTGGAATCACCTGCTGGAATCATTTACTGGTATCATTATACTTGGCTGGACTCATCTTGAATCATTGTGTCGGAATTCTGGATTCACTTGCTGGGAGGGGAAATACTAGAGTAAGACATGTAGACATACCCCATTACTGGAATCACCCCTACTGGAATCTACTGGAATGATAGCCATCTCTCGCCTGATCAGTGAGAGGTGTGCCGGATTACCCACAGCCATTTACATGTCGATCTCGGTATTTTAAAACACACTGCTAGAGTATAGGCTGGACTCACCCTGGAATCATTGATCACTATAACTGGAATCGTCCCTTGCCGGATTCATCTTGTATGAGATTCATCCTGTACTGGACTTACATTGGAGTTACACTGGTCTACATTGTTGCCTGGACTTTATATCATATTACCCTGGTTCAGCTAGTTCTATTTTTTTACAGTCTTCATTGCTATGATTCTTCTCTTGTTTAGTATTTACTTTCCTTGCACTTTATTTGTCTTTCTTACCATCACCTGAATATAAACTGCCATTTTCATTAATACAACTGTCTATAACTGCTTTATAGTTCTCTGTCATTTACTTGGGTTTTCTAGATGAGATGTGCTCATTCCTGTCCTGACTGAACCTGTTGAAAATTTTACAGATGATTGCCTTGAGGACACATGCCCTATATTTTACTGAGGAGATGGCTTAGCTACCTATGGCCCCGACACTCAGGAGTGATCAGGAGTTTAGCTAGTTTGTCTTGTTTTTAGATTTCCTGTTTAGAACTGGAGTTGTATATAGAGATTTGAGACTTGAGATGTATTTGAGATTGTTTGAGTTTGTTGTTATTTTATTAGTAGTTTTTTTGTCTTCAATTTCTTAGTATATTCGGTGTTATCTTATCGTGCTTAGACTGTGATTGAGTTACACCATATCTTATACTTGTCCTCCGTTCAGAGTTGATCTTGATGAGTACATTATATACTGCATGAGTTGATGGTTAGTTAGAGACTTAGAACAGCGTTCTACTGCCGACACTGTGGCGTAGGCTGGGCGTCGTTACGTACTCGTACCCTCACAGTGGATGCGGGTCGTGACAGGAGAACTCTGTATAGAAGAAGCCATTGCTGCCCTTAAGAAGTATGTAAATGTCCTCCTTAGGGAGTTCAACTCTAGGCAATGTCTGGGGGATCTTCGAGGTCATGACGACCTAGGTCATGGGTGGATAGCCAACCCAAAGAGCCACAGGTTGTGCTATGTCCTTCCCATTCAGGGCTTTGTGACCTGCTGCGCTATTTGAAGGCTCGGACTAATGACTGCTTCAGGAAGCTGCTTGCTTTGGTCGAGTGGCTGATATGCTTCTGGGAGGCTGCGCCTGTAAAAAGGTCAGAATACACCTCAATGGAGGTCAATCTTCTGGCATGAAGAAGAAGGGCTGCGCTTTGACGAAGATCAAATCCCTTGTAGACCCCTCTAGGCTCTGTCGAATCTATACCAGATCCTTTGTAGACAAACATAATTAGTCCTTTTTGTGTAGTCTCGATGTGTCTGTACTAGACTTTGGTAGACGTGACACATAAGGGACTTCTTTCTATATCTTCTGTTTTGTCTTTTTAGCACTTGGGCTGAGCCTTTGTATCATCTGCTCTGTGGCGAAGGGATGTCATCAGCTGAGATTTTTCATGCTTCTACAATAACACAAGGGAACTCTACCTATACTGATACATATGGCCTCCCTCTTAAATAACTAATACACTGGCCCTTCATAGGCCAAGTATCCATACACTACCCTAGGCCTAACCCGAGACTCCTCTTCCCAATTAACTGATACAAACATCATACATTGGACTGATGCTTTTAATCTCCGCTCTTCAACAGTGAGCAATTGGCAATACGGTATAGACTGATATATTGCAATAGAGGACTGATACTTAAAAAAATAGAGGAATGATACTCATTCCTCTCAACTGCCATATGGCCTTCCATCACCTTGACTGATACAAAAAGGAATGGGGACTGATACATAATTTCTATCCTAAATGATATAGCATAACCCAAGTCTCTTTTACTACTACTACTGCTAATAGGTACTATTGGCTTATTGCACCTGCTGCTGCTATTGCAAAGGCAGCACAAGCTTGCTGCTGCAATGAGGCCCATAGATCGAGCCCTTTTTGGCCTGTACCTGCTATCAAATGCCCGAGTCTACTCCCCTATTTACCTATCAGTTATTGATACAAATAGGCCTCCCCTACATTGCCACGCCCCGCCCCCTAGGAGCGATCGTCCTCTCTAAGGCGTAATGCCGCACGAGCCTAGATTGTGCTCGTGCAAGACGGGTTCCATAACGGCCGATTTCAGCGGCTGCAACGGGGTCGTCGCACAGAAGTCCCAAGCAGAGACATTAAATAATAGCGGCAGAATTTAGAACAAAACACAAGTTATACAAAGAAGCTCTTTATTGATATTGAAACAACGGTTACATTGGAGGCGCAAGGCCAAGCTTACAAGTCTCTCAAGCTCACTCAATCTCACATTACAAGTCACTCAGCTCTCTCTCATCTCTCAATTACAAGTCTTTAGCCAGCGGATGCTTCGGAAGGCGACGTCCATACGTTATGTCCTGTATAAGTCTTTACTCCATGCGGCCGCGCGCTTCGAATCGCCAAGGAACTCCGTGCCTCGACGCATCCAAGCGAGCTCCGCGCCACGAGCTTCTACCTGTGCCTGCACATGTAAACTATGTGGGTGTCAGTACTCAACTATACTGGTGGAATGAGCTTCTCGTCCACCCATACAAACCTGACACGTTTGATTTACTTTTGTGCAACTTAGTCCCCTTTATGATTGTCTTTCTACTCTTGCCTTAGGATCATTTTTTGGACCGACGCCTTGGCCTATTCCGTGTCTCTAGACCATCTCGTGCTTGCAACATCAACGTTAACTCAAGTCGTGTTTTCCTTACGGCCATAATCAGAGACGCAACTATGCGATGAGGCTCCATTTCCGTGTGACCGTGCTTCGAATCCTTTGTGCCGTGCCTCGCGACTATGTGCGACTCAACCATATCGCCGCCTCGCAGCCCTTGCTACTTTGATCACCAACTGACCCAATCAAGACTTGTGAATCTTTGTGTCACTCAAACAACTTTGCCTTGCGGCGGTTTCCTGACTTAAACTCAACAACTCAACCATAACCATGCAACTTATATGCCGACAACATAAGACTCGACGCCACATCTCGTGCCGAAGCACGTCGCCTACGTTGCAGCCAAATCTTAGGCCCAATATTTTGTGTTCCAACTTTACACACACATTCAACCCAACTTTCTTGATATACTACACTCAATACTCGACTCAATCCAAAGGCATACACGCGGATCGTCGCCCATGCTGACTCATCTATATGAACTAGTTACTAGGGCCCAGCCCTATAATGGACTCCTTTTGAGCTTTTGTTAGACGGACGCTCCTTGCCAGCGCGAGTAGCTAGCTCCGCTGCAAGTCCCCACCTAACCCGTGCGGTCATCCAGCACAGCTACGAATGTCTCCATCGCAACGGTTCCCCTGGGCCGCCGGGGTCGCCGTTGGAGAAACAGATTTATTTTACCTTGTACAAGTTGTCCAATGACCATGCAAGACTCGACTCAAATTGACGTCTCACACAGTCAAAGCTACTTCTAGTGTTACCATCTCTCTCTTTTAGGGCTAAGTTCAACACATCTCACATCTGAGATCTTGCCTCGACGACCCGTGGTCACGAGCATTCTTTCTTTCTTGCCCTATCATTTCACTTACTCAAGAACAACTATCGAAACACATTCCAAACTCAATGACTCAACCGTGGCCCGTGCCTTAAAATACTACATCTGTGCCATCGTGTCTCAAACCAACTTGAAACTCTATGTGACACCACCGCCCAAGTCATACTCTATATGACGGGCCTTACGATCGTGAGACTATGTGGTTATATCCAGCTATAGAACTCATAGGGCCGTGCTTGGAATGACTTAGGTCGACCGCCAACACTTTGCCTAACTTCACCAAGCCTAGAACTTAACTCAAGGGACGAGCAAAGGCTATGCCAAGCCTTGCATCATGGAAGCGTGCATGCTTTATCGAGCATTTACGCGGGCGACGCCTATGACTTAGGCTACGCTCATACTTCACCTACTCAATCAACTTTCCTTCTCCCAAGCCACGGGACGAAGGATCGAGTGTCATTTTCAAAGCACGCCGTGCACCAACTCTAAGCCGACCGTTGGACCTTTCCATATTCTATCTCAATTTGACCCGTCGGGATTACTCCCTTTAACTATGTGGATTCATCTTTTTTATTATTAAGCCTAGTTGTGCAAGTTGAAAACATGCGATTTATTATGTGAAGGCTAAGATGAGGCAAGTTCACCGAAACTACCCCACCTGAGCGATGTCTTCGAGTCGCCGTTGTAAGGCCAAGCCGAACGCCGTCGACGTTTCGATTCCTCTGATTGACTGAGCGGGACAGGGCACTACATCATACACCACTCAGAAAAAGTTTCGTCCTCGAAACTAACTGAGTACACTCACTTATCGACTTATCACTTTAATCAACATTCACAGACTCTCGCACACACTTCTCCTATGCGTTCCTTCAAATCTGAACCACGCTCGTGCTACCCACAATATTTTCTTCAAAACATACAATCTCAAAATCCTCGACACTTACCTGTTTCTCAAGTCTCACTTGATTCGACGTATCACTTAGTATGGATCGTGCACATATCATAGGAGTCCCCAAAATACATGCATTTCAACCAAGCCTCGTGATAGCGAATCTCGTCATCACCACTCGAGTCGGATCGTGCACGCATTCAAGCGTCCTTGATATACATGCATGTCAACCGAGCCTCATGAGTGGTGCCTCCTCAATTCCTATCGCTCCGTACCGAAACGTCTGCCTAACTACTAGGCTATGTCTTTTCGTCAGTATTGGAATCATAGTTCGCAAACAACAATATCAACACTGACCCCATCCTAAGGTCAAACCAAGTTGATAGTACCGGGGTTTGCTACCCAAGCTCGCATCACTCCTATTTCTAAACTTCGAGCATCGATTTCCAACGCACATCCCAATATTTCGTCACACGGGGTCCGAGTCGTTCAGCAAAGCCATCCTACAAATAACTCACGTTTCAACCAAATACTTGACGTATAGATATCGCTCGTCCATCAAGCCATTTCACATAGTCTATTTCTTCGAACTAATACGCCTATCAATCCCTCTCGAATCAAGCACGCTATGACACATATTATCGCTAACCAAAATTTTACATTCCATATTCCCTAAGTCATCTATTCCAATTCACGTAATCGATCACAAGGTCGTCTGACTTAACAATACGTTGCGCCCCGATCTCATGCGAGTCAGATTATCTACGGTGGGCATGAATCACCATGCACGCTCCCGCGGGATAATTATCCTCATCGGGACGTAACTCTTGTTTTGCGTCTAGACTAATTCATTCTCGATGTGCGGATTGGACCTACTCGATCCTCAAGTCTATTCAATCATCAATCGTAAGTCCTACAAATCCTCGAGTTCACCTTCGTATCAAGTCAACAAGTCGAGACAATCAAAGTTGTCGCGTCCTGATTTTCCCAGTTCGATCATTCCCGCGACATGAATCACCATGTCAGCGCTCACGCGGAACGATCGCCCCAAATCCGACGCAACGCATGTTAGAGGCTGGAGTTGCGCTCGCGCAAGACAAGATCGTCGACATTGTGGCTATCAACGTAACCATCAAGACACGATCATTTTCATCCAACATTCATCTCAATCAAAATCCTAAGTATGGCATCCAACTGAACAATAACACTTGCACGATCGTCACTCACTGAGTCAGAGTACCCCCGAGTTATCGTATATCGATCTTTGATACGCCTCTATACCATCGACGATATGCGTAACCTGACGATCTTCCTTTGCAACCAAATTTCGAGTCGTGCGAATGATGTTATCATCCGACTGGATAATCTCCTCGACATTCAAATTCAAGTTCAATCATTATCCCCCAAATCATTCACAACATCAATTTCCTTCAACCCAATTTTACGTATCGTTCATCCGTCGATATTAAGTCATCGACCAACGTATTCCCTCAATTCGCATCATTCCTTTGCTAACTCAAATCATCGAGCAACATTCATTTCAAATCCTCAGAGTCATTTGCGTAACTTCAAAATCAAACCTTTTTCATGCACGCTATCTCCCCGTTGTGCTAACTTTTTCTATACGATCCGTATCAATTTCCTCGATCAACTCATCCTTTAGCACACCTTAACTTTTTTCTCGATTCGATTTCACCTACTCAATCATTTTCGTATTTTATACTCGCGCAATCCTCAATCTCGTGCACGTTCCGTGCACGTCGATTTCTAGGTTGTTCGAATCCACTCGTCAAACTTCAAGACTAAAACTTATTCATCGATACTCAATCTATGGTTTTGTATATATGCGACGCTTGCTGATAGACTCATCGACACCCGAATCCTCGATCGACCGATCGACATCCCTGAGGCTATCGCATACACCACTCAGGGATGAAGTCATTTGACAAATTCTCAACTTATCATTTGAATTAAAATCGAATTTTCGAATCCCGTTCGAACCATTCCTCGAATTTCAAGCACGCTCATCTATATCGCATTGATGATATCGCCGCTCGATAGTATCCCTATCGATAGTCATTCTACATACTCAATCGAGTTCAACTCATTCTTGTTCGACACTATTCAATTCCCGCACTCGACTTTTCTAAGGTCGACGCAATCCTTGGTGTATATGCCCAACCCGACTTAGCAAACTGTGCTTACGCAAATCATCTTTTTGGTTTATCAAAAACTGTTCTCCTACGTTTTGCAAAATAGTTAGACTTATTGTATAGACATCCCGTAGGATAATTGAGAGAGAGCGCACCAACGATATCAACTTGCGGAAGCAAAATTCAGAGTTTGCGGAAACAATAGAGTTAAAGAATTCAATCGATGGTCCAAGGACGTAAAGTCGTGCTCTGATACCATTATGTCATGCCCCGCACCCGTAGGAGCGATCGTCCTCGCTAAGGCGTGATGCCGCACGAGCCTAGATTGTGCTCGTGCAAGGCGGGTTCCATAACGGCCGATTTCAGCGGCTGTGACGGGGTCATCGCACAGAAGTCCCAAGCAGAGACATTGAATAATAGCGACAGAATTTAGAACAAAACACAAGTTATACAAAGAAGCTCTTTATTGATATTGAAACAACGGTTACATTGGGGACGCAAGGCCAAGATTACAAGTCTCTCAAGCTCACTCAATCTCACATTACAAGTCACTCAGCTCTCTCTCTCATCTCTCAATTACAAGTCTTTAGCCAGCGGATGCTTCGGAAGGCGACGTCCATACATTATGTCCTGTATAAGTCTTTACTCCATGCGGCCGCGCGCTTCGAATCACCAAGGAACTCCGTGCCTCGACGCATCCAAGCGAGCTCCGCGCCACGAGCTTCTACCTGTGCCTGCACATGTAAACTATGTGGGTGTCAGTACTCAACTGTACTGGTGGAATGAGCTTCTCGCCCACCCATACAAACCCGACACGTTTGATTTACTTTTGTGTAACTTAGTCCCCTTTATGATTGTCTTTCTACTCTTGCCTTAGGATCAGTTTTCGGACCGATGCCTTGGCCTATTCCGTGTCTCTAGACCATCTCGTGCTTGCAACATCAACGTTAACTCAAGTCGTGTTTGCCTTACGGCCATAATCCGAGACGCAACTACGCGATGAGGCTCCATTTCCGTGTAACCGTGCTTCGAATCCTTTGTGCCATGCCTTGCGACTATGTGCGACTCAACCATATCGCCGCCTCGCAGCCCTTGCTACTTTGATCACCAACTGACCCAATCAAGACTTGTGAATCTTTGTGTCACTCAAACAACTTTGCCTTGCGGCAGTTTCCTGACTTAAACTCAACAACTCAACCATAACCATACAACTTATATGCCGACAACATAAGACTCGACGCCACATCTCGTGCCGAAGCACGTCACCTACGTTGCAGCCAAATCTTAGGCCCAACATTTTGTGTTCCAACTTTACACACACATTCAACCCAACTTCCTTGATATACTACACTCAATACTCGACTCAATCCAAAGGCATACACGCGGATCGCCGCCCATGCCGACTCATCTATATGAACTAGTCACTAGGGCCCAGCCCTATAATGGACTCCTTTTGAGCTTTTGATTAGACAGACGCTCCTTGCCAGCGTGAGTAGCTAGCTCCACTGCAAGTCCCCGCCTAACCCGTGCGGTCATCCAGCACAGCTACGAATGTCTCCATCGCAACGGTTCCCCTGGGCCACTGGGGTCGCCGTTGGAGAAACAGATTTATTTTACCTTGTACAAGTTGTCCAATGACCATGCAAGACTCGACTCAAACTGACGTCTCACACAGTCAAAGCTACTTCTAGTGTTACCATCTCTCTCTTTTAGGGCTAAGTTCAACACATCTCACATCTGAGATCTTGCATCGACGACCCGTAGTCGCGAGCATTCTTTCTTTCTTGCCCTGTTATTTCACTTACTCAAAAACAACTATCGAAACACATTCCAAACTCAATGACTCAACCGTGGCCCGTGCCTTAAAATACTACATCTGTGCCATCGTGTCTCAAACCAACTTGAAACTCTATGTGACACCACCGCCCAAGTCATACTCTATATGACGGGCCTTACGATCGTGAGACTATGTGGTTATATCCAGCTATAGAACTCATAGGGCCGTGCTTGGAATGACTTAGGTCGACCGCCAACACTTTGCCTAACTTCACCAAGCCTAGAACTTAACTCAAGGGACGAGCAAAGGCTATGCCAAGCCTTGCATCATGGAAGCGTGCATGCTTTATCGAGCATTTACGCGGGTGACGCCTATGACTTAGGCTAGCTCATACTTCACCTACTCAATCAACTTTCCTTCTCCCAAGCCACGGGACGAAGGATCGAGTGTCATTTTCAAAGCACGCCGTGCACCAACTCTAAGCCGACCGTTGGACCTTTCCATATTCTATCTCAATTTGACCCGTCGGGATTACTCCCTTTAGCTATGTGGATTCATCTCTTTTATTATTAAGCCTACTTGTGCAAGTTGAAAACATGCAATTTATTATGTGAAGGCTAAGATGAGGCAAGTTCACCGAAACTACCCCACCTGAGCGATGTCTTCGAGTCGCCGTTGTAAGGCCAAGCCGAACGCCGTCGACGTTTCGATTCCTCTGATTGACTGAGCGGGACGGGGCACTACATACATAGCTGATAAAAAATATCATATGACTAATATATTATAGGCTATGACTATATGACTGCTACTAGAAATATCCAATATACTGATATACAATATATTCTATATGAGACTGATACATGATCCCCACCTCTACTCACACACACACACACAAAATTATAGATATTTACATTAATATTAATGTCATCTCACATTCCACACAAAATGAAACATACACTCAAATGTCTAATAACAGTCTACACTCACCTCTAAAGATAATAGTCCATGTTGACCCTATGCTATACAACCATATATATCCATTCATATATCACCAATTAAATATACTAATGATAGTCTATAATAGGATACTCCTAAAAACAAGTGTCAGATCTGGATTTGGAAGCATTGGTGTTCTCTTGGTCTTTTTGTCAAACACTTGGCGTGCGTATCGGAACACGTTATGATACGCTCATGATACGTACTCCAAATGAATCCAAACTTGACCCAAAGCACACCCGCATATTCTAAATCACAAATATGACCTAACAAGCCTATTCACAAACCCTAGAAATGTCATTCTCGGATTTCCCCTAATTTGGGTCAAAATACAAAGGGAAAAGTCCCTAAATGGATGAAGAAGAGTCAAAACTCCTCACCATTGGTATTCCTAATGCATGTGGGTTCCTGTTTGATACCTCTATACTATTTAACACTAATTAAAGGGTTTAGATTACATTTTACCTATTGGAAGATGGATTCCTAATGAAATGGCTCCAAGATCTAGTAGTCCTCAAACTCCAAGTGCTCCAACCTCCAATGCTTGGCTTCTATTGTCTTCTACTCTCCATGGAGAAGAGATTGGAACAAATTTGGACTATTTTGGATGAGATTTGGTGGTAGGAATAATTTGGGAAGAAGCTTCTAAACTAGGGTTAGGTTTTTAATGAAAGGAGGAGGAAGAAGAAGTTGTTCTTCTTATAGCCAATGTGTGGCTTGAGTGGCCGACCAAATGAGGCCTAGGTTAGGGTTTTGGGCCAAGGGGAAAATGTCTATGAAGTCTCTCTTTCATGTCATGATAAGTTTAAGAAAAAGTCATATCTCCTAATTAGGTGTTTAGCCTAATTTCTATTTAATCTTGCTAACTAACTAGGGCTAATCAGAGTCTAACAAAAATGGGTTTTAATACTTGTCTAATCCCATTAATTAGGTCCACCAGGGTCATGACTAATCATCTAGTCCATCTAATTAAAATAGCACTATAGTTATATATATAATATGTCACTTGCACAATGATTTAATTAAAATAATATAAATATACATAAAACACAAAAGTCTAAAATATCCATATTTCTAGAATGTGGTAGTGACAACTCTACCCTCCTTAGAAAAAAAATTTCCTCGAAATTTAAGTTGGTCGTACTCCTCTTTAAGTCATGCCCCAACAATCATGGTCTAAGAAAGCCCTATCTAAACCATACAATTCTATTGAAGGAAAAACACACATGGTTATGACCCGTCATGATACGAAATCTCAATTAGGGGTCTCAACTAACTACACTAACCATACTATAGCACAAGGTAATTCGTAAGGTACTAAAGAAAAACACTATCAATAAAGGAAAGAAGGATCAGAACAGAACAACATGCTAACCCACATCCTGTAGCATTGGCCTTCCCGTTATCAGACCCAATCATCAGCTTGTCTAATTAGTACTAGGTTACATCATACACATAAGGGTTACGATCTATTCATGTATCATCAACTCATCTCAAAAGACATTAGAATCTAGGTTAATTACTTACCTCCAACCGGGTCTAGTGACTGGAACTCCCTCCTTGAGCCGGGGCTTCGGCTGGGAGAGGTGCACTAGGATAGTCTCGCATCAGGTGTATAGCTGACCCACAAAATTGGCACAACCCCTTCCTCTTCTGTCATGGCCCACACCCCGTATAGGGGCATGAGTGTGTAACAGCGCCCAGCCTACGTCGCAGAATCGGCGAAAGAACGTTGTTCTAGGTCGCTAACTAATAATTCATGTAATATACATAATGTGCCTGTCATAGATCTCAACTCCGAATGGAGGACAAGTAAAAATATATGGTAATACTCAGTCACAGTCTAAAGCACGATGAGATATCACAGAAGTCTAAAATAAGTATAACAACTCAACAAACAACAACTGAAATAATATCTGAACCAAACTCAAATATAATGTCAAAATCTTCACTTATTATAATTCAAGTACAAAACAGAATTCTAGAACAAGTCCACTAAACTAGTGTCTTGGTCACTCCTGAAAGTCGGGACCCAGGGTAGCTATCCTCTCCTTAGATCCGTAGAAGGTAGGACACGTATCCTCAGGACAAACATCTGAAAAATATATCTAGTCAGGATGAAACGAGCACATCTCATATGGCAATCCCAAGTAAATGACAAAGACTATAAAGCAGTTATAGACAGTTATACTTGATGAATCATGAAAAGTTAAGACAGGTAATGAAATAGGACAACAATCAAACAAGGAAAGTAAATATAGAGAATACGAGAGCATGGCAATAAAAACTGTAAATAGAGACAACTAACTAGAATAATATGATACGAGTCTAATCTGTAAAACATGAGATAATGTGATTCTAGTACAAGTCACTAATCCAACATGTTTGAGATACTGTTCTTGTCATGAAAACGAGTAGCAAGTAACGAGTAATGAGTAACGGGTAAATACGGCACACCGTACACTTGGCAAGCATACGATGGCTATCTTTTTTGTTTAGACTAGTAAATACGGCACATCGTACGCTCGGCCAAGCGGCGACAACTATCTTTCTTGTAATACGGAATATCGCATGCTCAGCCAAGTGGCGATGGCTATCATTCTTGTAAGGTGGTTCTTGTTGATATGACACGTCGCACATCGGGTCCAGCGGCGATGACTATCTTGCTTGTAGTGATGGTTCTTGTATAATTTGAATATTTAGTACTTGTAGGTGTTTCGAGTAGATGGTTCTTGTGAGTGGTTCAAGTAATAGAGGCTACACGAGTCAAATACATGTATTGCGAGTGAATGAAACCGGAATACCAATATGTGTTGTGACAGGAATACCAATACGTGTTGTGACAGAGAATCAAATAGAACTATACTAGAACTGAATCACAATAATCATCAAATAAATGAAAGAACTATCAGAGAATGTACTCGCCTGATATCCTGAGCGACTGATGTATATCGATATCCAAACTGGAGTCACAAAGTCCTAATTAATGAAATACAGGTTACAAAGAGTCCAATATTGAATAATTGAATTATACAATGCATTCTACATGCCACTAGGCCTCTCTAGGTCAAAAGTCAACCCGAAGTCAATTTTGGTCAACCAAGTCAAACTTAGATTATTGGTCAACTCTTAGTCAATGGTCAAATCTAGGGTTTGGTCAACTAGGTTAACTTCCTAGGGTTAACCATCTGATCAAGTTCCATATTAAGGCAAAAATCCTAATTTAACCATATGCCAATACCTATCTTAAAAATCATATATATATATATATATATATATATATATATATATATATATATATATATATATATATATATATATATATATATATACTCTAATCATCTCATATATCCTCAAAATGTAATTCATTACACCTAACCATATACCTATAACACATATCTGTAGGTATAAAGTCTAACCTTAACCCCAACTCAAGGCTAACAAATCAACATATAGATATATATGTACTCCAATATCCTAATTTATATATTGTCCAAACCAACTATCAACTATATATTATGGATATCCATATGTCCTACAACTAAATACTCATCATCACCTATACTAGCAGTCACACCCCTTCACTCGCTAACTCAAGATACTCACTGACACTTAACTAACACCAACTGAAACATATCAACCCGACTTCACAACTCACTGAAACCCCTTTCTAATCACTAAACCTTCTTGACACTCATTGATACACTACCCATTACATAGGCTAAACTCTTAAACACTTACAAAGAGATACTCACTAGTTTAGGCCCATGGCCAAATTGATCAATTAGCTAAGAGGCGGCTACTGTGGTGCCAACTGCTGCTGCAAATGCCATTACAAATATTGCTGCTGCTAATGTCGTTCTACAAAAAATGCAGATGCAACCAACCTAACCCAGGCTAGGCATGGCAAAGCCAAGCTTGTCCCTGCAGTGGCTAAACTCTTGCACAGAGGCTACTGTCTAATGCTAACCTCTTCTCTCTGAGCCCTAATGTTGTGTGTCTCAAAGAACATATAACACTTCCCTCTCACTTGCCTAACTGGTATCTACAGACATCTGTTCTCTTCCCTTCAACTTATCTCTATCTGACCCCCAAATTTTATATCAGTGAGACATAACAATGCACCCAGCCGAATGAGCCTTGTCCGACCCTAACTCTCCAATACTTGTGCATCTAACCCCCTTTAAATCCTCCTACCCACATCTTTCAAACCTGATACAAGCCTACCCCCTTTCTAATTTAACAGATATATTTACAAAAAGAACTGACACAAGATAACATTGGACTGAACTATAAGCTACCGCCATGATGAACTTAATGATAAAGGGAATTGCACAGTATATGCATCCAAGGGGACATAACAGATAGGTAAGATACAATTGGGACAGACACAATAATGAGGAGAAGTGGATTGGATATTTAAATGTATGTAGAATATCTATTGTTCTGATACAAAAAAAGGATCCAAGACTGAACCAAAGATATGATGGCCTGAACAATCAAGGTGGGCTGCAACATTAAGTATGCAAAGGTGGATTGTTGCCAAGCTAAACAAGGAAATAACCAATATGGATATACAGGATAGGGTATATGAAATGACAGAACTAACTAATAAATTTATTAGGCTAATTTGTTGTCCATGTTCTGCAAAGTAATACACATGACTGATACAAAAGTTATGCAAATGACTAATGAATGCAAGGATTTGTAGGGAAGGATTTAAGATGTGCAGGGAAGAATGGAGTGTAGGGATATGCAAAACAAAGTATGAGAGTCAATTCTGAACTCAAGGTTCATTATTTGAACGCAACCTCAGACCTAGGCAGTGTATGCAAGTGAAAATAGCTAATATGCAGGGCAATGTTCTGATACCATG